>OY747124.1:107650035-108075819 GCA_963556465.1 Berberis vulgaris | reverse complement strand
AGAACATTAGCTCTGTTTGGACCTTGCAATTCAGCTAAATCAATCTTGGGTAAGTTAAGATTAGCTCGACTGGAGTTTTCTTTCCTTGTTTCGTAGATAGGACGATCAGAAACAGGTAATATGTACTTGTAAGGAACCTTAGTGATCCCAAAATCACATAGGTACTTCACACCTTTGTGGTACAATTGCTCATCTTGTTGTTTGGCCTCCAAAACCAAATTCCTTGCAGGTGCCATTAGAGAGAAAATAATCAAAATATAGAAACTGAGACCAAACAAAGCATAAGATATGAATGAATGAATGAAGGATGAATTAAAATGGTGAAATATTTATAGGTGCCAATAGTGTCTGGTTTTGCCAAAACTAGGGCTGGTTTTAAGCATGTCTAGGAAATGCAAACCATTGACTAAGCTTATTCAAAACTTATTATATAGGTGGTGGCTCCACACATTATAGAGAAAATTTCAACTCATCTAAGTATGGTCTTCAATCTTCATATTTGTTAAGGAGATGTAGCAGAGAGACTCTCCACTCAAGTCTTCTCTGGATGTATGTACACGTGTTTGGTGTCTATCTTACTGTTGATGGACTTTGAATGGAAGATAGATTTGGTGTGTTGTTCTACATACTTTTGACAATTTTTTGGTGAGATAGGTTGTGATTAGTCTTTAACTATTTTTCTGTTTAAAATATCTAAGTGTTCATAAAAAAATGCCTTGTCACTATGTTAATTGGTATCGGAGGTTTCCACATGCCATTCTTTACTTGACTTTTTGACCAAAAAAAAAATTCTTCTTGTTAATTATGATTGATTGATAATTTAGGTGAATTCAAGAACGAGGATGATGTTGTCAATGTCACCCTTTTTAGAATGTAAAATGGTGTCGGTAGATCGAAATTGTGTGGCTACTGAAAATAAGAAAAAATCTCTTTTGTAGATGGTGTTTATAATTGTGTTTTAAGGAGAACGATAAAAAATGTAAAAACCCCAAACAAAATACAAAAGAAACACCTAAACAAGATAACCTAGAATTACTGCTAAAAATAAAATCAATCAAAAGTTCAGGTTTGGCTTTGGCCAGGGTCTTAGGAAACAGGCATTCTTCCACGCTTGACACTTTATTTTGAATGTTTTGTGCCTAAGAATATTCCTTGCATTTAAAAAAAAACTATATGTGACATACAGGTTCATATTTACAAATATCTTGAAAAACAAAACATAATAAATAATAATTAAAAAGGAATCACAACATTGATCATAACAAGATACCATTACAAAACGAGGAGAACAAGAAGAGATCTAGTGTTACCTTAAGTGGAAGTTTGCATTCAGGTTTTGCAACTAGGATGATATAGTATAATTAGAGGAAGTTTTTATAATCTCAAAATATACATAACTATTTTGGGGATTTTATCGTTCTACCAAGATCATGCCATGTTACCCTAGTTGCAAAACTTGATTCCTTATTATTTTTGTAATTATATACACCAATCGGTTGGTAAAAAAATTGTTTTGTTTGCTTTACCCCAAAATCACTCTCAATTTATAAGGAGAAATCGATGGTAGGCGCTAGATTTTGATGAAGGGTGGGCATGTGATGGACCTCATCCCTATCCCATCCCGTTCATTCGGGATCGGGATGAGATAGACTTCATCCCGACCTCGTCCCATTCTAAACGGGTTTGAGATGAGACGAGATCAGCAAGAAACACAAAAATGCCTGCAAGAAATATACAATTCTTCCATGCTGCTTAGACGTCCAACACTAGACAATTTCCACATTGAGATGTTTCGTACTTCTTCCATGTTACCTAGACTTCCAGCACTAGACAAAGGATGATATCCCGGGCGTGATCACAGAAAAATGTGACCACATGGACCAATGCACTTGAGAGACAGTCTGAGACAAAATTGTCAGTTGGAACTGCACAAATTTCTGAATGTTTATATAAACTGCACGGCCTCATTTAGCAACATTCACAATAGTACTAAGGCTATCATCCATCATGATGATATCCGTGTTTTCTTTAGCAACCTGTATGAAAAATCCAGCATCTTTCAGATATCATCAGAAAGTTGTGAGAAACAACAATTCTAGGCAGCCAGGGTTGGTAGCCACTTTTGAATTAGGTTTTGGGCTTTTTACACTTCTACCCCTTCTATAGATGATGTTTGTGGTTATGTTTTAAAGAGAATGGATAAAAGTGTAAAAAAAATCCAAATCTAACAAAAAAAGGATTGTCTAACTGGCGAGGAAACCAGCGAGGAAACGCGCGAGGGAGGGGGGTGGAACCTTCCATCCCCCTCGAGATGTGTGCAGCCGCGCGCGTTTCCTCGCTGATTTCCTCGCCAATTAGAATTCCCCAACAAAAAAAGGCTGCCTAAACTTACTCTATGACAAAACACAAGTTGACTGCATATGAGAAGAAACATCTAATTTTCAAGTTGCAGTAGATGTATTTTATATACTTCCAGAAGGTTGTGATGTCCAACATTTAGAGCATCCACTTGTAATTAACATTCCTAATTAAAATATTAAAAATATTAATAACAAAAATAAAAAATTGAGATGAGATGTGTATGATTAAAAATCTCCATCCCAATCTCATCTTACTTTAGATTGGGACGAGACGAGACGCGATTTTCACGACATGGGATGTGGACAATCCCACTAACGAATCTTCTTGTTTATCCACCTGTTTAGTGTTCATTGAAACAACAATGGACTTTGAATGGATGTTACATTTGGTTTGTTCTTCATAATTGACTCTAATACAATGGCTTTTGATTGGCTTTAACAACCTATTTTTGGTTCAAAAATTCAAAGTCTTGCGATTTGAAGAAACTTGAGATGTTTACCAAAATACCTAGTCAGTACGTTAACTGTTCCCAAAAAGCTTCGACATGGCATTCATATTTTCTCGACTTATTGACAAACTAGCTACTTTTTTTTTTTCGTGCCGAGCACGGCCATTTCTTTTATTCGAGCTATAAGAAACTATAATTATGCTACTTCTGACTTCGATCAAAACAGCAAAAAATACAATACGATTACCACTTGAGAAATTAAAAAGTTATTGATATTGATATATATACTATCTAAAAGTCACGGGCTCTAAAACTGAAAATTGGGGTGGAGCCCAAATGCGGCGCGCATTCACCACTGTCCATGGCATAAGGTCCTTGTGAAAATTGAAAACAAAGCTAGTGATTGGTAAAGTGGAAAGAAAATTGAGGAATGTTAGGAAATGGTTGATTTTGAATAGATATAATTGTCCCCATTAATATGACTTTTAGACCTTTTATCACGCAGGAGAGATATATAGGCCGGTGGTTATAGAACTCAAGACATGAGAGTTAAACCAATATAACCTTAACCATCCAACCATTGGCTATTCAAGATGTTACTATTTTACAATCATTAATATACATACATACACTAATTACTTTTTATTTATCATTATCAAAGTTAATACTACTAATGCATCGATTTGGCTTAAGAAACACATGTAATGTACCTTAACACCCGACATATATTTATAATAATTGACCATCAATAAATTTCAGAAGCAAACAACATAATAAGCTGTTGTACGCCCAACTGCTACCATCTTCATTCATTGCCACCCCAAATTCAAAACCCTACACATTTTTGCTAGAGGTTTGACAAGGTGCTGCTTATGTCAAATTATACAATATGCCATATGTAAGCTCCAGGGATGTGGCCATATACATGTGGCACAAACTATCATAATTAGAGATGGGGTGGGAATCACTCTCCTAAGGATGTATCACAATTAATAAATGACCGTTACAGAGGATATAAGTCATGGTGGGAATCACTTCTCTAAGGACACATCTCAATTATGAGAGAACTATTACGAAGGAGATAAGTCATGACGAAAATCACTCTCCTAAAGACACATCTCAATGAAGGAAGAGACCGTTATAATAAATGTCTCATTTATTGCATCATTCGAGCTTAAATCGTGCACATAGTTGAATGCACTCATTATATAAAGTAAAGTAAAAAGTATGAGCAAGAGATTTCATCAACACAATGCAAATTCAACTGAGCTATACTCTGTCTAAATTTAGCTTTCTCTCACATATTAACAGATTTAAGCATTGGAGTGCCTTTGGCCAACAAAAAGATGATATTTGGCAATCTAACTTGTTTTACAGATCAGATCTCTAGCAGAATTTGGACACATCATATATGAAGCTAAATGAGTATTTATTTTCTTTTTACCCACAATCAATTGAATGTTGATTTTTTTTTGAATTTTAGGAAAAACTATTTCACTGAAAAAATTTAAAAGCAATATTCTTCAATTTCAGCCTGAACCATTGTCAATTTTTGCATTATATAACTAATAATTTTGTTTAAAGTAGTTTTGCTTAATTAAACACTACATTTTCAATTTTAAGCATAAATCAATTCCATTAATAAATAAACCACAACACTATTGGTTAATTTGGTAATTTGGAGGAATGATTGTTTTTTTTTGCCAAACACGAAGATTTTTATTGAAGAAAAGAAGATAAATAAAATACAATCATCTCTATATCAAAGAATGTCAAGACATCATGAAAGTATAAAAAAAAAAGTATCTAAAGAGATTACAAGCCCAACCCATCATTCACAACAATTCCCTTATCTCAATAAAGATAAAGTGCTCCGATCTGTTATGCCCTTAAAAAAATTCTCTTATTGTTCTCTTTCCACACACACCACATGAGCACATGAGGAACTCTACGCCGTAAACACTCTGCGCGCCGGGACGGATTAGCTTGGGACCACTAACTTAATCAATCCAAAAGGGAACCTGAAACATCAAACTCAGACCAAATTCTGACAAGAAAACTGTTCCAAATGGATTTGGAGAATCTGCAATGAAGCATCAAGTGATCTAGAGTCTCGTCATTCACATTACAAAGCACAGAAAGGCTTTCTGTGAGGATTCCTCTCTTCTTCAATATGTCTTTAGTCAGGATCCTCTTATGCAATATTGACCAACAAAAGAAATTAATCCGAGAAAGAATATTTTTCAGCCAAACCAAATTCTTGTGAGGAAATAAAGGAGTTAGAGTGGGTGTCATAATGAGATGCAGTCAGCATATCTAAAAAAAATTCACCGAGAAACCCACACCTTTTTCCTTCCACACCAAATTATCAGGTCCCTCCGAGAGCATCTGATCATTTAGGGGTCTCCGAAAAGAAAAATCCCAGGAATCTTTATTGGACTAAAAGGTGCAAACTCTTTATTTTATTTTTTTTCTGTTTGCTAATAAAAAACAACATTGGAAACAAATCCTTCAAAGGTTGGTTGCTATACCAATAATTATGTCAAAAAGATATGAAATTGCCATTGCCACATCGAAATAAGTGTGAGAGTAGAAAATACTGGTACACCAAAAAATGGACTTTTACATAAAGCACCCACAAGAAGTATACTTGATCCATTATTTGATTAACCACTTGCTTCTTGTGCTTGTTTGTTACAAACATTTTCAAGATTATTTTTTTAATAACATTAATTAGAAAATATGCAATTATAGTATTATGGAAATATGTAAAGGGCGTGTATAAAGTATTCTGTCAACGATGTACTAGTTGAATTGGTAGAGGTACGACGGATGTAATTATACATCACAAGAGTGATGAGGGTTAAGGATTAAAAAAAAAGTATACAGTATTCCTCTCTTCTTCTTTCTTTTTTTTTTTTTTTTTTTTTTTTTTTTTTTTTTTTTTTCTTCAGTACTTGAAACATGCATGTCAAAGAAAATTATATGCACCCCCCCAAAAAAAAAAAATTAAATATGCATGTTGAAAAATAATTTATATGTCAAAACAAATTTTTTTTTTCTCTCCCTCTCTATTTTAAATGTCTCATTTGGAAATATGAAAATGACTTAACAATTTTTTTTTGTAGTTATCCTGTGTTAAATGGTTTACGAGTGCTTCACCCGGAAAAAATTCCTGGCTCCGCCCCTACCAGTTTTGGTTTGGCAAAATTTTCTTGGTTACGTTTTACATGTGATTATGATAGTTGGAGATTAACAAGTCATTATTGAAATTTTATGAAAATTTCCATTCACAAGAAACCTAAAGTCAATAATCATAAATCATAATTCACTCTCATGCAATGAACTAAAGTATTTGGAAAGAAAAAAAGCCTTCTTCATCAGTCACATGTGATTGCGTACACAGTATTGCAACTCCGATCATTCTCTTGAAGCTCATTTTCTTCGTGTTCACGATGATACTATTCCGGGTGTGCCAATTTGACCGACTGACTTGCTTACATTTCGCGACTTTGAATTAACTAGAAAATTTACCTAATATCATTTCCTCAACTAAAAAAAGTCTTGAATTGAGCACGAGAAACCTACCTACGAACCCTAAAAAATAAAAATCAAATAATCTAAAAGGGTTGAATATAAGGAAGGGTCTATGTTGTTGCTAAACTGGTCCATTTCTTAGACTTGATTTGTCCTTTATTTCTTCATTCACTGCATGGTCTTAGATCCACGTCTGCTAACCCTTTTTATTCCATATAAAATTCATTGGCCACCATTGCTATAAAATTGGACTCTTTATTATAAAAAAATATATACAAAATCTAAAAGTCCACCCTATATTTTATGAATTAATACTGTATATTAGACTTTTCTTTTTTAATCAATTATCACCAGTAAGTCTCCCTTTATTTCTATATCTCATGCATGAACCTTTCTAGTAGGCCTGGTTTTGGTGTTTGGTCTGATTTTTCTACATATTTTGCCTCTCATTTTTATATTTTTGTGGTTGTGTTTAAAGAGAGAGGGGCAAAAGATGTAAAAAGACCATTCTCAGGCCGGTTAGAATTTATGCTCATGCATATGTATTTATACCCCAAATTCTAGAGAGGGAGCGCCAGGCCAGGCTCTCTACTCTCCTTGATCTTAGAAATGCTCATAATCCCACATCTCTAGGATGACGAAGGGTAGAGAGCTTGGCCTGGCGCGCCTAGCCTGACTCCCTAGACTTTCTTGTATCTATACATACGTGTGCCTCAACCTATTTCTTTTTCAATTAGTACTAGGTGATAGGTTGAATAAAAAATTGACCAAACTGATTAAACCAAATCGATTGGCTCGGTTTGAGTTCGGTTTGGTTTTGATTTAAAAAATTCAAAATCGAAATGGTTAGTTTGGTTTTTGATTTCTATGTGATTTTAACCTACAAAACAAACTGATCGAATATATATAATAAATAATATATATTTTATATAAAAATAATATAATATATTTAAAATAGTCGGTTGGTTAAGTTTTATTTCAGTTTTTTAGTTCGGTTCAATTCGGTTACGTTTTACATAAATTAGTATCGATTCGACTTTGTTAATGGCCGAATCGAAACCGATTTGACATGATTTGCTTTAATCAACTTGAATGTGTGGTTTTTCTTTAATTACTTTCTTTTAGTTTTTATCGATTCTTGAGCCATGAAGGTTGGAACAAGGTTTGAAACCTAGACTTGTGAATTAGTCATAAAAGAAATGTTGATAAATCTGTTTGTAGTGAGGCAATTTATTAGTCATTTTATACTAGGGATATACATGATTTTGTATTAGGTTATATGTTTAAGACACTGTTGAGAGTTATTTGTTTTTTGCACTTTGTTTAGTTGATGTTGATCTTGGAATGGTTTCCGTTATCTTGTTTCCCCTCATTTCTTCAATAAAAAAAAAAAAAAAAATCTTCGTGTTTGGCCAAAAAAAAAAAACAATAGTAAAACTCAGACCTTTAGTTTAAATTAGATGGAAAAAAAAAAACACCAAAAATATGTGATGGTGTAAGAAAATTCATATGTTTAGTATTTGAAAATCATAACATTTTACATAGATGTCATTTAAATGAAAATGTGAAACCTATGGAATAGTATTAGTACGCGTTCATGCAAGCTTAGCTTATAACACCAAGACTCGGTACTAAGTGATTTTACACGTTTTTTGTATGGGCATAGTCTCGTGACCATGTCTAATATTTTCAAATACGTACGGGCAATACCCTGTGATGGCGTTTTTCATTTTGAAAATACGCAATAGAAAAATAAGCAAAAAACATACCTAAACAAGGAGGCAATTTATTCATTTTTACGTAATGGAGTCAGATAATGTTTTAAATTAATTAAGGTGACATATAGTTGAATATGTCATCTCTTCAAATGCAAAAAAAATTACATTATCGATTAAAGTAACCGCCTTTACATGCTGATTTGAGAGTTGTTTTGCGTTGTCAAAATCCAAGTTTGGATCGAAAACATCAGCAAATTTGTAAGAGCAATAATTTCTAACTAATATGATTGTTTTATGGACTGGCTTATTAACCTTTTTCTCTCGATCAAAGGATGACAATGTTGATGCTGTTGCTGCGAGTTGCAATAATTTCTAACTAATATGATTGTTTTATGGACTGGCTTATTAACCTTTTTCTAACTAATAATTTATTGTTTTTGTTGATGCTGTTGCTGCGAGTTGCTGCGAAGTTGTAATTGCTGATGCTGCTGCTGGGCGTTTCTGCTGCTGTTAGTTGTTTTCAGCATATTGCGTGGATGCGGTGTTTGTGGGTGTATGCTTTTGTTTCGGCAATCTTGGGTGAGCTTGGACTTTTATTCCATTCCTAACTGGTTCTCAGTTTTTGTTTTTCTCCCTATCCAGGAATTTTGTTTTAAATTTTATGTTATTCAATTTTGTGATTAAAATTTGTTTTTAGCATTAATTCGGGTAAAGTCGTAATGTACCCCCGCAATGATTTGTAATTTTTATGGTTAATTAATAAAGGTCTAGCATTCCAGAGGTGCCCTTCCCCACTGGAGGTTTTTTTTGAAAAAAAAAAAAAAAAAAAAAAAAAAAAAGAAGGATGACAATGGTGTTTATAATACTTTATAAAGCAGGTTCAAAAGGCTGGCCAGTTTTAGAGTTTAATTAAATTTTCCATCTGAACAATTGAGGTATCGACACGTAAAATGCAAATCTTTGTTGTGATTAAGAGACTTATTATAAGAGATAGTAAAAGTAGAGATTAAAATGTATTTGTTTAGACAATTTTTATCATAAGTTATTGATGTTTGTTTACATGGTTATTGTATTATTTTAAACATGATAAATTTAATTATCAACCCCTATCTTATAATTAATTACCTTTATGTTTTAATTATCTAATCTACTACAAATATAATTTGGATTCCATCGATTGAATTGTTCATCACTTCATCCTGAAACCAAACTCTTCATGGTCTTGGGAAAAATCCATTACTGGGCCAATCAATAAAATTTGTTTTGATGACCCAGGAGTAAAAGGCCCTAATTTAAAACTTATGTTCGATCTATTCAACTCACAAACCCAACTTAAAATTTGATGGACTTTTCCAATCCATGCTCAAATAGAGTGAAAATCTTTATGCCCTAGCTCCTATTTAATATTTTTTTTTCCTCCCACTTGCCGCGTCTTGTGCGAGGATGGGTTCCCCACTCGCAAAGGCCGTCGTGAGGGCAAAAACATTTGACTCAAGACGAGGTACCTGTGAGTGAGACACAGCACAGGCCTCCGCGAGGGCGAGGAATAAAAAGAAAGGTAGACGGGAAGGAGAAGAATAAGAGATAGGGGGCGACGGCAGAATCAAGGTCGAGATCCAGTAAAGGCTCTTGATCTTCTTCTTTTTCGACTTCGCTTTCAATTTCGATTTGGGTATGAAAAAATATGTGAGGGGTGCTTTGAGGTGCCCTGAATGGAAGGGGAAGAAATAAGTGAAGAGAATAAGAGACATGAGAGAAGAAAATGCATAGAAGAAAAAGAAGATGTTGAAAGAAAATGAGTGGTGGTGTGAAGAGGGTGAAAGATGAGAGAAAAATAATGGTTTAAATGGGTTGTGTGGGTTTGCAATATAAAAAAAAAGATCTGGAAGTGTGAGTAGGGGTGGGCATGGTTCGGAATTAAGCTTGTCCCGATCCCGATCCCGATCCCGATCCCCGTCTAATGAAACGGGATCGAAACGGTTTGGAATAGGGGAATTTTTTGAATATACCCGATTGGTCACGGACCAGTTTGAACCGGAACGGTTCGAGACGGGACCATGATATCCCGGTTCAAATTTCACAGTAAAAAAGGCCCAAACAAATGCTCAAGTACACAATTGATTTAAGCCCAAAGAGAGATTGTAGAAGGGATACCCTGTTTTCTTGATTGATATGTTTAATTACGAGTGGGCACGGGATGGGATGGGACGAGATAGACCCATCCCTATCCCATCCCGTTCATACGGGATCGGGACGGGACGAGATGAGATAAACCCCGTCCCATCCCAAACGGGTTTGGGACGGGACTGGATCAGCGTGTTTCAAATTGACCATGCAATTTCAATAACTAAAATAGATCTTCAGCAAATTGCATGTTCACACATAACCATGCTGAAAATGAAATAATAAACCAAAATGTAATCAACTAAACATAATGTAACCTATGCCATAATAAGCACATGAAGCTGTCATTGGAATCTCTCACAGAGTTTAATTTTCATGCATATCTCATTTGCATCTATCATTGCAAATGAGATGATACTAGGAACTCATTAAATTGTATTATAGGTTGAGTATCCAAAGTTTTCAATGAAATCAAATGTACCTTAGTTAAATACAATTAAACAAATTGGTCTTCAAATATGAGTTGATAGCCTAACGACATTGAGAATTTTAGATGCTAAAATGTTATATGCATCAGGGAATTTGTATGAGCATCCAAATATTGCAATCCTAAAATAAATAAATAAATAATAAATATTGAAAAATTAGTTCGGGACGGAATTGGCGGGATTGAAAATCTTTATCTCATCCCATCCCATTCTAGATCGGGACGGAACAGAATCGGGATGAAATCATTCAATCCCATTAAAATCCAAAAAAATCGAGACGAACCGGAACGGGATGAGATCGAGACGGGAACAAAATCGCGGAATGGGATGCCCACCCCTATGTTTAATTAAACATTGAGAGATTCTATTCTAGAATGAGAGAGCCTCTGAAATGGCTTTCATCTCTTAGATCCAAAATCATCCACTGATGGAAATCTCAGAGAGCTCCAGGCCATCTCTTGCTTCTCAATCTCTTTTGCAGAAGCAAGAAGACCGCTTTTGGTCGGAAGATGGCGATCAAGGAAACCCGATTAAGGGTTGTAAGTTGCGATCGAACTGAGATGGGGGGTTTCGACCATCCTGGTTAAGGGGTCGTGGGGTTGATCGATTACAGATCTGCGGTGGAGGACGATAATAACCCATCTGATCGAACGTCACAAGACGCCGAGGACAATGGCAATAGCCGTTGGTGGTGGTGGTATCATGAGGTTGATCGACTGAAAGGGTGGTTGGGACCGTGTCGATCGAGGAAGAAGGGGGAACAGGGAGGTTTCAGTCGATTTGGTCAGGCTATGTAGATCGATCAACAGGAGCTGGAACATGTGCCAGATGAGGAAAGAGAGTTTTTTTTTTCGCAATTTATGTCTTGGATGAATTCGCCTGAGCATTCCTGCCACAAGTGGTGGATTCCTTCATCTGTTTCTGTCTGTAGTAATCTTTCTCTATAAGTTCTTGATTCAAATTAAATTTTGCAGGTATTGGAAGGTCTGGGACTAATTTTCGTACCATTGTTTGGTTAGGTTTTGGGTTGGGCTTTGGTTAGGGTTTGAATTGAATTGAATTGAATTGAATTAGAGTTGAGCTTTGTAAATTCTACAGTAACCGGGACAGACCAAAACAATCCGGGACTGAATTTGTGGAAATCGGTTCTGTCCCGATTTCAATTGGTCCGGGATCGGGATAAAAATAGCAGAAACCGGTTAGTTCCGATTTGAACCGAGTCAGGACCATACTGATTCGAGTCGGAATCGAGATTCTTGCCCACCATAGAGGAATTTACGGTGTTTGCTCAATGTAAACCTAATACCAGTACTATGGCAAGGTAAATTTAATATACACAAACAAGCTTAATAACTAGAATACATGATTGAATTGCAAAATAATAATATTCTAATAACAAATTTATAGAAAAAAAAATGGGGGTGAGAGGGTTTATGAGCCAATCTAATACCTAAATTTTATATGAATTGAATAATGATATATATTTAAAAACAAAAATCAACCTACGTCATTTCTACGTATATACATATTTTTCTTTCGAAAATTTGAGGAGTGCAGCTTCCTCCTCTGGTCCCTTTGTAGGTCCGCCCCTGAGAATGAGTCATTCTCAAAGAGTGAGAAAACCATTTTTCATTGACAAAAGTTTTGATCAACGAAATAATCACGCCCAAAGTCAATGTAAAGACATCAATTTACTCATTGATTAGTGGTTAAATGTTGATAAAACTGCATTTAGTGCTAATGAAGGCTCAATATATTCAACTTTGCATCATGATTCAACACAAAAATATTTCTTGATTACAATATATTCAAAGGGAGAGTTATAATATATTTACTACACAAATGATGATTAGGGTCAAATACCAATTAATGTGTGGGAGTTACTGATTATAGATTTCTTATATACTTCTCAAGTCATACAATACATACAATCTTCACAAACTTCTTGGTTCTGTATTCACTTGAGAAGTCATTGTGCCTTAGTAGCCACCTTCCTCAGAAGTATTCCAAGGGTCAGTATTTCAATTTTTTTGTTCTGTACTTCTACAGTTCCTCTTATATCTTGTTTCTTTCTTTATCTTCAATAAAAAATTTCTTATGTGACAAAAAAATAAGAGTTTTTCTATAGAGCCTGAACCTCTTAGAGCACTGATTTGTGTTTGGGAGGATGGTCTGCATGTGATTGGACCATTCTCTCCCTGAGTTTGGAGAAGTTGGAGAGGGATAGAGTTAGTCCGATTACATGCAGACCACCTTCCCATACACAAATCAATGCTTCCGGAACAGGCTCTTTAAAGTTTTTCAAAAAAAAAAAAAAAAAAGGTATCTTTTTTTTCCTCTAATTTTACTTTCTTCTTCAACAGCTACAAATTATGGTTGCTATGGCTGTTTTAACCGTGCTATTGTGTGCCCTTGCATTTGCCTATGCAGATGGTAAACTCTAGTTCTTAATTTTGAATTAACTAAACAGAGAAAACCTTCGTTTTTTTTCTGCTAATTTTCTAAATAGATTCCTAACATTTTTACTATACGATTACACAGCTAATTTACTAACAAACGGGAACTTTGAACAAGCACCTACTAGTGGCTCAACGTTGCCTGGATGGGAAATCAGATTCCCTACTGGTGTAAAACTCATCAACTCCAGCCAATTCTCGGTACCAGAAGGAAAGCGTGCAGTCGAACTTATTACCAAGGAAGCCATTCTAGTCCATTATGTTCCAACCAACCCAGATAAGCAGTATGTCCTAACTTTCAGGGTGGGAGATGCAGGAGACTCCTGTGTTGGGAAATTGGGTGTTGTTGTAGTTGCTACTAAGCCAACTCTGGGTGTAAATTATGAGTCTCAGGGCAAAGGAGGTTCAAAGCTTGTAACATTCAAGTTCTCACCCGTTTCGACAATGACAGAAATAGAGTTCTTTAGCTTATTTCCCACAACGACGAAGGATGGATCTCTCTGTGGACCTGTGATTGATGATGTGAATTTGGTTGAGGCTTGAGCCATATTTTATGTTGTTCTCAAAATTAGTATTTTTTAAACTCTAATAAAGAATTGTTTGGGGTGGATTAAATTACCTAGCTTCATCCAATTATATATCTTCCTTGACTTGTAGTTTAGACTTTAAATGTTAATGTGAATGCAAACATCCTATCAAAATTTCAACTATTCGGCAAATGTGATACCAGTTCAGCAGTAGACTTGTGATGAATGAAACGCGAGTATTAGCAAAAAGAACAAACAAACCGAAACTAGGAGCTTGAAGTAAAACTTGGGGCAGATTTAATCATCGATTTTATGGTCATTTCTGATATCATCAGATTTTCTATGATATCATCAGATTTTATGGTCATTGCCGATATTATCAGATTTTCTATGATATCGATTTTATGGTCATTTCTGATAGCGCACGCATCAGATTTTATGGTCATTCTGTCTATTTATGGTCATTTCCGATATCATCAGATTTTCTATGATAAAACCATCAAATTAATTTGGATCATTCTAATATAATATATTATTCTGATTTTCCAAATATATATTAGTGAGTTTTGCTTGTATATATGCATGGTTTGAGTCACCTGTAAAATGTAAAAATCATATTTAGTATTGTTTGTTGATCTCTTCAACCTTGGCATGTCTTCCTCTTTCGAAGCTTCAATGCTGGGTGTCCTTGTTCTAGCAGTACTATTGTGCACCACCTCCTATGTCGCCGCGACTGCTTTAGCTGTCAGCCATGGTAAGCTCTGACATGTTTGATTAGTTGCTGAACGAACATTTTGTTTGTGGGTTAGAGTTAGAATCTGGAGCCATAGTTTTTTTCACTAACTCTAAATTCTAAAATGTTTCTGACGTTTTTTTTTTTTTTTTTTTTTTTAATATGCTGTTTTGCCACGACGAGTCATATGGTCACTCAAGTCCATTTTATGTTTTTTCGATCAATCTAATCCAGCAAAATGTTTCAACAGGAATATTGCCCAATGGAAATTTCGAGCACGGGCTAAATCACTGGACAATATCAGGTCGCGTGGACTACATAAAACGTGGTGAAAACAAGGGTCAAGATGTACTTGTTGTACCAGAAGGAAACTATGCAGTAAAATTAGGGAATGGGGCGTCGATTAGCCAGAAGGTGAATGTTACTAAGGAGACTGACTACTCCATAACCTTCAGTGTGGCTCGTACATGCGCAAAATATCAGCAATTGATAGTGCAAGCTGCCCCCAACTCAGGTACCGGTGTGCTCAATGTACAGACCAGATACGATAGTGTTGGGTGGGAAGCCTACTCATGGGCATTCAAAGCCAAAACCGAGGTTGTGGACATCATTTTCCAAAACCCAGATTCCGGCGAGGATCCATCTTGCGGGCCTATTTTGGACTCTGTTGCAATCAAGGTTCTAAATGTCAACCAGGCTGACAAAAGTTAGTACCCTTTCCATTGCCTTACTCTAGGAACAAGATTTCAGATTTTGCTTTAGCTTTTATTCTGGGTTACATATGCTTTTTTTTCAATATATGTGTAACATTAGTTTTGTATAATTGCCCGCAGAGAACATACTGATAAACGGGAACTTTGAAGAAGGTCCTTTCGTGTACCCTAACAAATCACTAGGCGTCCTAATCCCTGCCAACATCACTATTGATCACTCTCCATTGCCCGGTTGGACTAGCAAATCCAACAAAGCCGTGAAGTACATTGACTCCAAACACTTTTCAGTACCTGAAGGAAAGTATGCAATTGAACTTGTCGCCGGGAGAGAGAGTGTACTTGGACAAGTAGCTAAAACCATCCCAGGGAAGAAATATGCCTTATCTCTCAAAGTAGGAGATAAAAGGAATTCTTGTGTAGGGCATTTGGGTGTCAATGCATCTGTAGGTAAGAAAACTATCCAAGTGACTTATACTTCTGAGGGCGAAGGTGGTGACAATTCCACCTCTGTAGTAATTTTCACAGCCAATTCAGCAGAGACAGAAATACAGCTTTCTAGCGATTTTAACAGTAGGACTGATGACGGGTCTCTTTGTGGAATGGTGATTGATGATGTAAAATTAGTTGAGTCCCCATGAGCTATGTATGTATTGTTTCCGGTTGATAAAAGTACATAACTTCATCGAGTTGGTTTTATAATGAGGATATAAATACTTCAGACGTAATTCGAAGGAAATTTATGTTTGGCTTCTTAATATTTAGACTGTTTTTTGCTTTGGATGGCTTGTAAGTAGAAGTAGAACTTTTAAATTCAGTAAGCAACGAGAAAGTGTTTACAAAAATGGTATGTATATGCGCAAATAAGTCATCTCAGCCCCCTAGCCTTAGTTTTACGTCCGGATTTACTGATATTTTCATTTTCACAATCACAATAATACATGAACTTTTTCGATCCCATGTCAATGTTGTATACTTTTTTTTTTTTTTTTTGCAAAACTCAAAGCTAGGCATTTCTTTTGATACTCAAATTATTAACATGCCAATTTTTTATATAGTCTGAATTACTAACTATGGTTGCGCTCCCACACGAAGCACAGAAAATGCTAGATTCTCCGTTGCAGCAAATTTACAAATCAAAGGCAGCACAGACACAGCAGTAGGATTGTAACTCAAATCATCTGGATGCTTACCATCACAATTAACAATCAAGCTACCTCCAATCGCGATTACCTACCTACTAGTTTGAAATTGTAAACAAGAAAACAAAACCTACCAGGTTAATTGGATTTCTTGATTTAGGATAACTTCAGATACTATTCTGATTTTAGGATATGCAAATTCGAAAGCCATTATAACTGGCAATAATGTAATTCACATTTCGGACTATGATGACATGTTTTTGAGTTTCACTTGCATATATATATATATATATCGATGGGCACATCAGATTTTGTAAATTATAAACATCTTTAGTTGTCTCTTCAGTTGTCTCCATTTCTCTCCTTCAAAAGCTTCAATGTCCACAGTCTTCGTTCTAACTGTGTTGTTGTGCTCTACCTGCTTCGTGTGGGTTGCATTAGCTCTCACTGACGGTAAGTTTTGATATTTTTATTTTCCTGAGTTATTAGTTTTACTTAAAAAAAAATATGATAACACTATTATTCCCCGTACAAACGGAAATGGTCCATTATTTATTTATTTAAGATTGTATTCATCTACAGACCGCCAACGTTATCTTAATGCAGAGACCCCTTGGGCTACTCAATCCCCATTGTATTTCAGTTCACCTTAGAGCTCTAAATGCAAATCTGACTAATTCAACAGGATTATTGCCTAATGGAAATTTCGAGCAAGTACCCCAAATTTTGGAGATGAATGGAACAAAGGTCATAAGCCACAACTCAATACCGCACTGGGAAATATCCGGTCTTGTTGAATATGTAAAATCTGGTCAGCAACAAGGTTACATGAGACTACTAGCACCAGAAGGATCCTATGCAGTAAAGCTAGGGAATGGGGCCTCAGTTAAGCAGAAAGTTAATGTGGCAAAGGGGACTGACTATTCGATAACATTCAGCGTGGCTCATACATGCGCACAAAATCAGGCATTGGTCACATCAGCTGCCCCTAACTCCGGCACAGGTACATTCTCAGTGCAAACTGTATACAATTTTTGGTGGGATGATTATGCATGGAGCTTCAAGGCAATGACAGACACTGTGGAGATTGTCATCCAAAACCCAAGTACTAATGAGGATCCATCTTGCGGTCTTATTTTGTACTCTGTTGCAATCAAGGCCCTAAATGTACCCCAGGCAAACATTGCAGAAAATCTATTGACTAATGGGAATTTTGAACAAGGTCCCTATTTTGTGCACCCTAACACATCACAGGGTGTCCTTATCCCACCCAATGTTCCAGTTGATCACTCTCCGTTGCCCGGTTGGACAACCAAACAAGCCAGTAAAGCTGTAAGATAAATAAAAATGTAAGTAAGCATAGTTTTATTTTATGATGTAAACGTCGAATGCTTTCTTTGGCTGATCTATAGGCCTGCTTGGACCAGGAGTAGGGAACCCAGTCGAGTAGTCTACCAGTTCTCCAACAATCTTGACAAATAGCTCTATGTGCTAAAGGCGCGTTCAAGCTCTCCTAAACCGTGTGCAATTTAACAATGTATTTGTCTCTATTGTGTTAAACATTAAAAAGAGTTTTTTTGAATGATCAACAGTTAAATTCCAAATAAAATAAGTTGCATAGTAGTTTGCAAAACGAGACTCGTAGTAGTTAACCATAATTTTATATGGTCAACACTTGACATATAAGGCGTTACTATTTGATAATTTAGCCGCTGTGCCAATACATGGGAAAATTGCAAGCACCAAATTAAGTAGGACTGGGACAAATTTATATGGAAATTAGATGTTTCCAGCTCTAAAAATCTCAGAAAATTTGTGAAAACAAAACTCTGATCCCAACTATAATTGATAATTGAATCAAAAATTTGACTTCATTCGATGACGGAACTCACAATGAACTGTTTGTTTTTATGAAGGCAGATGGCATTTAAAATCCGGCATTGCAACAAGGCCTATAGTTCCATTTTGTATTAGTTGTCGAACCACCCTTTATAAGTATCTCTTATTACTTGATGATTTCTTCATATTGAGCAGCAAAAATGGAGTCTGTGAAGCCTCTACCACCCCACACTGCAGACTATTTCACTCCTTTGATGATATCCCTGGTGGCTATGTTGTTAATAGTCGTAACAATTGTCACATACCATTTCATAGTATCCACCCATGCCAATAGGCGCCTGATATTACAAGAGAATGATGAACGACAACGAGAGGAAGCTTTTGGGAATGGAGGGGTGGACGAGAAAGTCCTGCAGTCCATTCCGGTTCTGGCCTATTCCAGAAAGGAACAAGGCTCGCTCCATTTGGAGCAGAGCGAATGTTCGGTATGCTTGAGTGAGTTGGATGAAGGGATGCTGGTGAGATTGTTGCCTAATTGTAAACATGTGTTTCACCTACACTGTATAGATGAGTGGTTCCGGTTGCAATCAAATTGTCCTATTTGTCGTTTGCCTATTTCTCTAACGTCTCTAGTTTCATCAAGTACACATGATCAACTTGGAAATGGTGGTAGTGAAAACGATGATAATCTGGTTTCTCAACTTAGAAACGGCCGCTTGCTCTTTTCTTGCGCTTCCTTAAAATTGTGTAATGAGATAAAACCATCACCGGTACCTCCCATGCTAAACCGGTCATTGTCCATGGACTACTCCTATGTTGCCCTGAAGATTCAAGAAAGTTACGAGAGAAGTTCATCATCCTCATCTGCTTCAACTTCTTCTGGGAATGAACCAAATTCGAGAAGCAATTCACCCGGGATTAGAAGATTCAGACATTTGGACCGTGCAACCTCCAACTTTGTTAAATCCTTCTCACGATTTCAATCCCGTGAAGGGGGCAGAGACAGTAGTATACTTCCCCTGTGAATCAATTTTGATTCAATTCAATCCATTCATGTCAAACAATTTATTCTTTCAATCCAAGAAAATTTGGTAAAAAAACCAACATTTTCAAGCTCCAGCAACATCAAATACTGGTTTGATCTCCGAATACTTTCAAACAAATATTCATTCTGATCAACTTTGCAGCTTACTTAAGGCACGTAAAGTAGTGTCAAAACTAGTTTTTGTTTGACGCATTCAGCGATCAAGATGTTGTTGACATGTGTGGATATATATCAAACATATGATCACAAACATGATCGACATATCTTGGCATAGTGTCATATGCTAACTGTTGAATAACATAGTACTATGACTAATTACAAAAACTCTTCAATAATGTCAAGCAAACATAATCTTTGAAAAAAATTTAAAAATACTACATGCTTCCCATTCACACCCATAGTATGGCACAGAGGGTCATAGATAGGCACACGCAATCGGCTAACTGTAAATAAAATGAATCACATAGTATTGCGACCCATTACATAGTCAGTTCTAATCTAAGCTAGCTGCCTCATCTTTAATGGCAGCTTTGATGACTTCTGCAAGCTGATTATAGGCTTCAGTCCAGGCAATGCGCAACTCATCATTCCATTCCTCTCCTACTGCTCCTTCGATTGTTCTCAACAATGCTTCGCCAACCACCTGAAATTGGATGAAAATAAATAATGCAATTCGTATCCTGCTTGGATGAAATGTAAGTAATTCAATGGATACATTAATTTCATACATTGTGGTATAGGAATGAAATTGTTATTCAGAACTATATATATATACCTCAAACTGAGGATCAGTGATGCCTTTTTTTAGATGGACTGATCCCAAGCTCTTGAGAGTCTTTTCCGTAATTTCCACCCCACCAGTCTTTCGAAGCTGTACAGCGGCTTTGCGTGTCTATTTGCAATTACACGCATTATTATTATGTAATTCATTTACCATCACAACTATATTACAAAATTCGTCGTAACTTTATGACTTCAATTATAATCCTGATGTGCACCACCCCCACCCAAAAAAAAAAAAAAAAAAAAAACCTTACTGACCATCTTGAACACCACCACTGCATGAGCTTTTACCCTTGGATCATTTGCAGAAATCTCATCATCGTCTGTGTCTTTTAAAAAAGAAAAGAGGCCCCTTGCAGCCGGGGCGATTTCAAATATCCTAAATTTTAAAAAAGATTATAAGATTATATCTTATAATCTTAATGAAATCTAAACATACAAAAGATGATTAATAACAACACTTACGTTTGAAAGAATCGTAGGCTTAGCTCCGGAACGTCTTGCTTCATTATCTCCCAGGAATTCTTCACTAAAGCTTCTTGGTTCTCTGTAAAAACCATTGTTTTCGATCCCTCTCTGATCTTTTCCTCTATTACAAAGTTTCAATGGATATTTTGCTCTCAAACGAACCCATTGTTATACAGAGGGATCTTTTTCTCTGTCACAAAGTTTCAATAGATATTTTCCTCTCAAACGAAAACATGGTTCTGTCACATACTTTTATTATTTTTGGAAGTAAGCTGAGGCCCCACTTTTTTTTTTTTTTTTTTTTTTATGAAAAAACTATATGTACGTACAGAACTTGTCTAGAGAGCCACGCTGGTCGCATTAGGTGTCACAAATATCTTCTTGTCTAGCCAATGAGGTTAGCAAATGCACGAAAAGTATTTGTGAAAAGAAAGTCCATGACACAGGACAGGTCCAATACGCTTCATCATCCTAGAGATGCCCAATATTATACCAAAAAATCTAGAGAGCCAGGCCCCTAGCGCCCGGGTGGCTTTCTGTATGTGTGATTGTGTTCGAATAAAAGGTATTGAACATCTCTAGGATGATGGAGGATATTGAGCCTGCCCTGACACTCTAGACATGTTCCAATAAATATTGAATCTCATAAGGACAGCAAATCAACCCACTCTTTTAAATTGCATACTTGTGCATGTTGCAAACTTGGGTGAGCCATTGAATTCAGGAGATGCAAAATTTTAATGTGATGTAAGGCAATTTTAGGTCTATGGAAACCATTAATTTTTATAGTTACACAATCACTAAGCAATCAATATAGTTTTTTCTTTGATCTGAATTCAGAGTTAGAATTAAATACCATCTAAATATAGTTTTTTTTTTTTTTTTGAAAAGTGTCTAAATATAGTTTTTCTTTGGTCTGAATCTTGGAAAACACCATCTTTTCCGCTATCCTTCTTTGAGGTCCTTACTAGCTCTCTATTGCGCTGCGTGAAAGTGTAACCAATTGCACAATTCAAGTAAAGCAGTGCAAAGTAAGTAACAAACACGTATTAATATAATGTAGTTAGGCTAGTAAGGAAGCTAGGATTTTTATTGAAGGGGAGCGAAGTGATGAATCTACTTAATTAATGATAATATAATAATTAATTATTTTGACATAAATTTTTTTTAAATTTGAACAATACATAAATAATTAGACAAAATATCAATTGCTAAACAAAAGTACATTTAATCTATGGAGAAGAAAATGGATCAAACAAGTTACTGTGTAGGAGCACAAAAGATAAATACATGAGGGGCAAATTAAATTGATACATAAAGTTTTCAAAATCAAAATTGCCAAAAACAAAATGTTCAAAATCAAACCATAATTCATCACCATGAAAGGGTGTTAATTACAGTAAAAAAAATGTTTTTTTTGCTAAACACGAAGATTTTTATTAAAGATAAGAAGAGAAACAAAATACAAAAAAAATACGTAAGAAATTACAATATTTTTTGACAACTAGAATACTTAATTTGATCTAGTGAAACCCAATCCAAAGAACTTGTTTTGGCAATTCGTAAGCCATATGAAAGAGATTTAACATCAAGATCCAATTTTACCTATTGAAGTAATAAATATAACAATAAATAAATAAAGCCAACAATAGTTTTCCTAAATGTGTCATATTTTGTATAATCATTCATGTCAAATAAAGTCATAGATGGAAACAACCAAATTTTCAACTTTGAACAATGATAAATGGACTTTCGAAGGTTCCTAATTGTCAAATAATTATTCGATAACCATTATTTTCAATTTTCAATTTTCCATTTAATAAGCTCGTAGTATAGCAGTACAATTAATCGGCACTATCTAAAGCATCCTCATTTTGGATTTTGGGAAGAAATTGTGTAGTGAAAGGGATTTGAATTTGATATATCACAATCCCTTAGCTCTGGGTTCCGGCTTGATCACCAGCTAGGGCGAATTAAGCCTCAAATTTGGCATTCTTTTCAGCTAATGCCTCTGCCTTCATTGCAACTTTAATGGCATCTGCGAGTTGATCATAAGCGTCAGTCCAGGCACAACACATCTCATCACTCCATTGATCTCCCAATGCTCCTTTTATTGTCCTCAATAAAGCTTCCTTTACCACCTGAATCAGAATAAAGTAAATAAAATGTAACAAATTAAATTCATTTATTTTATGTCATGTTTGGTTGTTTTATCTAAACAATAAAAGTAAAAAAAAATTTTTTGTTAGAACTAGCTACCTCAAAATGGGGATCAATAACACCCTTCTTGACATGGACAGAACCCAAATTCTTCAAAGTACTCTCAGCTATTACCACTCCACCAGTCTCTCTTAGTTGCACAGCAGCTTCGCATGTCTGTAACAGTTAAACAAAATATATTTCATAAGAAAAAAAATCTACTCAGCCTGGTCTTTGTGTCTAGTTAGTGTTTGGGGAGGGTGTTCAGTAAGTACGTGAATAATAGAGTTGACACTTACGTATTGGACACCCTCTCCAAACTGCGTAAAAAGGTTCATTCCATAAACCAAACACACCATTTTGAACATATAGGAATATTGATCAAAAGTACATACCATTTTGAACACCTTCACAGCATGGGCCTTTAGTTTGGGATTGTTCTGAGGTAACTCATCCGAATCCTTCAAGAATGAGAAGAGTCCCTTCGCGGCTGGGGCAATCTCTAGTATCCTATATAATTATTCAGAAAAATAAATGTTATAAAAACACAAAAAATGAAATCACTGAATGGATGGTAAAACCAAAAACCTTTTGGAAAACTATAACAAAGAAGAAGCTTACGTTCCGAAGAACTTAAGACTCAATTCAGGAACATTCTGCTTCATGACCTCCCATGAATCCTTAACCAACACTTCTTGTTCCTCTGTGAAAACCATTTTCAGCTCTCTTCGTTTCTTCTTGGAACTCAATCTATTGACTGTTCTTTGAATGTTAGGAATGGTGGTGGTATATATATACACGAGTGGATCCAAATAGCTCCACGAGCCTTCCGTGGGCTTAAAACATCAACTCAGGTTTTTCTCGTGACAACTACTACTTTTCTCTAATCTGAAATTCCCTATCTTTTGTATCACAATATTTCAACACAAATTATGTTTTGTAAGGTTAAAGTTTGTATGTTGAAAGAGAGAAATTGGAGGGTTTTTTAAGGGCTCAACTGATCGAAGCAATTATCTTTAATGAGATTAGAGAAATGTTATGGAGAATGGGTTCGACTTGTAATCTTTTCATATACTTATTTTTCAACATCTTGATATTTTAGCATTTCTTGATATAGGAATGACTCTCTTTTATTAGGCGTGTTGAAAAGAAAATATGCTTAAGTTACAACAATAAAATATTGATCCACCATAATTAAACAATAATATAGTTAATTAATTAATTAAGCGATACATCCAAGAACTAGTAGAACATCGCTTTCGGCGTGTTAAAACTGAATTCGTGTGATCGATCTTTCTGATGTGATTTATTTTGTATGGTTTGAATTCCTTAACCCATAGTTTTGATTCTTTGATTTTAGGGGCGAAAAGGTGTGGTCAAATATAGCCGGAGAAAAAATATACTCAGCCAAATCCTTATGCATGATTAGTGATTGGGGAGGGTGTCCAGCACATAAATGCCAATTTTACCCCTCGCTTCATGGGTTTAGACTAGAAAAGATGAAAAGAGAGATAAAATTGACACTCACATTTTGAACACACTCTTCAAACACTAATCAATGCTCTCTCACCAAACCAAACTCTCAAGAAAGGTTCATACTTGAACATGTTGCTTAGCTCAAAATGGGCAAGAAGTGTTCAAAGTTCTGAAGCAAAAATGGATGGGTCTCTAAAGTCTCAAAGCAGTGAATTAACTAGTTAAATCATTATAGTCGAATCAAAATGTAAAATTTCATAAGCTAGAATTGACAACTGATTGTACCAAAGTCGATCATTTTCCACAGAAAGATAATAATGAATATCACATTGACAAGTATGTGTGTGGATGCAATAAACCAGAATCTAATAACATTTTGGGGAAGATTGGTTTCCAAATATGTTAATCCATATCTTTATTTGTGGATACCTATATATTCCCAAAAGTTTAATAGGTTTGAATGACTGATAATTTGTCAACTTTTCCCACATGATTCATGATCTAGACAAGTTTTATCCTACAAAATTCCCCACTTAGAAAGGCCAACTGGAAATTCTAATTGTCGAGGAAACCAGCGAGGGAGGGAGGGAGACTGGACTTAAATCTTTTTTTATTTTTTTGAAAAGCAAGCAGAATTTTAAGGACTCCTTAACCTTTATATTTTGGATTTAATTCTTGTTAATTCAAAACTATTCCATTTTGTTTTCTGAAAAAGTTAGGAAATTCATCAAATTTTAGTTGTTAGGTTCAGTATCTATTCGGTTTTTTTCTTTTTTTTTAACCCGTAACCCTTCCCACCCCATGCCGCTAATAAGTATCAAATTCAAGATGTGCGGGTCAAATTACCATAACCTTACCCAACCAACTTGACTACCTTTGGCATCTATTGGGCTTTTTACTTACCTTTTGTTCAAGGCAAGCTTGTACATTACCAAATTCCTTAAGGAAAGCCTTTTTAACCTCGCTCTCGACATAATCTGATTAGAGAACCATCATCAACGTCTCATATTTCACTGTGACCAGAGTTAAAAATGGTGAAATTGGGTTTAAATAATTCGATTTTGACATGAGTTGCCACTTAACTGAACACCAAAATTATTATATCTAGAAAATTTGCGATACTTTTTTTTTTTTATAAAAATTTTGCGCAATTTGTATGAATTCAATGGGTTGAAAGTTGTCGATATGAGTATCTTTTTCTTTACGAAGAAAACATCCAGGTGTGGGAAATTTTTGCATTTTCACCATTTCTGATGCTTATAGCACTACTTGTAGAACAAATTTCCTTTGGTGCAGGTAATAAACCTTAAATGTTTCCTCACAAAAGTTGTAAAGAGTGGTCGGTTAAATTAGATCATATGTTCTCTTTTCTTTTTCAATGTCTTTCGGTACAAGCAGCTATTAATGTTCCTATATTGAGTTAAGAGTGTGTGAGTCAAGGTTAAGATAAGACTCCCATTTCAACATAAGCTTTTCATACTTGTAAGTGCATTTTTAACTCTATTTTTCAACAAATTCAAAATTATAAAAGCTCATTTCTTGTTATTTATTCTAACCATCGGAGGGCAAAATTACAAAATTTTAGCAGCCGATCGAGTTGATAAGGAGAAAAAGTTGGGCACCTTCACGGAGGGCACAAAAGTGTTTTAAGATCGATCCTCGTGAGTTTTGTAATATATATGAACGATTTTAAAGTTGTTTAAAGCAACCAAAGTAACAAAATCTCCCTAATTCTATTGTGAATGCTCACATTGCCACCTTAAGATTTTCCTTTGAAGTTTCAATGTCTTTAGAAGAAGAAAACTAATTAAAGTGATTAAGCAAAGTGTAACTTTAATTTATTAGCTTCCAACATTACCTTAGACCCTCCTTTGAAGCTTCTCATTGTATTCCAATATTCTTCCTCAGACCATTCTCTCTTTATTCAGTCAAAAAAACAGTATTGGCTTACACTCTAAGCTCTCTCCCTCAAAAGCTCATTATTCTCCATGTTGTCATGCATGGAACATATAGTAACTTGTTGATCCAATTAAGTACTCCATGATAAAGAGTGTGTAAAACATGTTTCCGCGATAAGTTTAGGATGTAGAGCAAAAATCTGATGCAGGTCGTGTAGCCAAACTAAGCAATAACTAGATCTGAAAAAAATGTAATAACACTATATCAGATTTCAGCCTTAGCTTATTTGATTTTTTTAGCTAGAAAAATAAAAACCCATACTGATACATTGATACTCCTAATTAAGCAAATAAAAATCTGATTCAGAATTTGATTTCAAAATCTATTATTTTATGTTATTATAAAACATTTTGGATCCCGATTCAAATTTAAATGACTGGGTTCAGTGTAGAACAGATACGGTCTCAAGTACATAGGATCCCATTCTCATCTTTTTTTTTTTTTATCTCCTAATCCACTGCTTGATTGACCTTGCGATATTACTTCAATTAACTCGAGAAAGATCTATAGTTCGAAATAGCGATATCATATACAAGTATCATAAACTTAAGTAATGAATTTTTTTTTTTTTAATATAAGTTGATAATGATTGATATACACTACTAACAACCACCACATCATCATAATATTAAGACTAATTTCTTACGCAAAGACTCTAATAAACTCATGAATTCACATGCCCATTTCTTTAATTGAATTTAGTCTGATCTTAAGTAATGTCTATTTTTGTTGTATTTAGAAAAAATTAACCTTCTTTGTGAAATTTCGTTTCTATTGGCGTTGGTAAAGATTTCTCCGTAATAACTTTTTGAGACTTAAACTGGCAATATTTTCTTCAGCAATGCCTTTACAAAAATACTGCAATTAATTTCATGAAAATTTTAGTAATTTAAGTATCTTCTTTCATTGAACTCCTGGTAGTAATTAAGCCAAAAAAAAAATATGTAATTGAATTCTTAACTTCAGTTTTAGAACTCCATTATTATGTATCAAGCCTGATAATGCATAGAAATTAATCATAGAAAAGTAAACTTAATATTCAAATTTTCTAATTCACAAACCTGGACTTTCTACAGTTTAGCTCTTCATCTCTTTGTTAAGTGATCACCAAACCTAGCTACTACTAAAACAGCCGTGTCAAACACTTAACCCCTTAACAGTGTTAATTAGAAAACAATCCACCAATTAAGCTCTCTGCTCTTATCTCTTCAACCAATTCACAACCAAACAAACCAACTTCATCTCTACTACATTCAAGTCCACATTGTAGCTCAAATAACACTTTGACCTTCAAAAAAAAAAAAAAAACTGTGATCTCATCTTTGAAATCAACCAGCAAGATTTGCATAATTCAGATTACGAAATGATGTATGAACATAACAAATTAATTTATATGAATTCATCAAGAACAGTGTATAGTAGAAGACTTATTACATAGAGTACTCATACAAGGGAATTGTAGTAGTTCAGAGCCTTAAGGGCTATATAGTTGAGATGATCATTTGAAGCACATTCCCAATCACCAAACTTGAATTCCCATTTACTCCGAGCAGCTAGCTTGCATCATCACTTGTTTCTGAATCTTCTGATCTAGTCCAAGAAACGTCGCCTTTTACTTGTGCTTGATGCTATAAGTTCTGCTTTTCGGAAAAAAGC
Source organism: Berberis vulgaris (assembly GCA_963556465.1). NCBI lineage: Eukaryota > Viridiplantae > Streptophyta > Magnoliopsida > Ranunculales > Berberidaceae > Berberis > Berberis vulgaris. The sequence goes on along the minus strand of OY747124.1, from coordinate 108,048,150 downwards.
CTCAACCTCCTCACGACCTGTAGTTTCAAAGAATTGTAACTTCCTCTTACACAACAAAGCTTTTTGCCTAATACTCTTCTTTGGTGCCGGTGGACAAGTTTTGATCACTGGTATCTTGTGTTCATTCGATGTAGGAGTTCTACATGTTTCATCACTGCTCTTGGAAAACTGAATTGCCTCAACTTCACCAAACCTACGCCCTTGGATGTTGCTGATCATGGACGACACCAAGGGTTGCCGGACCTCTAGATCTGTAGACATGGTGAGACTGAGAAAATATAAATAACTTGTTTGAAAGCTGATAAGTGTTATTTGTGAAAACTAAGTGTGTTTATTGTGTGTATAAATACAAAGAGATGAGGAGACGTGTATAAGAAGGTTGGAAGAGTCGTTGGGTGGATATTGCTTTATTATATTCCATGTTTGGATCTTATTCTCTCTTTTCTATTTCTTTTTCTCTTATCTTCTTTTATCTTCCATCTACGTTTCATCAATTTAAACCATATAAACACAGCTTTGATTTATATTAGATTAGGTAGATCAAGCAAAAAAAAAATTTATTTATTTTAATTTTAATTTGAATTTTTATTATTTATTTATTTATTTATTTTAAATTTGGGTAGATCAAGCAATAATCTGTATATATATATGTACAGGAATTCTAAATGTATGTAAAAAGGTAGATCTAAATACTTACGTCATGTGAGACATCAATCATGCAATCAACTTTTACTTTTGCATGTGGTTACGTTTGGAAATGTTATGTGATTTGATTTGTAACTTAATTGAATATTTGGTTTTATAGAGTTGTAAGTTTATATCAAATGTTTGATTGTACACTTTTGGGGAAAGAAAAAGAGAGAGGCTCCTTGCCGAAGGAGCAAACATATAGATCTAGCAACCTTAGAAGAAATTAATATTCCATTTAATGGGTCAGAAGAAATTAATATTCCATTTAACAATCTTTGGGTTTTGCTTTTGTGGAGCAAAATGCGAAGAATTTGGGATTTGAAAATACTAGGCAATCAGGTTTTGTAATAAGGGGGTTAAAACGTCGCAGTCTTAACTAGGGGTGTTAATCAGTTTGGTCGGTTCAAAGTTGGACAAAAATTAAACCGAACCGAACCAAACCAAACCAAACCGACTATTCATTTATAGAGAATTCTTTCAAATTTTTCTTGATAATTCCATAAGATCAAATTTTTTTTGCCCTGTCTCTCATATACACAATACTATAACATTATTCAAAAAACTATAACCATAACTACATTGTTTGCATCTTAATCTATCTCCAACACACCCATGTGATGATTTGAACAAGACTGAAACATTCTATGACGAATATTCCACAAGTCTCGTAATTTCATCCTGCAATAAGTTTTTTTTTATCAAATCAAAAGTGTTGAAGTTGTCGCCATCACCATTGTTCATCTTTGCTGCAAGCAAACAAGTGAAAAATTTGGCTTTCTTCGACAAGATTGAGTCAAACTCTGTCTCTTTACCTCAACTTGTAAGTGGTCGGATAGAGAGAGAGAGAGTTAAAAAAGAGAAAATATGACATTGAGAGTGGGGACGTGGGGTGCATTAGAATCGGTTGAGAATTTAAATAAGAGTGGGTTGGTGAGGGATTAAATAAGAGAGAGGATTATGGGATTAAAAACAAGATAAGGGAAATGGTTCGGTTCGGTTGTTTCGGATGTGTGAAAAACAAAAATCGAAACCGAACCAAACCAACTCGGTTCGGACTTTTTTCGATTATATTTCGGTTTGGTTCGGCCGATTCGGTCGGTTTTCAGTAACCAATTAACACCCTTAGTCTTAACCATTCAACTAGGCTATCATTGGCATGCGGCGTGATCTTGAAAGAATAATGAAATTCTCAAAGTGTCTATGAGTATCTCGAGGTTGTAAAACCTCCTTTGGTTCCACATCATCCTTGTTGCAGAAAACCAGGTTCCCTAGCCTTTATGTAACTGTAATTCGATACTGAAGACCCATCTACATTTTGGGTTTAATACTGTAGTTCGCCACAGGTACCCAGGTTGGTTGGTTAAGGCTGTGGTGGTTTGACTCCCACATCTTAAGTTCGATACCTACCAGCGGCATAGGATGGGAAAAGTTAAGGGTTAAAAAAAAACCCATCTCCATATTTTCGGTTCAAACTCAGCTTGTGGCATCTTTAATGGGTTCTGGAATCCCATAAAAACCTGCTTGTCTCTCAAAAAAAAAAAAAAACATTATATGCCAACTCTATTATGAAAATAAAGATTAGTTTGAATATTATTTTTCAATATATTTCAAATGTCAATGGAAGAGTAGGAGATCGAACAAGCAAGCCCAAAAAAAGAGGCGTAGAAAATCAGTATGGTGTAGGCATCCTCAACTTTTATATCAATTCTGTGGTCTCCACCAAAATGAATGTGTAATTATTAAATGAAAATGACCTACAAATTATTGTAGGAGGGATGACAAGATGTCTCTGTCACCCAATAAATATACATTTTTATTCATGAAGCCTTATATATAGTAATCCAATAAGGAAATCCCTAATATTATTATCCTTTGTGGGATATTAAGGGAACGTAATAAGATTAATTAATGTCAAAAAACTTAAGCTTCACTCACCTTAGAACGCAAATTACATGACACATGAACTAACAAAGTTGTGTGTTGTATCAACTTAAGCTGATTCATCACTCACTTCAGAAGAAGCTTGTCTCTATGCCTTTATTTTTTTTTGTAATCTCACTGTCTATTCATTGTTCAGTCAGTGTTCACTCAACTCACACACCCAAACAAGAGAGAAGCATAGGATGCCAATGTTCTCCATGTTATGTTGGGGGCTCATCTAATTTAATATTTGAAGCCAACCATCTACCCAACTTAAAAAGTCCTCAATGGCCAAGGCTATATGAAGGGGGGTTTGGTTCTATTTCCCTTATCAAACAAATAAATGTGTGGTTTTTGCCATCACTTTTCCCATTTCCCTTCCATGTGACTTCCCTCTGCCATCAATTAATTTCAATTTAATATTTTGCTTTCTCTAATAATTTTTTTTATCCTAGCTCTCTTTAGCTTGTTTATACGACTAAGTTTAGTCACCAATGTTTGCTAATATTTTTTTGAAATTTTTTATACTTCTTTTTCTTTTTTTTTTTTTTTTTTTATTTTTTTATTTTATACTTCTACTCCTTCTATAGATATTGTTTGTGGTTGTGTTTAAAAGAGAATAAGTAAAAAAAATGCAAAAACACAAAAAAAAATAGTAAAAAAAAAAACTATCAAACATGGCTGACTAGACTTACTTTTATTTATATATATTCATGATTACTATTTTACATGCCCCATTAAATCTCTATAGACTAGCTTATGTCTTCTAAATTGAGCACTCATTCACTTAAAATGTCGGTGCACTGTGTATGTTCATGCACCTGGATCCACTATACATAACAATGAGATTTGTCCCCAGCTAAATCATTTGTGACATTGGCCCCATATTGAGAGTCTCCGGGTATTAGGGTTTTATCAAAAGGTTTCACTACAATTAGGGAGAAAATCACATCTTTATAAGGGAAGAAGGTGTGTTAGACATGCATGTTGTTAATCCAGGAACGATGATGGTTGTGTCTAGGCATATCCCACACATTTAGGTAGTCGTTTTAGTGAAGATTCTTAAATGTGAATTTAAACTCTTCTAACATGGAGGCTTTTATGTAAACTCCCATTTATTCATCTGTAGAATACTCCTATGAATGTTTCATGGTTGTTGTACCGCTTTATATTTAGTGTTTTTTTTTTTTGTGTATTTTGTATTTTGCTTGAGTTAGCTAAATATGGTATATTAGTTTTGCATAGGATTCACTGGTTGTGTGCTGTGTGATATCCATATAGAATCTGAATAAATGGGAGAGAGTATTCAGACATCCCAAACATTCTCTAGGGCTTTGCAATAGAACTTAAGAAGGTTTGACAAAGCACAGAGATAGAGATAGAGATAGAGATAGAGATAGAGATAGAGAGAGATACAAAGAAGAAAAGAAAGGAAGAAGAAAACCAGAGTACTTCCAATTGTTTATTTCATGTATTTTAAGACAACCTCACCTGACCCTCTGTGCAAGGGTACACACAAATTGTGCATATTTGATAACATTTGAATGTTTGGATGAGCTGCATGCATGAACAATCTTAACTCTTTGTGCAATTTCCCAAACATATATGCATGTGCATGTGCATGTTGTCTGCTCATCAAGATCATGTCAGACTTGTTAAAATTTTGGCCTCCCGTGCATGCATTGATGCACCCAATCTTGAATAAAAATTCGAAAAATGTAAACACTGGTACAAAATATTAGCCTTAACTTGGAATATAGGTATCCTCTCGTAGAATTAGATAGCCTATAATAGATAAAAAGAGCTGATCTTTTTTCCGGAATCAAAGAAAGATATTACAAAATAAGGTGCTATTGGTTTGTGACTCGAAAAATACCAATACGCTACATAAAGAACCCCATTTCTTCACTACATAGAGCCAGTGGCGCACACTATAACTCGTGAGCTCAACCTGTGTTCATAGGCCCACTATGCAATTTCACGATGGGGACTGCGGGTCAAGCCCACTCCTCAAGTGATCATGCCCCCCCAACTAAGATTAAGGAACATCCATTGATCCAGATATTCAAGACTTTCACAACTAGAGCTTATAATTAGCAATTAACATTGTAATCAATCATGGTTCTTGAGAGATTATTATTTAGATTCTAGATGAACGCAGTAATTTCAAATGATGTTCAGTGTTCACTGATTCTAGTAAGATGTAACAATCCATGTTTTTCCGGTTGTCTCATAAATAGCCATCAATTTTAACAGCTTAAGCTTTTAGAGTAAAAATGAAAATTTGACATGAAATTAGCCTTGAATGTTTAGTATCTCAACAATCAAAGTTTTTCAATGCACTCTTTCGGCTTCAACCTTCCTGGTATACCCAATTCAACATATGTTGCCCTCTGTCATGCCAATATGTTTTGGGACCTTAGAACCCTATCCTAGTGGTGCTGGTTGGATTCTTAGAAATTTCGAGGTGCTATCGTTGCAGGGAACTTGAATACTCAACAATTCACAGTTACCTAGAGATGTATTATGCATTTCATGCCAATATTTAGTCCATAATTTACAACAATATAAACCTAAAAGTCCTAATTATTATTTTTTATTTCTATCGTAAACTTTATAGTTGTACATTCCGATTAATGTTGTACATAAGAAATAATTTAAATAAAAATATGTCATAAAGCCTTGATTTGTTACAATTCACATGAGATTCATTGAGGAAAGTAGTATCAACTTTCAAGAACTTGCCTAAACTCCTCTCCAACCCTAAAAGTTGATTTGCCCATCTATCAATGTGAATTATAAAACTTTAAAAAAAGCAAAATAGTTGTTTTACACAAACTGTCCATGCATGTGGTGGGTGGGCCAATTTTTTTACTATTAAGCGGATTCCACAAAGACTTTATTTTAATCAATTAAACTAATAGTATGTACAACCTTGCAACTTTCACCAATAATTCATTCATATTATTGCTTCACCATGCGGAGAAAGGGAGAGATCAAGATAGGTGCGATTAGGACATAATCCGAATACTCAACCATTGGATGAACATCTTTTTTTTTTTTTAATCCCTTAATCCCTCCCATCCAGATGTCGCCGGCTGAGTTCGACTCTATAACCTAGTGATACTATCCGTCACTGTTCAACAACTGAGTCATCACACCTTTGACCGATGAACATCCTCACATACATCTTGAAGGCATATACCAGTTCAATAGTAGATTTGTGATGGATGGAATTATAGGTCCAGGGCAAGGCTCGAACTCTATCAACAACATTTAGGAGGGGTAAGAGTAACTTTTAAAAGGGTGCCCTACGAGGAATGCCTTTTCTTCGTCTCGTGTTTGCAGAAGGTGGTGGAGGTGGTGTGGGTGGGTCTATGTTGTGGTGTTGTGTTCCTTGAAGCAATTGATCATCTTCTCCTCTTGACCTTCTTTTTGTTTTTCCTTCTTGTCTTTGAATTACTTCAGTCTTGGTGTCAAACGCCATGAAACTTGCATCTCCATTTTTCCTTATTCCTACAAGCTAACCAACATAAGCTAAGTAACCCCAATTGATACCACATTAGACAAAAGAAATGGGTAATAATTGAAAATTTGTAGAATACATATTAATTAAGTACTAAACTACAGAACTAAAATCTATAATATTAAAAAAAAATATTGATACATTTGATATGCCATTATATACATGAATTCCAATGAAGTAATGAGAAGAATATGTTACAAGAGAAATTAGGGTTGTAAATGGATTGAATTTGGATGTAAAGATTGCTAAGCCTATGTAAACCAGAGATTCGATATGATAAAAGGTAATGTAAAATCCAATCAGCTGATAACCGTCGACGATAAAACCAACAGATAATTTGATGGCAAGAAAAACAATGACTTCCTGACACTTACATTATAGTTGACATAATGATAATTAGCTTAGAAACCATAGCATTATGTGATTGACTTCAAATTTTTTTTCTATAATTTCTTGTTTTTTGCTTATAATGATTAGAGGGAAGAAATGTGAGAAAGAGAAACAAATGTGATCAGTAAGGGAGAAAAGAGTACCAACTAACCTTACAACCCAATGAGCAGAACCTAAATGTATCCAACAGACTTCTTCCACATATCTCACAAATATGAGAGACCCCTTTCCCTGACTTTGGTTGAGGCCTCTCATTCAGAAATAAAACTCTAGCACTGTTAATCACATAAGTTTGAACCCCACTTATGTCGAACACCTTTTGGATTTCATTGACTCTTACCACATCATGATATGATGATCTTCTTATCTGTATATTGATCATCAGTGACACCAACATATCAGATATCTTTCCAAAAAAAACTTAACCTTATGACAAATACATGAATATGTAATTTGAAAAAGACTTACTTGCATTACGCGGTGATCCTTATGTCTAGAAGACCTACAGTAGAAGCAAAATGCATTACAATTGCAGTCTAGGCAATACATGTTGCATTCGCTCCTTGATGCATCTCCATGTATCCGGCAGACTGAGAAAAAGGCGGTCGTTAGCAATGGTTCTAGCCATGGTGGTACTAATATTGATCCCTGGTTAACAACAATGACACAAGTACTCATCAATCGATGACATGTGATAGCTAGATAGATACTAGATATAAACTTGGTACTGGCGCACACAACATTACCATTGTTGATGTGAATAGTAGGGTTTGGGGCACTCGTTTCTGCGTAAATGATGAATTTCCTTGATGATGGAGATTGAGAGAACTAGAGACATGGAAATGAAGAAGGAATACCAAAACTTAGAATCTCCCAATACATAAGAGTGCCTGACTTGGAAGTGTGCTTCAAACACTTAGGAAAAAATTGACGGTGAAGATCGATTGAGGTGGGTCAAGTGTGATGTGAACCGTTGGATGGACAAAGGAGACTTGGTTTTGGTGCTTACGTTACTTTGTTCTCCTTTGCGTCTCGTGGTGGGAGAGGTTGGCAACTTAGCCAACTATGGGTGGATGCCACATGTACTCAATTTCTACGTGTCGGTGTTTTATTAGTTAATTTGAATCTTTGTCAATTTCTACGTGACGATTTTGCCCTTGGTGATGGGGTGATGTGTGAAGTTAAGAGAGGTCAGGAGTTGTAAAGGTGCAATTGGCAGGAAACATGCTTGATGGAGTCTTTTAATTCTTTTTGCTAAGCACTACAAGGAAATAATTAATTATGATGTTCTATAATAGTTGTAAAAGGCGCAATTGATTTTTAATATATATTTTTTTTACCAAACAAGAAGATTTTTATTGAAAATAAGATACAAAGAAAATCATTCATATATCAAGAAATGTCAAGACACCATGAAAGTATCAAAAAACATGTCTTTATAAAGATTACAAGCCAAATCCATCATCCACAACTCTCTAATTTCAATAAAAAATAGATTGCTTCGATTTGTTGACCCCTTCAAAAATCCTCATATTTCTCTCTTTCCATACACACTACATGAACACGTGAGGAATCCTAAGCCATAACCACTCTGCGCGCCGGGAGGGATTAGCTTGAGACCACCAAATTAGCCAATTCGAAAGGGAACCTTGAAACATCAAACTTAGATCAAATTCTGACAAGAAACTGCTTCAAATAGATTTGGAGAATCTGCAGTGAAGTATCAAATGATCCAGAGTCTCGTCCATCTCATTACAAATCATACAAAGACTTCCTGTGGGTATCCCTCTCTTTCTTAATCTATCTTTAGTCAAGATCTTCTCATGCAATCATCATCATCATCATCATCATCATCAAAGCCCATTCCCGAGATTTTCGGGGTCGGCTACATGAATTTTGGTTCTCCAAGCAATGCGATCTTCCCACATTTCCTCACCTAATCCAAGCTCAATGATATCTTCATTCATCGTCTTCATCCAAGTTTTCAACGGTCTTCCCCTCCGTCTATACCCTCCATTAACTTGCCAATCTAAACATTTTCTAATTGGCGCCGTGTTTGGTCTCCTTCGCACATGACCAAACCAAGTTAAACGTCTTTCTCTAATTTTTTCCTCTATGGGCGCTACACCTAAGTATCTCCTAATTCTTTCATTTCTAATTTTATCCTTACGAGTTTTACCACACATCCACCTTAACATACGCATTTCTGCTACTGCCATCATATGCGTATGTTGTCCCGTAGTAGCCCAACATTCTGAACCGTATAGCATGACTGGTCGAACAATTGTCTTATAACATTTCCCTTTTAGCCTTGCAGGCATCCTTCTATCGCACAATACTCCTGACGCCATTCGCCATTTCAACCAACCAGCTTTAATCCTGTGGTCTACATCTGCTCCAATAGCCCCATTCTTTTGAATTATAGACCCTAGATATCGAAAAGCCTCACACTCCGGGACCTCGACACCTTCGATCTCAACTGCATTACTTCTCCCTCTTGGTTCACACCCAAAGTTGCACACTAGATACTCCGTCTTCGAACGACTAATTCTAAAACCTTTACTCTCTAAAGCCTCCTGCCACTTAACTAATTTCTGACCTAAACCTGCACTAGTCTCATCCATCAAGACAATATCATCTGCAAATAACATGCACCAAGGTACATCTTCTTGCAGATGTCTCGTCAACTCATCCATGACCAAAGCAAAGAGATATGGACTTAACGCCGACCCTTGATGTAATCCTACTGTCACTGAAAATTCACTAGACATCCCACCTACTGAGCGAACGCTTGTTACAACCCCTTCATACATATCCTTAATGATATCGACATAACATTGAGACACTTTCTTCCTTTCAAGCACCCACCAAATTAACTCCCTGGGGACCCGATCATATGCTTTCTCCAGATCAATAAAAACCATATGCAAACTCTTACGTGCCTCTCGATATTTTTCTACAGTTTGCCTAAGCAGGAAGATGGCCTCCGTAGTAGACCTACCTGGCATAAATCCAAATTGATTCTCCGAAATCGTGGTGAAACTCCGAAGTCTTTGCTCTATAACTCTCTCCCAAAGTTTCATCGTATGACTCATAAGCTTTATCCCTCTATAATTCGAGCAATCCTGAATATCCCCTTTGTTCTTATAAATTGGTACCACAATGCTATGCCTCCATGAATCTGGCATTTTTCTAGTTTCCAAAATCCTATTAAAGAGCTTAGTTAGCCATTGAATCCCAACTTCTCCCAGACATTTCCACGCTTCAATTGGTATATCATCCGGTCCAACGGCCTTCCCTGTCTTCATTCTTTTTAAAGCTTCTCTCACTTCCGTGGCACTAACTCTGCGATGGAACTCGCGATCCCTCATTTCCTGTGAAGCATGTCCCTCCAAGTTCAACTCCCCTACATGTGTTCCATTGAGTAGGTTCCAAAAATAATCCTTCCATCTATCTAAAATAGCTTTATCCTGCATTAAGACTCTTCCATTCTCATGCTTAACACACTTAACATGACTCAAGTCCCTAGTTTTTCGTTCTCTAGCCTTCGCTATCTTGAAAATATCTTTCTCCCCTTCCTTCGTACCTAGCCTATTATAAAGAGCATCATACGCTCTCTTCTTAGCTTCCCCTACTGCTCTACTACTCAACTTCTTAGCCTGCTTATAAAGCTCATAAGACTCTAGGCACCTATCTTTTTGCCACGCCTTAAAGCATCTTTTCTTCTCATGCAATCAACAAAAGAAATTAATCCGAGGAAGAAGATTTTTCACCCAAGTCAGATTCTTATGAGAGGAAATGAAGGGATTGGAGTGAGTTTCATAATGAGAAGCAGCCAGCATATCAGAAAATTCTTTCACTGAGAAACCAGCACTTGTGCCCTTCCACAACAAACTATTGGATCCCTCCAAGAGCATCTGAATATCCAACAACTGCATTGAATCGGTAGTCTCCTCTAGCTCCCTATCCTTTAGGGGTCTCCGAAAGGAAATATTGCAGGAATCTCCATTAGACAAAAAATTGCTAACTCTCTCATTTTTCTGGTTGTTAATAATAAACAACGTTGGAACAAATCCTTCAGATGTTGATTGCTACACAAGGAATCATGCCAGAATGAGATGAGATCACCATTCCCACATCGAAGCGTGGTATGAGGGTAGATAACACTTGCGCACCGAGATATGGACTTCCACAAAGAGCACCCATAGGGAGTATATTTGGTTTTGGAATCTCAATCCCATATATTTCGCCAATATTTATCAATGATGATCAATCTCTATAAATTCCCTTATTCTTCTGCAAAATGCCAAAACCACTTTGAGAGTAAAGCTAAGTTGAAAGTACTCACTTGGCGAAGGCCTTGACCCCCTCGAATTTTGGGACAACATATTTTTTCCCAACCCAGTAAATGTATCTTTCTAGATTTTTTAGTGGAACCCCAAAGGAAGTCGCGCATGATTTGTTCCATTTTGACTGTTATTTAAGAGAGAACCTTGAGAAGAGACAAAGGGAACACCGGGATAAAAGCTAAAGTGGATTGGACAAGAGCAAGTCTGCCTGCTTTATAGAGGAATTTGAGCTTACAAGAAGCTAGTCTCGATTCCATCCTTTCGATTGTCTCATCCCACATAGCTTTACTTTTAAATCTAGCACCCAAAGACATGCCTAAGTACTTAACTGGAAGTTTACCCGCTGCACAACCAAATAAATCCGTCAATTGCTGCAAATGAGGAACATCTACAATGGGCAACACTACCGATTTGTGGAAGTTAATTTTCAGACCTGAAATAACTTCGAACCAAAGCATAATTCTTTTGAGAGCAAGAACCTGATAAGCAGAGGCATCAAAAAATAGGATAGTATCATCCGCATACTAAAGAATGGAAATAGGAGGTTTACCCTCTGCGACTGAGAACCCTCTCACTAGACCACCATCAACTGCTTTAAGAATCATTTGGGTCGAACGTTCTGCTGCTAAAGTAAAGAGAACGGGAGACAGATGATCACCTTGACGCAGGCCTTTAGAGCTATTGAAAAACCCATGCAGCTGTCCATTAATCTTCAGAGAAAAATTGGTCGTGGATCTACAAGTGTGCATCCAATGGGTCCATTTAGAGTCAAACCCCATGCGAATCATTATTAAATCCAAGTATCTCCACGAAATGTTGTCAAAGGTTTTTGAGAAATCTAATTTGATTGCGAGCCCTGGAACACCTTGTTTTTTCCCGGAATCAATAATAACATTGGCGATCAAGGAGCTATCAATCACCTGCCTTCCACTGACTGCTGCACTTTAAAATGGATAAATGACTTAATGAAAAACATTTTTCAATCTATCAGCCAACACTTTGGCAATGATCTTATACGCCCCATTCAAATTACTGATAGGTCTGAAGTCTCTGACTATCCGCACCCCCGCACATTTAGGAATAAGCGAGATGAATGTTGTGTTCAAACACCAATCCAAAAAATTTCTAATATTAAAATCTTCAATAACTTTTAGAAAATCAACTTTGATTGCCTCTCACATTTTTAAATAGAACTCCATTGGGAAACCATCAAGACCTGGAGAAACTTGTGATTTGAGTTTTTGCATTGCCCTTCTAATTTCCATCTCTGAAAAGTTCTCTACCAATGAGGTAGCCACTAGTTGGGAGATGGAATGAAAAGTGATCCCCGAGAAGAAAGGTCGTCACTCCTCATTTTTGCTGAACAACTCCTTGAAGTGAGAGGCCATGAGTTTTCTAATACTGGCTTCATCCTCTATCAACTCCTAACCCATGCTAAGAGCTTCAATAGAGTTAAACAGTCTGCGTTTGTTGGCCAAGTTATGAAAGAATTTGGAACCTTGATCCATATGACGAGCCCAGTTGACCCTGGACCCAATCCTCAAAAACTTTTCATCTCATTTTGTTAACTGTGCCCATTCCTGCTGCAGTTACATTCTACGAGACCTCTCCTTGACAGTCAGATCTTGGATCTCTTCTTCAACATCAATGTTAGTAATCAAAGCTAAGATATTTTGAATACATAAATTGGTCTTACCCCAAACATTAGTCTTCCAAGTTTTAAGGTTGCATCTGATCGCCTTTAGTTTCCACCATAAACAATAGCCAGGGTAACCAGAGACCACTGAGTTGTTCCACCAAGATTTTGTCTCCTCTACTAAAGTTGGGTCATCAAACCAACCGTTATCAGAGGAAAAGATGCGAGTTCTACTACCAATAGATGAATTTGCCAGTAGAATTGTGTGATTGTCAGAACTTCTTGAGCCATTCAACTTTATCACCAAATTTAGCAATTCAATCCACAAAAGCGAAAAACCGATCAAGCCGTAGGGCTGAACAAAAAACCGATTAAACCGACCGAACCGATCTAAACCGAACCAATTGGTTCGGTTTAAATTCGGTTCGGATCGGTTTCGATTTTAAAAAATTCAAAACCGAAGTAGTCGGTTCGGTTTTCGATTTCTATGTGATTTTAATCGACCAAACCGAATATATATAATAAATAATATATTTTTTATATGTAAATAATACAATATGTTTAAAATAGTCGGTCAGTTCGGTTTTATTTCGGTTTTAGTTCAATTTTAGTCGGTTCGGTTACGATTTGCATAAATTAGAATCGGTTCGGTTTCGGTTTGAAATTTTTAAAATCGAACCGTCGGTTCGATTTTCAGCCCTATCAAGCCGACAAAGAATAAAGTGCTCTCTACGATTTGACCACATGAACTTTCCCCCTTTAAGACTAAAATCAGCGAGTTCCACCTCATTAATGAACTGATTGAATTTTTGCATGCTCATGGACCTCTTTCCACAACCTTTCTTTTCGTTCAAGTGACGGACAACATTGAAGTCTCCTGCTACCACCCACGGTGATTGCACCCAGCCAACAATGTCATAAAGTTCTTCCTAAAAATACTCTCTCAGTGAAGGATCACACGGACCATAGATGTTAGACCCTGACAAAAAAGAGTTGTCTGAGATTATTTGGAACTGAATAGAAAGAGAAAAAACCCCTTTCAACACTTCATCTACAAAAAATTTGTATCCAAGAGAGCTAATAGACCTCCTAAATTGTCAATGAATTCCACCATAGCCCAATCAAATATCCGTCACCCACAATTTTTTGATGAATTCTCTAGAGCATTTCTCCAATTTGGAATTCTTAATGAAAACAAGATCCGGACGATTATCTAAAATTAATCTTCGGCAACCCGTTTGCCTCTCAGAATTCCCGAGCCCCCTACAGTTCCACGAAAGAAGTTTGAAGTTCATGAAGCACCTTCGACCCCAGGGTTGTTGGACCTGTCCATTGTTTTGTCAGATGTTGAACTCTGTGTTGCAACTTGAACCATATCTAAAGTCCTTTGTTCATCCTAATTGAGGTCCACCCCCACCCCCACTGCTAAGCCAATTTCTTTGAAAGTCGAATGATTAGGACAGTCAGAAACAGAGAGCTCTACGTTGTCATTGGCCCTAGAAACAACCCCTAAAGACTGCCCAAAAGCTTGTTCGCTAGTAAGAACAAAACCTAGATGATTCGTCCAAGGGACCTCGAAGCCTGAGGGAACGCTTACATGGTTAGGTGTGGACAAGCAATTCTCCAAATGTGAGGCGCACTGTTTTGTTGGCAAACCTTGAACTCCAACACCATTTTTCTGATGGTGGCTCAAAACCCGACGGGAAGGAAGAAAAATCAAACACTCCTGAGTTGACTCACTCCTTACCAGCCCAACAAGGGCGCTACAACTTTTAGGTTCCACCCGCCCTGCTTTGTTGGATGAGTTGGATTTAAAAGAACTTTGTTTAAGCATGAACCTGGATCTAGTGAAAAAAATCAAAAAATTAGCTCATTTAGCAGCATTGTCACGCTGGGCTTTTTTAGCTAGCTTGGGATCCCTGTTGGCCTTTATAGACATCTTAGTCAATAAATGATCCAAGTTGAAGACATCCTCCTCTATATCTTTTAAGACTTTTCAATAATTGCCAGAAGCATGTTGACCAGTAGACTAAGTCAGATTACGTTTCAAATTGGACACAGGCCCTTGGCAAGGCGAAAGCCCAACAACACCCTTGCCTTTATCCTGTCGAGTTGGGTGAGCTGGCTCAAAAACCGGGCTACTCACTGAGTCAGAAAGAGAAACAGGGGAATGGGGAAACACTTGATCTTGCTGGCGAGACTAATCACTGAATATTGGAAACCTAGCCAAAGGCTCATGTTCCTCGCAAAATGTCACCTGATGAGAGTTTGCGAAGACAAGAAAAGCTTTGTGGCCACCAGAAAAGAGCAATAGGCGTCCATTGATTCACCGAATTAGGCAACAATATCACTGATGTCACTCCGTTCTCTCCTATAACTGGCTTTGCAAAAATAGGATGATTTCCCCAAACTTGAGACAAGAAATCAATAGGAGAGTCGAGGTGGATAGAGACTGTTGAAACCATGTTCTTAATGGCTTTAGAAGTAGATCTAACACCTGGAAGATTGGTGGTCACCACCTCGACAAAGGTTTTGTTGCTCCTGGAGGGGACAACAC
The DNA here is from genome assembly GCA_963556465.1 of Berberis vulgaris. Classification (NCBI taxonomy): domain Eukaryota; kingdom Viridiplantae; phylum Streptophyta; class Magnoliopsida; order Ranunculales; family Berberidaceae; genus Berberis; species Berberis vulgaris. The sequence continues at coordinate 108,033,082 of OY747124.1, read as the reverse complement.
TAGGCCTTTGCAGAAAGGAACCCCATCTCTGTTTACTTGCTGCTTGAGATCTGGTTGATGCACCTTCTTTAGAACCACTTATTTCAGAGCTTGAGCGAGCTGTTTCCAGCCCTTTCCTTTTACATCAGCTGACACCCTCAGAGTTTTCGATCCAGACCTCCAACCCACCATAATAGAAAGGAAAATACCTCATCTATTGGCCTCTTTCACCACCATAACCCATCTGTTCTTGATATTTCAACTAACTGAGAAGGCGGTCGAGCCCGATTCCACAATTTTCTTAAGTTGAAACCCTAATCATTCTCCCATCTGCAGTTCTAAAAAAAAAATTTGATTCTAACCCTCGAGTTCGATTCAAACAACAACAAACCTCCTCTTGACCTTCAGACCCAATTTTTTTCCCCATCAATCTTTAACAAACACAAACTTCCGCCTTCTAACCTCATTTCTTACAGGATTAAGCACACTTGGACATACATACATACATACATACATACATACATACATACATACATACATACATACATACATACATACATACATACATGATATTCACATAATTATTACATAATATATCCCTTAATTTATATATGTTAGTGTTTCGATTATTATATTTTATAGTAATTATTTCGTTTTCATGTCTTTATAGGAATTTGAGCGTGAACGATGAAATCGTATTAAGGCGACAATTTAAGGAATGACAATTGGTCGATTCTAGCGGTGGTACAAAGTAGATGGTCACATATCTAAACCCTTAAACCCAAAACCAAGCCCATAACTTAAACCCAAAACCTAACCCATAAACCCAAACCCAATGCCAAGCCCAAGCAAACCCAAAGAATATTCTCCCAATTATCCCTTGATTTTACCTTGATTCACTCCATGAATCATCCATTTATCTCATCTCTATTCATTTTGATCATTCTCTATAAATACAAAAGAAAAGGGGAGGAAGAGAAGGGAAAAGAAAAATTACAGAAAATCAAACTCTCTTCCTCACACAGTGATTCTCATCACCATCACCATCACCACCTCCATCCACCATCAACCACTATCTGTCTCTCCGCCACCACCCAACAACCACAGCCGCCACCACCATCACCCGAGCACCACCACCACCGTGAAACAGGGGCGTGACAACCCTGTTTCACATCAAATTTCCACCTCGCGACAGAGCCAGACAGACCGTCCACACCACCGAGTTTCACCATCACCGCCCTCTCTTCATCTCGGCCTCCTTCCTGTCTCCCTCTCTTCGCCACCAGCAGCCCGAACAGCAGCCACCACCGAGCAGCCGTGCAGTAAAAATAGGGAGCATCGCCTGATTCAGTCACCCACTCTCGGCCTCTCTTCGTCTCGGCCTATTCCTGTCTCTCTTTCTCTCTCTCACGATCACCACCATAGAGCGGCGCGTCAACGACGCACAACCACCGCGACAGGAGCAGAATCAGGGAAGTCCTCGCATCTCTATCTCTGTTTTTTTGTGTGTTCTCATCGCATCTCTCTCTCTGTTCTTCCATCCCTCACTCTCTCTCTTTTGCAGGTTCCAAAACCGGTTGGAGGACGAAGGAGCTCACGAAGAGCGGAAACGAGGCGCAGCGAGTGGTGCTGCTCGCTGGAGACGAAGGCGAAGTGTAGAGCGACTGTTCTGGCAGGAAAAAAACTGATTTTTTAATCAGTTTTGGTTATTGGCACCCCCGAGTTTTCTCTGAGCAGCCACAGTGCAATTTGCAGCTTTTTCTCGGGATTTGTGTTCGGACCACCTGCTGATCTGCTGAGTACCACCACATCGAGTTTGCGACAAACCAAAAGGGTTGCATAATTCATTTTTATTTATTTTACTAACTTAAATGCTTAGTTGATAAACAATTTATTTCTGAAAATTGATAAATTGCTTTCACCTTTCATGTTCGATTAAAAAATTGATATGTTTGGTAGTTAGATTAACATTTTATCAATATTCAAAGCATGTGCTAAAAAGTATTAAGCTTAGACTTTGATTAAGTGTGCCTTAAAATGACACTTAATGCTTGGTAAGAGTGTATTTGCTTGAGATAAATTGTTAATGTTTGACAAAATCTAATATGATTGAAATTGAATTTTAATGATCACATCTTCGGTGTAAGCAAGGGATCCTCATCCCTAAAGTTTTTCGTTTATAATTTCAGTAATTTAGATTTAAATATTTTTGATAACTCATTGGTGAGTCCAAACCCCACAAAATCCATCTTTTTCTTTTATTTTATTTTTCTTATTTTTAATTTATTTTTAATTTAGTTTTAAAAATACTGTAACCTCATTTCCTCCAAATTAGTTTAATTAAATTATTAAAATTGCATCCACTTTCCTCGTTGGATCGACCCGTACTTGCCTTTGTCTACTAGTTAGACACCGTGCACTTGCGGTTATTACAAGTGGGTTAAATTAACCTATTTATTTAGGGTCGGTTAAGCCTGCATCAATACATCATAGGAAGGAAAAGAGGAAATATAAATTAAAAAAAAACTGGAACATATTACCCCTATTCGAAAATGTCACCAGCTGAACCAAGCAGATCACCCTTGTCGGAGATGCACACCTTCCACACCTCGATCTTACTTTACCTCGCTGAAACAAATCCCTCTAGATCCGCCAGAGAACCGACCCGTACCATAGAAGACGCTCACCTCGTTCGTTGGAACAGATCCTCGCACTCATGTTGCTCACCAGAGAAGACACTCACTTCACCGGAACAACACTAACTCGCTCACCAGATGACTGTAAGAGGATACGCTCACCACTCACCAAATTTGAGAAGACTCTCACCTGAGGAGACACTCACCACCTCACCACTCACCAGATATGAGAGTGCGAACAATTGTTCATAAACCATGATTTTGTTCAACTAGGAGATCGAATCATACCAAATTGTAAAATGTTTAGTATTCTTCAATTCTTTTACAATTTTTAGTGTTCTTCAGTTCTTTAATATTGAATAGAAAGATAACATATTTAGTTTTTCCTCATTTTGAAGGTTGGTTTGTGTCATGTGGTGTAAAGATGTTGGTTTTATCATGTGGGTAAGCCTCTTAATGGAAAACCAAAAATTCGACTTTAGTATTGAATTTGTATCGAATAACATTTTCTAAAACTTGTGGCAGATGGTTTTACAAGTTGAATATTATAGAGTTTTAATTTTAAAGGTTGTACAAACCAAAGCAACAAGAAAAAAAAAAATGCCACTCTTAAAGTATTTAAACTAGGTTAGTAAGATAAGTGCAAATTTGAGACTTCTACTCATAAAATATAGAATGCGTATTGATTTCTACAATCGCATTAAAGTCCAGAATTTGGAATTTCTAATGCTCTTACTCTTGTTGCCTTTTGGGTTGTTACTTTCCTACCACCAACTCTTTTTCCACGGAGGATAAAAAAAACATAAACTAGTTTATAAAATACATTAAAAGATTTTGTTACATAGCAAAAAGTATAGAAAACATACAACAAATATTCCTTGGGAGCTAGCTTGCATGCCTTAGATTTTCATCTTTAACATTGTGATTCCACGAGCTATAAAGAAAATGTCAATCTCTAATTTTTTTATTTATAGAAAATGACTTTGAGGACTTACTTTTTTTTTCACAAAATCAAATAGACAATTTAGATACCATAGTTGATGTAATGGCTAATTTGTACTTATTTTTATACTTTTATGATCAACAATAATTATTTCATTAACTCAGGTTAACTTATAAAGTTATATTACATATTTATCCTTCTTAAAAAAATGTAAAACCTAATTTTAGATTTTTATGACCAAAAATGACTTTTTTTTATTTATGATTTTTTTTTCTATTTTTTTAGATATTCTTTGTGTCTAGTTTATTTTCTGATTTCAATACTTAGGTCAATTGATGCTAAAAAAAATCAATAGAGAAGTTGTAAGTATGGCAACGATGATGTCAAGTTGAAGAAGCAGGAAGTCCCACATCTTCCCAACTTCTTCCAAGTTCAATCATTGGTTTCTTGAATAATGTATGCTTCCATTACTTTATTAGTCTCAAGCATTTACAATTTGTAATGTAACTATTATATATCAAGTCATTTTTTAAGCAGAAAAGAATAACAAATGATCTATCATTTGGAAAACCTATGAATTTGCGAGCATTGATTGTTGGTGGTGAGAAATGTGACTCTCAAACCTCTAGTTATACATATGAACTCATTAGTAAAATTTATATGCCCAATGGGTCTTCACAATATCATCTGTGTATAAATCATGATCAAAAGGATATTGTAACTATTGAAAGAAGTTGGCATGAAGAATGATGATCAAGTGAAGTTTGTGGGTTTATGGGCGAGTCCATTTGTTTACAGAATTAGATGGGCACTTGAAAGCAAGGGAGTGAAGTACGAATATGTAGAATAAACTCTAAGTAGTAAGAGTCATCTGCTTTTGTAGAGTAATCTTGTTTATCATAAAGTTCCTGTTAACATTTATGGAAAAAAAAAGTGATTAGTGAATCACTTGTTATTATTGCACATATAATAACTATGTTATAATTCCATTGAAATGTGAAACTTTATGACAAGTTAATCAAATTGATTTTATTAATTAATTAAATCAAATTTCTAATCATCGTTAACTACATTATGAAAATGTACCAAACCTTAACATAATAATTTGATTAACTTCTTTTTTTTTGAAAGACATTTGATTAACTTCTTAGTCAATGAAAACTTATAAAGACTTATAATTTATTGTTCATAATTAAAATAATTAATATCGATGGGTTAAGGGTTAAAAAAAAAAAAAATGAAAAAATAGAATCATTAATAAAAGAGTCGTTATTGGTCATAATAATATAAATTTAGATTTTTTATTTGTTTAGAAATGATAAATATATCTTATAACTTTATGAGTTAACCCGAGTTAATAAAATAGTTATTGTCGATTATAAAAATATAAAAGTAAGCACAAATTAGTCATTACATGAACTACGATATCTAAATGATCTATTTTGTGAAGAAGTAGGCCTTAAAAGTCATTATTACCGTGAAGTACATTCATTATGACTGATAAGTGTATATACCAATCGACAGCCTAACGATACACATTCGGATTTGTTCCAAACAATACAACACAGCTTAATGACGAGCCTTTACAAAGCCCATAATCAAATTTGTGAAAAGTATGTTGTTGAGTTTATAAGGCTGGGCAGTTCCATTTAATTGGGCTTATTAATGGCCCATTATGTTCCTGGGCTTCATAATGGCTCAGGGCCTGTGCCCTTGTTGGGCTCTGTAATCTTAAATCCAAGACTCCCTTTTGATATTTTGACCAAAACACAACACAGAAAATTAAAAGTTAAAACTGCAATTATTCCTCTCAGTAGTTTGACAGTGGAAATGAAGCTTTTGCAAGTTTATTTCGAAAGAAGACAATAAAAATAAAAGAGACAACTTCAATTTTATGCGCAAAAATAGGGATTAATTTTTTTTTTTTTTTATCATTGGTGACATTTTCTTCATTCATCAATGGAGGGGATTGTGTATTTGACACATTGAATATAGTCATGTAAAATGATCGTTTTAACTTTATCGTAAATTGTAAGCATTTTTTTTTCATTTCAAATTTATAGTACTTAACACAATGGTGTGGCGGATGAAATCACACATCACGATTTAAAATCGAAAAAAAAAAATTGTTGTTGCCCTCTGAAAATACTAAATAGATATAGAAAGTAAGCACAAGTTGACATTCGAAAGTCATTTATTAGACATGTAACAAGGTTAGGGACCCTAGTAGATTGGTATGGGAGAGCAAGATTTTGGACTAGAACTGGATGCTTGGGTAGAGATTACTAATGGCTCGTTTGGTTACTCGATGGAATGAGAATGAGAATGAGAATGGTAATAGCTAGGAATGATAATGGGAATGGGAATGAGAATGAGAATGAAAATATGTATGTTTGGTATACTTTTAAAATGGTAAGGTGGTAATGTAAAACTTATTTCCAAAAAATACCCTCACTTAAAAATCAAAAACCTCAAACCATCCCCATTATCTCTCTTTATAAGTCAACTCTTCCTTTTTTTTTTTTTTTTTTTTTGTGACATGGTGGGTGGTGGATTTCTTCACAGGGAGGGTGGGTGAGGTGGGTGGATTTCTTCACAGGGTAAGGAGGTGGTGGATTTCTTCACATGGTGAGGTGGTGGTGGTGGGTGAATTTCTTCACAGGGAGAAGGGTGGGGTGAGGTGTTGGTGGCGGGTGATGAGGTTTTTTGTGGTGGTGGTTTTTTGTAACAGTGGGTGAGGTGGTGGTGGCGGGTGGATTTCATGAAAACAGAGGGAAAAAGAGATTACAGGGAGAGGGTGAGGATGGTAAAAATAGTCATTAGGTAATCTTGACCATTACAATGGGAATGGTAATGACCATTCATAGGGGGGGGAGGTAGGAATAACCATTACAACCAAATCTGTAATGGAGATTACCATTACAATGATTTTTTGCTTCACTAAACAAAGGAATATAGTTGACCATTGTAATAGCCATTACATTACAATGGTCAAATGAGTAACCAAACACGCCCTAAGAGTGCAAATTGGAATATGATGAAGTCAAAAAGCTAAATTGGTTGGAGAGATTTGGTGTTGGAATTATGACTAGAAAATGTGTTGCATGCAAAGGATTATGATTTCGTTTTTTCAGTTAATTTCGGTCATCTAATTTTATGAAATATTTCGAGAAATATTTTGGGGTTGTAAAGAAAAACGTAAAATTTTAATGATAGATAAAACATATATAATGAACTTTGAGAGTATATGAAATATATGAAAAAATAAGATGCAAGTAAATAAACCTATTAAATGACACCTAAAGACTAAGTATATCTTAAAAATCACAAAGTCAAATGGAGGTGACTATATATGCATCCAAACAGTTCAATAAATCTAAAATATTGAAAATAAATCTAATAAATATTAATATATACCAATTTTTTCAATACGAAAGTTAAATATTCAAACATTTATCGAAAGAACTTTTGTTGAGGAATTATTATTATTATTATTATTATAGAAAAAAAAGGATATCAGATCAATGTAATGTTCTTTAACTACGGGCCAAATTAGAAAATTCAACAAAAAAAAATTCTCAAAAGATTACCATCAACCACGTGAATAGATATTGACTTTCATCACTCATCAATTTCAACTTCCTTGGAATTTATCCAAGGAATTCTTCCACTATAATCATTTCTAGCTCTTTTGTGAAAGATCTAAAAAAAAAAAAAAATAGTGAACGACGAAATGATGGCAAAATGTACGAGTAATCTCAATTTTCATAAAAAAAAAAAAAAAATTCTAATCCAATTTACCATATCACCCCCAGAATGTCCGACCAAAGTTCCCCTTCCAACAATCTTTAACATTCCCACGAGATTAAAAGATTAAAGTAGTTGATGCAGTAGATTTTTGTTTCTTGCTTTGATCATGTTTTTGTTGATCGGCACAAATAACGCACGTAAGTTACTGATTATTGTGGAGTAGCTGATGGCACTCCGATACTAAAGTTATATATGAATCTAAAGGTGTAATGTTGTTACATAAAATTTGTAGTGTGTCTTAACTTACCAACCTCATGTCTTATTTATAGTGCAAGGAGTCATTGTAACACCCGTACTTTTTCAATGACAATTAAAATTTATGCAACTAAAAATTCAATTGAAAATTTTATTTTAAAATCTTCTTTCGTTTGACAAGTTGTATTTTTCGAAATTCGCTTAACTTTCTTTCCTCTACCGAAATCTCGGGACGAGATTCTTTTGAGTTGTATATATTGTAATACCCGCCAAATTCACTTACCAATATACTTGCATTATTTTAGAAGTTAATAATATTTATTGGTAGTAATTATTAGTTTATAATTTTTAATTTCAAATTTAGGTTTAGGCTAGTGGTGGGTAAGAGATAAATGGTGGGTGTGTTTAGCTAATGCAACCCTAAATTTGTATTTAAAAAGATAAACCCTAATTTCTTTTCTCTTTGCACACACACAAAAGAAAAAGATAAAAAAAAAAAAAAAAAACCTGCGTTAGGAGGCACTGGAAGAACAATCTTGGAATCTTGCCGAAGAAAAAAATATTGGTGAGTTAACTTCTATCAAACTTTTAAATCTACGATATGGATTATTTTATGATATATATATTTTTTTTAATGTACGAACTCAATTTTTTTTTTTCTTTTCAATGTCAAATCTGATATAAACCCTAGATTTCTTGTTTTGTTTTATTGATAGTGATTGGTATATTTACTTTTAATGATGAGGTGATATGAGAAGGTTTATTTGTTTTTTTTTATTTACATGTGTAAGAGAAAAGTTGGTTGTAAGTTGTTGTTGTTGTGATGTGACGATTGGAAGAAAAAGTTATGGGTGGTTTTCAAAAAGTGATGGGTGGTTTTTCATGTGGTTTTTAAAAAGTGTTTTATGATGGCTATAAAAAAAACAAAAGTGTTTTAGGGGTGGTTTTAATGTACGACTTGTGGGATTTGTGGATATTAAATCTCAGAGCTCTTTTTCTTTACAATATAATGTGCCTGCTTAATGTACAATCATGTCCGATGGATCATTATACCTGTAGGTTATGGTTATTTGCTGAACATGTCATGTTTTGTTTATTTGTTTTAGAAACAGTAAAAGCACTAAGCAATTGTTTATTTGCTTTAGTTATTTGCTGAACATTGTCAATTCTTTATTTGTTTTAGAAACAGTAAAAACAATTGTTTATTTGCTTTAGAAACAGTAAAAGCAAGCTTTAAAAAAAAAAAAAAAATTTCTTTATACTAGAAACAGTAAAACAGTAAAATCTTTATTTGCATACATCACCCTGAGCGGTATGTACTGGACTATGGGTCTAATTTTTTTTATGAAAATCTTTGTATTTAGTTTTGGGCCATGTATTATATTTTGGACAAAGTGGAATATCATTTCTCATTGCTTGCTATATATTAGTTTTTTTTTTCTTGAAGTGATAATAAACTACATTTGATGCTTAATTGAAATTTAGGCTCTTTTTCCACAACTCCGAAAAAAAAAAAAAATAAATAAAGAGAAAAGAAATTATTTGTATACAGAAATTATTTGAATGGACTCACAAATTTTGATAATATGTGTTTCAAAACTACCAAAGTGATTTGTTCTTACAAATTTGCTAATATAATGTGTGTTGTTTGTTTGACTGCAAATGTTAGTTGGCAAGTTTTACTGCTGGTGTATTTTTGTTGCATTAGCAATAAAGTTGAGAAGTTTCATTTCTTTTGGGAGCTCACAGTAAATATATTTCGGATTGTTTACATGTGTACCGATGCTGTATGCCATATGGAGATATGACTTTCTTGGCAAAGTTGTTGATTAGGATTAAATCATGAGCTAGTCATTTTTGGGTTTAGTTACAGCTGTTAAGTTATACATGATGAGCCCCCTCATCATTTAGATTGGATCAGGGGATTGAGCTTAAGTTTATTGGTTTAAACCACTAGTTGGTTTGAAATTCAACTCATAACAAGTTTAGAAGAACCATTTTTTTTTTTAGAAATCTTTTGTGGATTGGTGATCATATATGTTGAATTTTGTTGTTCATTACATGGTTCTGTGTTATACTATAATCTAGTATATTATATATGCATGAATAACTAGTGAACATAATTTGATATAAGTGGATCCTTTCACTACATGATTCTATGGGTTGCACTCGCATTTCAGCAAATTTATATTTTATTAAATAAATATTAGATATTGGTTGGAATTTAACTGCGCACTTGTTTTAGCTTTAGTGTTTGTATCGTTATGCGAATTGGTGTGCATATTGTTTTTCATATGATGCAAAGAGATGAGATATGTGAATTGGCAATGTGTCAAATATTACTTGTTCCCCGAAAGAATGGTGGATACTGTGATTGATTTATTTATGGTTGACAAAGCGTCACCATAAAAGAGTTTTGAGGATTTAATTATTTTTATGCTCTTTTCCACAACTCCGAGAAAAAAAAAAAAGAATGTGAAATTTTTGTATACAGACTTGCTTGTATACATGTGATATTATGGGTATGCAGACTTGCTTGCATATCGGTGCACCGTTCCATGTGTGTTCGGTTGTACGTGTAGATTTAGGAAGAATACTTGCCATGGATCGGACTTCGGGTGTGATGACATGTTCCTCGAGGTGGCACCCCACTTGGAACATGTACGCTCCGAGTGGTTTCGAAGGCAAGGGAGGCACACTTGGGTGAGGTGTGTTCGGCACAGGAGGAGAGTGCGATTGTGGAAAAGTAGCGAGATTTATTTTTGTGTATGTGCATGATTACCTCTAAGGAAGAAACTAAATGCTCATTCAACCATTGAATGAGAACTACACGTCTTCCTAAAGGTAGAAAAATGTGTTTGTTTAATATTTCAATAATAGTCTAATATGATTATGAATTGTATTGTTGTTGCATTTATGAGGATTGATAAGTCATAAATTTTATTTATTAGTAATAAAGAATGCATATTTACTTATTAGGATGATAACACCATTGCCTCATTGAGGAACTACCTGATGGTGTGGTTATTAATTGTTTGGTTTATTTTAATGTTATCATGTGCGGATTTATTGATTTTTGGGATGAAGATTTCTCACACCGGCTTTATTGCTGACCCGAGTGAGCTTTTGCTTCTTGGGTACATTCCTTTTGGAATGTAGCCGAGTAGTCTTTCAGGTTTAGAGATGTTGAGCTACGTTACTGGAGTTCCGCTAGTGAGCTAGCCATGCCAGTCTTCTCCGGGCTAGACTTTTTATTTGTTTTAGTTGTTTAGTTGATGCTGCTATTTGTTTCTGTTATTATTGAATTCTCACGTCCCGAGTTTTGGGGAAAACGGATAATCCTAAGTGGATTTTGGGATTTTCGTTTCCTTCGAAAATCGGGGCGTGACAGTCATGGTTCTATCAGGCCATCGTGGGCGTACTTTAGGAAGGAAATCTTCATGGAGATTTCTCCCTAATTATGAGTCGTGCTGTAGGAGAAAAATTCTCTGTTAGCTCTGCACTCCTAGATACGCGGGAGATAGTTCCCAATTCAAGAGCAATTCGTAGAAGGGAGTTTTCCCGTGTGAAAGATACTCTGGAGTTTGCTTCCTAGTTGGAAGCAGAGAGTAGCTGTAGTTGCCAGTCCTAAACCAATTCTCGAAATACTTGCCTGGAAATGGCTTATGGGTATCGTGGATAGTTGTGAGACGTGTGGGCCTAGCATGTTATGAGAGTTTGGGTTCGTTTGGTGGACCGCAGTTGAGTGGGCTTAGAACCGCTTGGGCTGGATGTATATTAGGCCGATGCTTGAGCTAGTAGTTCCTCGAGATCATCATGACACGTGTTCGGCTTAAGAGTGTGACCGTTTTAGTGGGGTGTTTACGTCAGTCCACTGACTCGTTGAAAAGGCATCTGTATTTTCGTGATGATTGGACCTGAAAAGTTGATTTCGAGTGGCGCATGACATTTAATAGGTATGTGACTGCTCGAGGAGGAAAAGTTTGATTTGTCTCCCCTATAAATATTTACTATTCTGATGATGATTTTTCCATTGTTATCTGCACTATCTTTTCGAACCGTAGTATTTGTTCTTTCTTTCAATGGTCGACGGTGTCAAAATTGCTTCCAAGGATCCGTTATCCCTCGCCTGTATGAATCTCTTTGGTGATATTTTGATCGATGAAACTGAGTTGATCAAACTTCGTAATTTGTACCGTATCCCTGGAGATTTGTATCTTGTTCCCGCGTCTGGAGTGTCAGGTCCGACTGTACCTCCTCACGAGTTTATAGACTGGCACCGAGGTATGTTTGAGTCTGGACTCCAATTTCTGGTGCCTGATGACGTCTGACGTTTCTTTACTCATTTTCGCCCGCCTCCCGCTCAAATGGCCCCGAGTGGGTTCAAGATACTGCTAGCAATTCTCCTGAGGGCTCATGACGTTGTTCTTCGTTTGACTCCACCGGTGATTCATCGCCTGACCAATGTTCGGCTGAATTTCAAGGCTATTTGTATACAGACTTGTCCACCTTGTCTGCGTTTGACGGTAAGCAGCGCCGAATCCTGGGAGAAGCAATAGTTATTGGCTTTGGTGGATTTTGGCTACTTCAAACTCGAGAGTCGTAGAGTGTCCCGATACTTTCAGTTCGATCACGGTGAGTTCTTATTTAGTGCATGCATATCTTTGCACGTTCTTCTTGCGACGTTGGTCCTGATGTTTTTCCTTTATTTCAGAGAAGTTTGTTATTCCGTCTCACAGTGAGGAAGAGAAGCGACTGGAGATGAAGTTTTTGGAGCTTCCTTTGATTTTCGTTGAGGAAGTAGTAATGCTAGGAGATGTCGTACGCAGCGGGATGCTGCGATGTTCTTATGGGGCTCACCTAGTGTGGGTTCTCCGGCTGAGGGGGTGGTTGCTGGTCGTGTGAGGAAGAGGAGTCTGGCCCCGCTCAGCCCCTTCAGGCTTGCTGAGCTGGAGGCGAACGTGCCTCTTGTGGTTGCCCCGAGGAAGAGGTAGTCTTCTGTAGTGGCAGCCTCTCCCTAGGGTGCCCGTACTTCGGCGCCGCATGTTCTTGTCTCGCTGCATCCTGAAGCCCATGAAAGGGTCCTTGCTCTGGAGAAGGCCTTTGCCGATCTACGGATGTCATGCTCAGATGCCCTTTATCGGGCAAAGGGTTCTGGCACTGTTGAGGACCGCGAGGATGTGGAGGCCATAACCGTTGTTACTAATGCGGTAGTTGATGAAATGAGAGCTCAGTTGAGGGTTATCGATTCCGATTTGGTGTCGACTCGTGCCAAGCTGAAGTAGACCAAGGCAGAATTAGAGTGCCTGGATACTGTTATGGACAGATGGGTCTCTGAACGAAGGGCTAAAGAAGCTAAGAGGAAGCAGTCGGAAGCGGAGTGGGTCGTCGAAAGGCAACGGCTGGAAGCCGCAATAGACGAAGGTCTTCGCCGTGCTCTGGAAGCGGAGCGGACGCTATCCGAGGAGCGTTCGCATTATGCAACGTTGCTGGGCGCGGTAGATTTTGATGTGTCTGACAGGAGGTCGCTAATCTCTTCCAAGGTAATTCGAGGCATACTGGAGCTCCTATAACTGATTAAGGGAGAGTATCCCGACATTGATCTCGACTTCGCCCGCTATAGAAGGGCAACTTTTGGGTCGATTCAGCGAGGGGAAGGCTCTGGTGCTACGAGGCTAACTGATGAGGATGCTGCTTCTCCTTAGATTGTAATGTCATTTTTTGGGCGAATATCATGTAGACATGTTTTCTCTTTTGAATGAAAGTATCATTCTGTCTTGCATCGTCGTATTTGCTTTTGTTGCTTTGTAGAGTGTAGGGTTTGTACTGTCAGGCGAAATTTTTTTGTCAATCCAAATATATTGTTGTGTTGTTGTCGTCATCAGTTTTGGGCAATGATACATTGGCGAGTCGTCGTCACCAGCGGACAAGTGCTGACTAGACTACAAATCGTCACGACGGCTGAGGAAGTGCTGATTTGGCTTTGGGAACCAGAAGTCATCGTCATCAGTCGCGAACTGACTATGCTTACCTTGCTAATTCAGCGATCACTGTCTGCATTGAAAGTAATGATCCCTTGGCGAGTCGTCATCATCAGCAGACAAGCGCTGACTAGACTCTCACTTCCTCAGCTGTCGTGACCCGCGCGGAGCGGATTAGGCTTTGGGCACCAGAAGTTGTCGTCATCAGTCGTGAACTGACTAAGCTTACCTAGCTAATTCGGCAATCATTGTCTGCATTGAGAACAATGATCAATTGGCGAGTCGTCATCATTAGCGGACAAGTGCTGACTAGACTTCCACTTCCTCAATCATCGTGACCCGCGCGGAGTGGATTAGGCTTTGGGCGCCAGAAGCCGTCGTCATCAGTTGCGAACTTCTGCATTGAAAGCAATGATCCCTTAGCGAGACGTCGTCATCAGCGGACAAGTGCTGACTAGACTCCTACTTTCTCAGCCGTCATGACCAGCACAGGGCTGATTAGGTTTTGGGCATCCGAAGTCGCCGTCATCAGTCGCGAACTGACTAAGCTTACCTGGCTAATTCGGCGATCATCGTCTGCATTGAAAGCAATGATCATTTGGCGAGTCATCGTCATCAGCGGACAAGAGGTGACTAGACTCCCACTTTCTCAGCCGTCGTGACCAACACAGAGCTGATTAGGCTTTGGGCACCAGAAGCCGTGGTCATCAGTCGCGAACTGACTAAGCTTATCTGGCTAATTCGGCGATCATGTCTGCATTGAGAGCAATAATCCCTTGGCGAGTCGTCGTCATCAACGGACAAACACTGACTAGACTCCCACTTCCTCAACCGTCGTGACCTGTGCGGAGCGGATTAGACTTTGGGCAAATGTCTGAATCTGGTCGTAACTAAGGTTAATGAGGGTTGTAACAGACATCAGTGGAAGTTTTGGTAAAAGCAAAATATTTTATTGATAATACTTTTTTAGATGCTCTACATTTCATGGTTGTTTTAACTCGTAGGCGTCTTCCAGCCAGTATGTTCCAGGCCTGTTAACCTTAGCAACTCTGTAAAGTCCTTCCCAATTCGGACTTAGCTTTCCTGCCCCGACTTGACTTTCTTGTTGTAGTATTGTGCCATCCGTTGTTGGTAGGCGGCTATCTTGGTGGTGGTCAGATCCCGCTTTTCGTCAATAAGGTCTAATCCCACGCGTAAGGCTTCGTCGTTCTCGTCTGGTCTGAACTCTTCCATCCGAAAGATTGACACCTCCAGCTATACCAGAATCATAGCTTCTGACCCGTATGCTAGGGTGAAGGGTGTCTTTCCGATAGAGATTCTTTTGGTTGTTCGATATGCCAAGATTATTCTTGGTAGCTCTGGAACCCATTTTCTTTTGGCTGTATCAAGTTTTCTTTTGATGGCTTCTAGGATCGTCCGGTTGGTAACTTCCGCCTGGTCGTTGGCTTGAGGGTGTCCTGACGAGGATAAGTGGTGCCTCACTCCCAGGCTTTTGCACTGTTCTTTGACCTTGTTCTTGCTGACCTGCACAAGTAACGCACGTGAGCCACAGACTACCGTGGGGTGGCCGATGACACTCCGATGTTAAAGTTATACAAGAATTTGAGGAAGGTGTAATGCTGTAACAGAGAATTTATAGCGTACCTTAGCTTACCAACTTCATGTCTTATTTATAGTATAAGAAGTCCTGGTTCTATCAGACCATTGTAGGTGTAGTTTAGGAATGAGATCTTCGATAGGTTTTTTAGTTAGGTGCGGTCACTTAATATTATTTATATTAATTATCTTGGGATCCTTTGTCGCATATCAAGGGATCGTAACATGATTAATGTTAATAACATGATTAATTAACATCCAACTTTAGCTTCACTCACTTTAGAACATGATTAATTAACACAAATCACGATCCTTGTCACTGAATTACATGACACATGTATTAACAAACCTGCATCAACTTAAGCTTATTCACTCATTTCAGAAGCTTGTCTTTTATGCCTTTTTATTTTATTTTAATCTAACTGTCTATTTACTGATTTAGTGTTCCCTCCACTAACACACCCAAACAAGAGAAGCATAGGATACCAAAGTCCTCAGTGGCCAAGGCTATGTGAACGGGGAGTAAGTCTAGTCAGTCATGTTTGTTGGTTTTTTTAAGTTTGTTTTTCACTTTTTTACACTTTGAACCTTTTCTTTTTAAAACACAACCACAAACACCAATTATAAAACGGGCGAAATTGTAAAAAAAAAAAAAAAAAAAAAAAAACCCCAAAAGAGACCAACAAACAAGGCTGGCTAGAATTGCTGGTGAATGAGTTGATTCTATTTCCCTTAACAAACATGGGGGTTTTGTCATCACTCTTCCCATTTCCCTTCCATGTGACTTCCCTCTGCCATCAATTAATCCCAATTTTAATATTTTCCTTTCTCAATTATATATATTTTTTCCTAGCTCTCTTTAGTTTGTTTATATCATATCAAACTTGTTTTTAAATTACAAATTAACGAATAAATATATACAAAAGTATATACGAAATTATTAGTTCTCTAATCCCTTTGAGATATAGGTCTCGTAATCGACTATCACATATGCCTCAATTTTTATTGGGCAGACACTGCTTATAATGTCGTACAAACAACATATTGCATCAAAATCATTCACATAACAAACTTTAATACTAAAATAAGGTTATATTGGGTTAAAATGTATTCCCCCTGATAAAAATAAATTAATATTTCGAATTTCAAAATATATTTCGGGAACTCCAAAATTAAAAATATTTCGTGAAATTTTGACATATTTCGAGAAATCACATTCCATGTTCGTATATTATTTTGTATATATTTCTAAAGATCATAACGTAAAACATTACATCATCTAATTTTTTTAAATAAGGTCAAAATCTCTAATTTCCCTAGACGGATCTCACACCTTGAAAATACTCTCTAATATGATACAACTCTGTGACAACTTCTCCCATATTCAAGCGCTCCATAGGTGATTCAACAGAACATTTGACCACGAGTATTACACTGAAACAACACAATTCCAAATTCTAAGTGCATGGTCGGATCCACAATGTTCATCACCTGCTTAGGCAAAGCAATTTAATTTTAGCAATACTGTGAAGGTTCCTTCCATCCCGAAACATGTCATCCGTAGGTCTCTTCCCGGTAAACATCTCTAGTAACTGTATCCCTTAACTATAAACGTCTCCTTTGATCGACAACAAACCACACATTCCATATTCTGCAAGAAAAAAAAATGTGACATCTCATTATCTCATTCTGCACCAGTAAATGTAATGAATTTTAAAAGTTTCTTTAAACTGACTGAACATGTCCAGTGCCAAGTTTAGGACTGGCGTTTTCTTATAGCCAGCCTCAATTTTAAACTTGGTGATAAGAAAATGAAAAAAAAGATACTTGATAGTTTTTTTGGTATAATTATCTGGAGCAATGTAGCCAACTGAACCTTTTATTCCAGTTGTGCTTGCATGACCTTGTGGAGAATTATAAGATGAAATGGTTGAGAAAACTTTTGCTAAACCAAAATTGGACACATGAGCAGTCATTTCATCATCGAGGAGAATGTTGCTTGGCTTTAGATCACAATGAACAACTACTTGTTGGCAATGATAATGAACATAGTCTAGCACAAAAACAACTTCAATAGCTACATTGAGCCTTTGTAAGAAGTTCAACTCATCATGCCGTTGGGATCTTCTTTGATGTAACCATTTCTCTAGACTTTCATTAGGAATGAACTTATAAACAAGTGTTTTGAAGTCATTGCCTTGAAAATCCACGCTGGAGCAACATGTTACCATCTTGACGAGATTTTGATGTCTGAGGTTTCTCAAAGCATTACATTCAGCAAAGAAACTCTTGGAAGCACCTATTTCTTGAAGATTGAGTATCTTCACGGCAGCGATGGTTTCAGATTGCTCGAGGAATCTTTCGTAGACAGTGTCATGTCTTCCAATACCAATCAAAGTATCAGTTGATAAAAATAAGTTAATATTTTGAATTTCAAAATATATTTCGGTAACTACAAAATAAGAAATGTTTCGTGAAATTTCGACATATTTCGAGAAATCGCATTCCTTGTTCATATATTCTTTTGTACGTATTTATGAAGATCATAATGTATAACATTAAATTGTCTAATTTCTTAAAATAAGGTCAAAATCTCTAATTTCCCTAGGTGGATCTCGCACCTTGAATTAATCTTTGATATGATACAACTATGTGGCAACTTTACCTATATTCAAGCGTTTCATAGGTGATTCAATTGAACATTTGACCCCGAGTGTTATCACCGAAACAACACATTTCCAAATTCTAGTACGGCTACCATTCTGGTTGACAATGTTATGGGCCCACCCTTGTCTTCTAGGAGCATGGCCTGATCCATAATGTTCATCACCTGTTCAGGCAAAGCCATTTAATTTTAGCAAAACTGTGAAGGTTCCTTCCATCTTGAAACATGTCATCCGTAGGTATTTTCCCTGTAAACATCTCTAGTAACAATATCCCGTAACTATGAACATCTCCTTTGATCGACCTCAAACCACCCATTCCATATTCTTCAAGAAAAAAATGTGACATTTCATTATCTCATTTTGCACCAGTAAATGTAATTGAATTAAATGTTTTTTTTTAAACTGACTAAACATATCTAGTGCCAAATTTAAGACTGAAGTTTTCTTGTAGTCAACCTCAATCTTAAACTTGGTGAAAAGGAAATGAAAAAAAAAAAAAGGCACTTGATGGTTTATTTTGGTATAATTACCTGGAGCAATGTAGCCATTGAACCTTTTATTCTAGTTGTGCTTGCATGACCATGTGGAGAATTATTAGACGAAGTGGTTGAGAAAACCTTTGCTAAACCAAAATCGGACACATGAGCAGTCATTTCATCAATGTTGCTTAGCTTTAGATCACAATGAACAATGTTGGTTAGCAATGATGATGAACATAGTCTAGCACATAAGCAACATCAATAGCTACATTGAGCCTTTGTAAACAGTTCAAGTTTTTCAAGTCATCGTGCCGCTGGAACCTTCTTTGATGTAACTACTCCTCTAGACTTCCATTAGGAATGAACTCATAAATAAGTGATTTGAAATCACTGCCTTCAAAATCCAAGCTGGAACAACATGTTGCCATCTTGACAAGATTTCAATGAATGAGGTTTCTCAAAGCATTACATTCAATAAAGTAACTCTTGGAAGCACCGCTTTCTTGTAGATTGAGTACCTTCACAACAATAGTGGTTTCAGATTGCTCGATGAATCCTTCGTAGACAATGTCATGTATTCCAACACCAATCGAAGTATCAGCTGATAAAAATAAATTAATATTTCGAATTTAAAAATATATTTCGTTGACTCCAACATAAGAAATGTTTCGTGAAATTTCAACATATATATTTCGAGAAGAGAAGAGTTGACACCAAATCCAGTCCATCCATATGAACGGGTTTTGAACTTCATTTGGTTAAGTGAAGGGCTTGATGCATTCACCTTGGAACTTGATGCATTCATGTATTTTAAAGATATTTATGATTGTCATTAATTAAGATACATGTATTAGTATTAATTAGGGATGAACCTATTCATGGAGAGATGTTCCATGATTCCTATTTAAGCTAGTCCCTAAGAATGAAATGTATCTTAGATTGTAAATTCAGAATATATTGTTAGTAAAGAGTGTTCTTCCTAATCCCATACTCTTATCTCTTTGGTGAATTTCATAGAGTGACGAGTTTCTATCTCTTATCTCTTTGGTGGATTCCTCAGAGTGGCGAGATATCTATCATCTTCTTACTCTTATCTTTAGTGTAAAAAATTGTATTGAAATATTATTGTTGTTGTAATATCATTGAATAGAATACAAGCTTATAAAGCTAACTCTGATTTAACCTTGTAGAGATAGGAAACCTAAGACTTCTATTATATTCTGACTTTTCTAACATATCATATTCTGTAACACTTTCCTATTTTGTAACATAGGTAGACTTTCATTCTTTAATAAACACTTTCCTATTTTGTAACATAGGTAGACTTCTATTCTTTAACACTCCCCCGCAAGCTGGACATGTAGACGCAGACGAAATGTGCATCTTTGAGGAAACTTTGAAGTCCAATTTGGTGATGAAATCACGACTGTCGAGTGAAGCTACTAATGGTTCGACTCGAGGCATCATGATTGTTGAATTCTGAAAAATTCTGGATGATTCCTGTATGAAGAAATCATGACTCAATTAGAGTCAACACAGATTTTGGATGATTCTTGTATGAAGAAATCTTAACTCAATTCGAGTCTGGTATTGCTCAATTTGAGTCAACACGGATTTTGGATGATTCTTGTATGAAGAAATCGTGACTCAATTCAAGTCTTGATATTGCTTAATTCAAGTCAACACAGATTTTGGATTGGATGATTTCTGAATGAAGAAATCGTGACTCAATTCGAGTCTTGGTATTGCTCAATTCGAGTCAACACAAATTTTGGATGATTCTTGTATGAAGAAATCCTAACTCAATTCGAGTATGGTATTGCTCAATTTGAGTCAACACAGATTTTGGATGATTCCTGTATGAAGAAATCGACTCAATTCAAGTCTTGATATTGCTCAATTCAAGTCTTGATATTGCTTAATTCAAGTCAACACAGATTTTGGATTGGATGATTCCTGTATGAAGAAATCGTGACTCAATTCGAGTCAACACATATTTTGGTAGTGACCAAAAATGGTGGGTGTGAATAGTGGAGTGAAAGAGATTCAAATTTATTTCTTTTTCCTCCGTTTTTTTCTTCTTCTTCTTTGTTTCTTCCCTGCTGTGCGATCGAACTTGTGACAGAGAGAGAGAGGACGAGTGAAATATCGCATGGTATACATCTGCCTGGGTGCTACTGTCGTGTGCACCAGATAGAGACGTTGCTGCTATTCTTTGTTGAGTTGAGAACTTTTTTTGGTGGTACTGAGCAAAGCTCGGGGTGAAAATAGCCTAGAGCGTTATATCATTTTGAAGAAATTCTTTCATTTTCTTCTTCTTCTGGGACTTGGGCTTTGAGAGCCATGGTCAGATCTCGACTTCATATGTTGTAATTGGTAGGAGTAAGTGGTTGTGAAACAAGAGCCACCCCAGGTTGATCGGAGTGGCGAAGAAAGTATGGGTGATGATGATTGTTATATGGTGAGGTGGTGGTGTTTGAACCACTGTTTGTAATGTCGCCCATGGTGGCGGCGGGTATGTAGTGTACGGATGGATCTGACTAAATACTGGATTGTTAATAGCCTGATCCTTTGTACTGGTGGCTCTGACTGAATCTTGGGAGTGCTAATAGCACGTGGGAAGAGATATTCTTCTTCTGAATTAGATTTTGGATTTCTCAAGTCTGTCTATCAATCACTACCAGTGAGAGTGATAAAAGAGGAACGAAGATTTGGCGATCGGTGAGAAGAGATGGTGGAAATTAAATTGATGCAAGTGAGAAGAGATTCCAATGGTGTCGAATCCAGTGGTGGTGATGTCTTCTTCAATGACGAGTTCATGGTCGAGGATAGTTGCGGATCGAGGAACCCTAAGTGAGAGTGATGTCTTCTTCAAAGTGAAGACGACGACGAAGGTCTTTACATCTGATTATCTCGACTGATGCTATGAAAATGTAGAAGTTTTGGATGGATGATGACCGTTTCGATGGATAACATATCAGCTCCTTCATCTAGGGAGCTTGTTCAACGTCTTTATAAGAAGAATATTGAGTTGGAAAATAAGCGTCGTAAGTCGGCCCAAGCAAAAATCCCTTCTGACCCAAATGCATGGCAACAAATGTGTGAGAACTATGAAGCCATAATCCTTGACGATCATGCTTTTTCTGAACATTATGAAATAGAGTATGCTCTGTGGCAGTTGCATTACAGAAGAATTGAGGAGTTGAGGGGACATTTCAGTGTTGCCCTAGCTTCTGCAGGATCAGCCACATCCCAAGTTGCGAAAAGCCATGCACGACCGGATCGGGACTATCCGAGTTCGAACCCAGTCGAGTCGAATGTGGAGTCTTTGGTTGGAGATGGGGTTGAGGTGTCGTTGCTTCTCCTCTTCTTCTCCCTTTACGACTTGATGATGATGATGAGTTCTTTCTTTGGATGAATTT
Source organism: Berberis vulgaris (assembly GCA_963556465.1). Classification (NCBI taxonomy): domain Eukaryota; kingdom Viridiplantae; phylum Streptophyta; class Magnoliopsida; order Ranunculales; family Berberidaceae; genus Berberis; species Berberis vulgaris. The sequence goes on along the minus strand of OY747124.1, from coordinate 108,011,375 downwards.
CCAGGATGAACTTAGGATGAAGAGTGTTTTGAGAAGGATGAACAAACGATGATGGTCAACCCAAGATGATGATGGTTGATCTGGTCGGTGATGACGATGATACCAAGGATGATGGACTGATCCTTGTTGCAGAGAGGAAGTTGATGATTTTACCAATTGTTGATCGATGATTTTACCAATCGTTGATGATGAACTGATCAATGACGGTGATGTTGATTGTGCTATGACAATTATTTTGTTGTTGATGATGATGGTTTGATGAGGATGATCAAAATTGATGCTCAACGATGATGATGGATGCTGATGGTGATCACTGTTGCAGTGTTTGTGTGCGAAAGCGATGGCGAACAAGGTTGTGGCTCGCAATGTGATCTACTATGATGTTGTTGAATTGATTGAGGTAGACTATTACTATTGTTTTCCCTTTCCCGCCTCTTGTGTATAGGTAGTCGTTGGAGGCGGGGAAAAACTTGATTCCCCAGAGTTTTAGGTCAGCTAAGAACCTTGTTCTGATACCATGTATAGAATTGCATTGAAATATTATTGTTGTTGTAATATCATTGAATAGAATACAAGCTTATAAAGCTAACTTAGACCTAACCTTGTAGAGGTAGGAAACCTAAGATTTCTATTCTATTATGACTTTCCTAACATATTCTATTCAGTAACACTTTCCTATTTTGTAACATAGGTAGACTTCTATTCTTTAACAAACACTTTCCTATTTTGTAACATATGTAGATTTCTATTCTTTAACAAACACTTTCCTATTTTGTAACATAGGTAGACTTCTATTCTTTACCACTTGGTGGATTCTTTGAGTGGTGAGTATTCCTTATCATTTCGCATCAACGAAATTACATCATAACATCCTTTCATTTGTCTGGTGTCGAGAGTTGAATGGAGAGCGAGAAGTAAAACCACGAGTGTGAGGAACATGTTTTGGTGTCACTTTTTCTACATTGGTCTGCAACCTGAGTTTGGACTCTGCTTGTTTTGCTATATTTTTAGTTGCATGAAGTGTGTTGAATTCCTCCATATCTAGGTGTCACTTGATTTTTCAATTGAGCCAATGATATAATTTGTAAGTTGTCCACTGCTTTCTCTCTCATATTATGGACTTGAGACTTAGCTAAATATTCCTGTACCGTTATTGCATTATTTCAAAAGTAACCAAAACACAAAAAACTTAGCTAAACAAATCATCAAACCACAAACATCATAGCATAGGAAGCAATACGAACACTTGAGCTAATCTAAGTAGAAAAGAAAAATGCATATATTTAGAAACTTAGATACAAACAAAATGCATATATTTACATTTTTTTATATATTATTAAAATCATTTTTAGGCCACTTTACTTGCGTAAAGCCATCCCTTTTCGCTTAAAGCCAAGCATGACAAATCGCTTCACCACTTTGAATAGCTTGTGTAAAAATGTTGATGATTGTTTAAGGGTGAGTATACTGATATAGTCCTATTTCTCTCTTTCCTTTTCTATAATTTTTCCTTATAGTTCACTCCATTGGTGTATTTATATGTTATCTACATAAAATTATCTATTGAGGATTGTATGGCATGTATTGATGTTATTGAGGTGCTGTTTGTGGATCACGTGCATAGGTTCTATTCAATATCATGAAATGTTTAGCTCATGTTATTCTGAATTACAGCTAGTTAGAGCTACAATGTAAGTTTAGATTAAATTAATATATATTTTTTTAAATCTTTTGCAGTAGTGCTGGAGACCTTTTCTGCTAGAGCATTGTTAAAGGTATTTTTTTTAATCTTCTAAACACATGAATTATAAGTTGTAATAAAGAGGATGACATGTCACTTATTTCAAATTAGTATACAAGTGTCAATTCTGTGATTTTCCCTTGGAACTAAGAATTTCTATATGTTTTTTTTTTCAGTGGCTTATGCCCAGTGAGGAAGGCTATTTGGAAGCATAAGGCTTAGAAAAGATATGGAGGATCAAGCTGGAGTCGGTTGTTTGCGAAATAGATATTTTAAGCTCAAGGAAGCAATTTGATTTGGTCTTACCAGGTTAATGTTGCATGTCGTGATATTTCTGCTGTATTGTTGCTTGTGGCTTCCTTATCAAGAACATTACTATTCCATAGTTATCAGATTTAATATTTTTCCTGATAACTCTTCTCACGTCATTCTTATTTTGCATATGATGTTGCTTAGTAATATTTGAAGCTAATTGAAAGCTTTGTTGTATGGAGAAAGCATTCGGTGTTCTGGGCTTAGTTCAGTGGTGAAGAGTTTCTTTAAGATTGATTATCTGCTGCAGTTGTCAAATGATTATTTTTTTAGTGCTTCCAGTTTGGTGCCATGTGTACTTTATGTGTACTCCTAGTAGCGAATCCTTTAATTAAAATTGAAAACTAGGTACATTCTTTGTGAGTTAAAGCATAAAACAACATTTAGGCAACCTAGTCTGGTATCTCTTATGTGAGTTCTTTGAGTACCAATACCAACTCTTCAATTACATGTGCAGAGCTAGGTCCATACACACTGGACTATACCTCAAGTAGTCGTTATATGACAATTGGTGGGTGCAAGGGTCACCTAGCAATCATTGACACGAGAAATATGGGCTTAATAAAGAGTTTCAGGCATGCTCTTATTCTATGAATTGCATATCCTTTACCAATGCTTAATTCACTTGCGCTTACAGAACTTCTTTTTTTTCTAAAGTTGATACAATATATGATGAACCTGGTCTTTTTACCTTGTACAGTCTATGGTGAACCGGTCTTTTATTGCATAGACAGTTTAATGTGATTTGTTCAATTGTTTTTCATTTATGTTGCTAAAATGTACGAATTCAAAGAGTTGTCCTATCTTATCACATTTTGCAAAAAATTGTTTTTTTGCTAATTGTGTTCTTATAGTTCACTGCTGAATTTTGTATATCTATGTTCTCTCTTGTTGTAGAGTGAACAAAGGAATGTGGAGAGGTTTCTAGATTTATGAATGATTATTAATTCATATTTAGCGAATATATCAGAAGGAGAGCCTGGTTGGGGTTGATGGGTACTTATATGTGCCCTTCGTGGGGAATTTTTTTGTGTCAAAAGCTTTAGATTGTGGAGTCTATGTATGTGTTTTGAGGAGTATGGAAGTTATGAGAAATTAATTTGATAAATTTTAGTATTATGACTATTTTTTTATTCTGACAGGTTGTTCAAATGAATGACTAAATGACAGGTTGTGTATATGAATGTTTGTGCAAATGAGTAGTTGTTCACACTATAGCAGAAATCAACTTGGTTGCTTTATGATTTTCCATTGTTTATAACTTTGAATTTGGCCTTGTGAATATATATTGCATGTGGTGTTTTTGTTTTGCAAGAGTTTTGATTCACATTTATGTTTATATGACAGGTGATGATGAGGAAGAAGAAAATGACGGGTAAGAGGATTCTATTTACTACGAAGAAATGATATTTTAATGAGACTTATTTTGTTTGGCGTTGTACTTATGTTTCTACCATGTACTGAACTAGTATGATTATGAAGAAAGGTTATGTTCTTACATGGTTGGATTTATTTACTGTTGCAGTTTTAATAGCAGGTAGAACATTGCAAATGATACCAACATAGCACAAAATAAATAGGCAAAAAAAAAAAAAAAAATGGCGAAGACTTTTAATAGCATTTTTAAAGTGCCATGAGTAATTAATTTAATAGCATTCTAAAAATTTTGTAGAAAACTATGTAACAACATTTTAAACACTATGAAAGAAGTTACAACAACGTAAAAACCTGCATAACAACATTTTCTAAACGTTATAAAAGGAGTAACAACTACGTGCTACAAACGCTATTAAAATAGTAGTGTTCTAAAATCTCGATCATAGAGCAAGGCTTTTAATAACGTTGGTTGTGATCAAAACATGTAATTTAACGATATCATATCCAGTTATAGCGTTTTTGGCATGCTTTAAATGAGGATCTGTGGTGTAGTGATTCGATATAATCTTATAAGAGTGATTCTACTCCAACATGTTTTTTGTAGTGGGGTTTGTGTTGCAGGTATAGGTGCCACCATTGATTTATAATGAGATCGCGAATTATGAATCTCAATGGGTGTACCTAAAAAACATGTTACATGAATTCTTAGAACAAATTAATTGATAAATGTACTATTGTCATCAAATATTCAAGTAATTAAGGTTATTTGTTTCATTAATGAACTCTTTATAATATTCTAATGTTAAAACATATAAAGTGAAAAAAACTATTACACCAAACCAGGGTAAATTGCCAACAAGGTTAATCCTCACATGGTGAATTCAATGATCATTCAATTTCAATACTATATTTTTGTTTTTGTAGGTGGTAGCTTGTTTTTTGAGATGTAGGTGGTAGCTTGTTTTTTTGTTTTTGTTTTTTTTCTAATTGGATTAAATAGTAGTTTTGAATATGGCTGAACAAAAATCTGATTAAATTAACCAAATCGATTGGTTCGGTTTAAATTCGGTTTGGATCGGTTTTGATTTTAAAAAATTCAAAACTGAATTGGTCGGTTCGGTTTTCGGTTTCTATGTGATTTTAACCGACCAAACCGAACCGACCAAATATATATAATAACTAATATATATTTTATATATAAATAATATAATATGTTTAAAATAGTCGATCAGTTTGGTTTTGGTTCGATTTCGGATCGGTTTTATTAATGGTGGAAAATTTTAAACCGACCCAAGTTGGTTCGGTTTTCAACCCTAGTTTTGAATAAAAAATGCAAACCTATTTCATTAGGTTTGTTTTTGTTAACATGAATAGTAATTATTTAATTTTATAATTACGAATACCGAATTAATATAGATTACAGTTTTTTTTTAGGAATATCGGATTAACGAGATTCAAATTATTTTTCTTTCATAGTTAGGATTATATTTATGTCCCTATGAATATCTTTTTGTGAGATAAATAGAATAAGATTTGAATTATTTAAAATTGTTTTATTTAACATAGTATATGATCTTACGATCATACTTTCGCTGTTATCCTTGCATGTTTTTGCTCTTGCTTTGTCTTGCTCTTCGGTTGTCTTGTTGTGCTCTGTCTTTACCTTGTTGATTTGTTGTTGCTGATGAATTATTGTCTTGCTGATGATTTGTTGCATTGTTTTGCTGATTCGTTGTTTGCTGTTGTTATGTTGTCTTTGACAAGAAGTACTTAAAGAATGAAGCAAAGTCAAGTTGGTGCCTTCAAATATCAAATACATGTATTACCAGGACAAGTACCTCAAGTATTAAAGCCTAACCAACATCTTGACACAATGATGTTACCAGCATGCTAAGGTGTAGGGAAGACTACATGCTACAAAGAAAAAGTGTGGTCATGCCATGCTAATACATTAATATAAATTTTCATATAATAATCATAATAATTAATAATTAAAAATTAAAAAAGTTAATCCTCTCATGATTTGGTACCCCTTTTAATGTGGAAAATCAGGAAATATTCCCTCATTTCATGGGGCTTAGCTCATCATCAATCTTCCCCTCTTGAAAAGGTAGTTTCTAATTGCCTCTTCAAAATCCTTCCATCCATCCATCCTACACAACGCAACATAGACTGAATCGAGTCAACTTTACAGACTTTAGAGTGAAATACAATTCTATAAATCAAACAAACAAAGCCACCACCACAATCAAGTCAAGTTTTTCACTTCCCAATAGTTCCCATACACTGCTGATCACTTGCTTTTATAACAAGGAACTTTACAAAAACATAGAAAACTTTTTCTCCTTTTTTCCCTCTCTGGGTTCACGATTTCCATATAAAGTTTTCACCTTTAAGCTTTTTCTGTTACAACAGAGACGAACACAAAGCTTCCCTTAATTATAAGTCTGCTGTGTGTGCTCTCTCATTCAGTTCATTTGTGAAGTGGGGTTGTGTCGATTTTGGTTTTGAAATGGAAAAAATGTCTCTTTTTGTTCTTCTTCTTCTTCAAGTCTCTGTTCTTGTTGTTCTGCTTCATGGAGGACAGTTTGGTAGTATTGCTCATAGTGAAGATGGATCCCAACAATGGGGTTATGTCAGAGTTCGACCAAGTGAGTTTTAATGCTTCAAAGATTTGATCTTTATTGGTTTTTAGTTTTGAAACTTGTTTGATTTGGTTCCTTGTTCTGTTTTTGTAGAGGCACACATGTTTTGGTGGTTGTATAGAAGCCCAAACAGAGTTGAAAATGCTAGTAAACCTTGGCCGATTATATTGTGGTTGCAAGGAGGACCTGTGAGTGCATTTGTTCAATTCAAAGATTTTAATGAGCTTTTTTTGAGAACCCCATTTTGATTTTGATCTCAATTTGGTGTTTTTGCTAAGACTATAGGGTGCTTCAGGAGTTGGAATTGGAAACTTCGAAGAAGTAGGACCTTTGGATACTGATTTGAAAGCTAGAAATTCAACTTGGTTGCAAAAAGCTGATCTCTTGTTTGTGGTAAGCTATTCTATTCAATTGATGCTAAATTCTAATATGAATGTTAAATTAGATATGAATTGTGATTGAAAAAATGATATGTTTTCCCATTCATTCATTCATTCATTCATTTTGCCGGATCGAAAAATGGGATGTTTGTGGTAATGTGGAAATAATTTAGCATAAACAAGTTTGTTGTTCTATTTGGAGTATGGAATGAAATTGAAAAATGGGGTTTTTAATTTATTTTGTGTTCTTGATTTTATTTTTATTGATTTTTGTGTGTAATTTTAGGATAATCCTGTAGGGGCAGGGTTCAGTTATGTGGAGGATAAGAATGCATATGTGAAAACTGATGAAGAGGCAGCAACTGACTTAACCACCTTGTTGCAAGAGATCTTCAATAGGAATGAGAGTCTACAAAAGAGTCATCTTTACATTGTAGCAGAGTCTTATGGTGGCAAATATGCTGTTACTCTCGCATTATCGGCTCTAAAAGCAATCGAAGCTGGAAAATTGAAGCTTAAACTTGGAGGTAATCTCTTGTTCTAAATCCTATTCAATATCAATTTAGAAAACCCATTAGTAGGCTTATAATCTTATTGACCAATATTTTGTCTATCTGTTCAAGTAGTTTAAATTAGATTTTGGTTGTAATTATAATTGATATCTGAGTCCGAATGTCATTGCAGAATAGCCAAATTTGTATATTGAAATCTTGATCGAATTTTTGTCATGGTTCAAGTAGTTTGAATTGCAGTTTGGACTCGAGTGAATTTTGGATTGAAGTGATATTTAATTTCGCATTTTCAATCTGTTTATGGTACAGGAGTTGCTTTGGGTGATAGTTGGATTTCTCCAGAAGATTTTGTGGTGAGTAGCAATCTTTCAACCAAGCATTCTTATTTCGCGCATCCCCTTTGGCCTTACATTTGCTATTTGTTGCTTCTAAGTTTCATCTTGCTTCAGATTATGGATACTAAGACTTGTTTTCAAAATACAGTTCTCATGGGGGCCACTTCTCAAGGATGTATCACGGCTCGATGAGAATGGCCTTGGAAAGTCTAATAGGTCGAAACTTCATTCTAATTTTATGCAAGTTTAAGGGACACAACTGTTTGATTGACAAACTTTATCTAACAAACCTCATTTCATAAAGCAGTTTAGCGGAACAAATTAAACAACAAATTGAGGGTGGACAATATGAAGATGCGACAGACTCATGGAGTGCACTTGAGAATGTTATTAGTGAGAACAGCAATTCTGTGGTACCAATAACTCTCCGTCTCTTTTGGTCTTTTTCATATGTATTTCTTTATGGATTCAATCTTGAAACGTGATTTGATAATACTGACAAGTTTCCTTTCTTTGCATTCTAGGACTTCTACAATTTCCTGTTGGATTCAGGAAATGATATAGTTTCAATGTCAGCCATAGAATTATCGAAAGGAATAGCATTGAAGAGATATTCAAGATATCTCGACTCCCTTAAGTCTAATTCCCCTGGTGGTAATGGTGACCTTGGCAGTTTGATGAATGGATCTATTAGGAAGAAACTAAAAATCATCCCTGCAAATGTGACGTAAGTTTCTTTCATAGCTTATCTTATGATGCCTAGCACAGTCATAAAAATCATCATCTCTTAGTCCATTATTGTGCTAGTAAATAACAATCAATTGGAACGTTTATTGCAGATGGGGAGGGCAATCAAGTGATGTGTTTTCATCTCTTTCAGGCGACTTCATGAAGCCAAGAATTAAGGAGGTAAAACTCATTGTTTCATGTAACAAGGTTAAGTATATACTTTTATTGGTATAAACACATGGGGATGAATTTAACACAAAACCTCATTGAAATGCTTCAATGTGTATCGTACTTGTGAAGTACCCCAACTTGTTTCTTTTTTCTACCTTTCAGGGTCTGCACAATTCTTAAAACGATAGTGTCCTTGTTACATATAGTTCAGTAATGAAGAAGTTCGTCCTTCATTTTCATTCAAGCTGTAGAGCTTTCATTGAAGATTTTTGTGGTTGTAACTTGGTACAGGTTGATGAACTATTATCCAAGGGAGTGAATGTGACCGTCTACAATGGACAGGTGAGGAATAAAACTTTTCGATAATTTGTATTCTACATTGTAGCCAATATGGATGGTCCTCATCAAGATAAGCTTTGAATATAGTGTGCTTTTTGGACCACTCACCAACCATTAGCTCCAACTGGGAAGGGGAAAAAAAGATCTCATTCATGTGTAGTTATACTTAAACATATAAGTGACTTAAATAAGAAGCACAATTAATTCAGTCATGTGAAGTAGTTGCTTTCCTATTTCCTAGTAAGGCTGTATTGGGCTGGCAGGAAGTTGACATGAAAACTAAACATTTCATAAATCGATTGAAAATTGAATAGTGTTGATCGACAATTCAGTATTCCTCAAAAAGTTAAAACATTGAAAATAACTATTGAATGGTTGAGTCTACTTATATTTTAAGTTGTTACAATAAGTGACTTTTGTATTCGGTTGGTTTTTGTAGCTTGATCTGATATGCGCAACTAAGGGAACTGAAGCATGGGTTGAGAAGCTCAAGTAAATTAAACACCCTTGATCACTTCACTTTTCACATTTACCTGATTGGTTTCGATCAAATGTTTTGTAATATGAATTTGATGTATTTGTTTTGATCTTGTTTAGGTGGGAAGGGATCAAAAGATTCTTGAGCAAGGACAGAACTCCAATCTATTGTGGAAGTAGAGTTACAAAAGGATTCAGTAAATCATACAAGAATCTTCACTTTTATTGGATACTTGAGGCTGGTCACTTTGTAAGTTGCTTACACCACCATCATCATTTTTTACTGTCTCCATTGCAATGTGTTTTGGATGCCAATGTGAATTCAATGTCTGATAAAAAAAACCTTTAAATTTTGGGTTCAGAGTATCTCCAATGGGATCCCCAAACATCATTTTTTTTTAAGGGAATATGGTGGTTTAAGGGTGTAAAACACTCCAACCCAAGGCCCCCAAACACCATATTTTTCTAAGCTTTAAATCCTCGATCCCGTAACAAATCATTCGAGATGCAGTTTGTTTCCTCAATGAAAAATATAACTCTGAACATTATCTTAATTGGGTTTTCCTATACGGCGACGCTCTTGGTTTGTTCAAGATCTAAAATGAACCTTATAGTTGATCGACGTAAATATCAGAATACTTTTGCATGCTATTTTTTCTAGCTCAATATTGTATAGTGTACCTAACCTTTTCTTAATGCTCTGAATATTTGTATATATATATATATATATATATTTTTTTTTCTTGGAATACTATATAATATGTTCATGAAAACCTATGATTGAGATGTCCCCACTTAAAATAAAACAACTGTAACCACACGTGTGGATCAGTATTAACCTGGGAGTGGATTTGTCTACCAGTACTTGTTGTCAGTTTTTTTTTTGACAAAAACATATTGCATATAAAAATCAGGACATCAGTACATGTCTTATCGTAATGGCTAGTTTGTGAGCCTCATGATTGAGTTCTCTATTAGTAAAATTACAAAACCAAAGGGGATGAATAGTAAGTAATCTTCGGATGTTGGTGGTGATGAGGAGCTGCCAAACCCAGTCTATGTCCTCCCGAGAGTGCTGTAAATCAGTATAAATACTAGAAATAAGTTGTCTGGAGTCAGGTTATATATATATATATATATACTGATATGATAATAAGGTATGAATGGATTGTAAGAAAAAATTATTAATGGGATCTCTATGGTTATATTTGGTGCAGGTGCCAGTAGATCAGCCTTGTGTGGCATTGAAGATGATAAGTGACATCACAGAGTCACCAAGCTCCTCTTCCATGTAAAACCCAAAGAAAAAAAGGGAAAAAAAGCAAAAAGAAATAAATAATAGAGAAAAAGAAAGGAATAGAAAATCAACAAAGAAATGTCTCTGTCTCTAAGGGGCCAAAGAAATTCATAATGATGGTTACTTGTTTTACATTTTTAGTTAATTTTTCATTGAATTGTCTTTAGATGCAATTTTTACTTGTTTATGATGTAAGGGCAAAGAAAAGAAAAAAACAATGAACAATTTCATAGTTTGATTACGTTATTTGCTTAATAACACTTTGTTTCCACAAATGATGAACTTAAGATGATAAAATGTTTTCAATAAGAAAAGGAAAAAAAAAATTAAGGCAAGCGTGCCCGTCTAGGTATCGAACCTAAGATGTGAAGGTGGCTTAAAAGCTCAGTAATTTACTAATAAATACTAAAATAAATTAGAGGACCACTTCACACAATGAGGTTATACATTACAAGCATTTAGCATTTGATTCATGTTCTTAAAAGAACAAGCAAAATTCTAAATGTCGAGGAAATGAGTGAGGAAACCAGCGAGGGAAGTGAGGTGGAGGGGGGTGAACCGTTCACCCCCCTCGGGATGCGTGCACAAAAAACAATGGCCCACATCCCGAGGAGGGTGAATGGTTCACCCCCCTCCACCTCACTTCCCTCGCTGGTTTCCTCGCCATGTAGAATTGCTCAAAGAACAATCGACAAAGAAGTTTTTAATAACAATTTAAGAATACAAAAAATTTGTTGGTCTCAGGCTTCTTGGGTTAAGTTGGAGGCAGCTTTACGCTTATTGACTCGGACAGTGACTTAGGCAATGACTCAGTCAAGTGCAATCCGCGCTGCATTTCCAATCCTTTCGCTGTTGCCTTGCAGCAAACTGGCAAAATGATTAGCAGGCATCATTTGAATTTATGATATCGCAATTTTTTTTTATATTTTGGGGCAAGCAAGATTCGAATCCTGGACTTGTGATATAGCTTAAAGCTAGGATATTTTAGGTTTTCCATTAAAATGCTTAATTAAGCCATTTCGTTTGTTACATAAAAGATGTGTAGGTGAAGAGAAGATTTGGACAACTGAGCAAGTGACTCTCTCAAGGCAGAATGATCTCTTTGCAGTTGGTAACTTCAGTAACAATGAGCCAATGGCATGACAGCTCAACGGTTAGAGCTATGGTACCACTAGGTCATGGGTTCAAACCCAGCTTGCGACATCTTTATGAGTTCTGGAATCCTATAAAAACCCTGCTTGCCTTTCAAAAAAAAAAAAAAACCTTCAGTAACAATGAAACTCTTTATCAAATCAATGCCTATCTTTTAAATAATCTGCATCTTCTTCATGTTATTCTTTTCCTTGACTATAAAGCCTTTTCAACCTTTATTGTATTGTTCCATTGAAAAGAAAACTTTGAGAAGAGAATTACAGTAACATCATCATCATCATCATCAAAGCCCATTCCCGAGATTTTCGGGGTCGGCTACATAAATTTTGGTTCTCCAAGCAATGCGATCTTCCCACATTTCCTCACCTAATCCAAGCTCAATGATATCTTCATTCACCGTCTTCATCCAAGTTTTCAACGGTCGTCCCCTCCGTCTACACCCTCCATTAACTTGCCAATCTAAACATTTTCTAATTGGCGCCGTGCTCGGTCTCCTCCGCACATGACCAAACCAAGTTAAACGTCTTTCTCTAATTTTTTCCTCTATGGGCGCTACACCTAAGTATCTCCTAATTCTTTCATTTCTAATCTTATCCTTACGAGTTTTACCACACATCCACCTTAACATACGCATTTCTGCTACTGCCATCCTATGCGTATGTTGTCCCGTAGTAGCCCAACATTCTGAACCATATAGCATGGCTGGTCGAACAATTGTCTTATAGCATTTCCCTTTTAGCCTTGCAGGCATCCTTCTATCGCACAATACTCCTGACGCCATTCGCCATTTCAACCAACCAGCTTTAATCCTGTGGTCTACATCTGCTCCAATAGCCCCATTCTTTTGAATTATAGACCCTAGATATCGAAAAGCCTCACACTCTGGGACCTCGACACCTTCGATCTCAATTGCATGACTTCTCCCTCTTGGTTCACACCCAAAGTTGCACACTAGATACTCCGTCTTCGAACGGCTAATTCTAAAACCTTTACTCTCTAAAGCCTCCTGCCACTTAACTAATTTCTGACCTAAACCTGCACTAGTCTCATCCATTAAGACAATATCATCTGCAAATAACATGCACCAAGGTACATCTTCTTGCAGATGTCTCGTCAACTCATCCATGACCAAAGCAAAGAGATATGGACTTAACGCCGACCCTTGATGTAGTCCTACTGTCACTGGAAATTCACTAGACATCCCACCTACTGAGCGAACACTTGTTACAACCCCTTCATACATATCCTTAATGATATCGACATAACATTGAGACACTTTCTTCCTTTCAAGCACCCACCAAATTAACTCCCTGGGGACCCTATCATATGCTTTCTCCAGATCAATAAAAACCATATGCAAACTCTTACGTGCCTCTCGATATTTTTCTACAGTTTGCCTAAGCAGGAAGATGGCCTCCGTAGTAGACCTACCTGGCATAAATCCAAATTGATTCTCCGAAATCGTGGTTAAACTCCTAAGTCTTTGTTCTATAACCCTCTCCCAAAGTTTCATCGTATGACTCATAAGCTTTATCCCTCTATAGTTCGAGCAATTCTGGATATCCCCTTTGTTCTTATAAATTGGTACCACAATGCTATGCCTCCATGAATTTGGCATTTTTCTAGTTTCCAAAATCCTATTAAATAGCTTAGTTAGCCATTGAATCCCAACTTCTCCCAGACATTTCCATGCTTCAATTGGTATATCATCCGGTCCAACGGCCTTCCCTGTCTTCATTCTTTTTAAAGCTTCTCTCACTTCTGTGGCACTAACTCTGCGATGGAACACGCGATCTCTCCCTTCCTGTGAAGCATACCCCTCCAAGTTTAACTCCCCTACATGTGTTCCATTGAGTAGGTTCCAAAAGTAATCCTTCCATCTATCTAAAATAGCTTTATCCTGCATTAAGACTCTTCCATCCTCATGCTTAACACACTTAACATGACTCAAGTCCCTAGTTTTTCGTTCTCTAGCCTTCGCTATCTTGAAAATATCCTTCTCCCCTTCCTTCGTACCTAGCCTATTATAAAGAGCATCATACGCTCTCTTCTTAGCTTCCCCTACTGCTCTACTACTCAACTTCTTAGCCTGCTTATAAAGCTCATAGGACTCTAGGCACCTATCTTTTTGCCACGCCTTAAAGCATTTTTTCTTTTCCGCAATGGTTTGTTGCACATCCGCGTTCCACCACCATGTCTCCTTACCATAGAAACCTCCTCTTTTGGCCTGTCCTAACTCTTCCTTCGCACATCTTCTTATTCGGTTTGCCAAATGTTCGAAAAGATCCGCGCTACTAGTCTTATCCTTTGGTTCTAGATTCTCCCCACCCTCTGAAACTGACTGGCCACCCAAAATCCTCTTTCGAAATCTTTGGCACACATCTCCCTGTAAGGTCCACCACTTAATTCTCGGTCTAACCTGTTCTATAGCAATACGACCCCTACTCTTAAGACAAAAATCGAGAACTAACAGCCTATGTTGGGATGTCAGACACTCTCCTGGTATAACCTTACAATTTTTACACCTACCTAAATCGTGTCTCTTCACAAGAAAATAATCAATTTGACTTCTATTATGCCCACTCGCAAAGGTCACCAAGTGATCTGCCCTCTTCTTATAAAAAGTATTTACGATCCCAAAATCCTGAGCTAAAGCAAAATCTAGAATAGAAATCCCCGCAGTGTTTCGATCCCCAAAGCCTTGACCTCCATGTACCCTCTCATACCCAACTCTATCCTTACCGACATGGCCATTCAAATCCCCGCCTAGGAAAACCCTATCGGAAGAGGGAATTCCAAAAACTAACTCCTCTAAAGAGTCCCAAAAATCCTTCTTAGTCTCCTCGTCCAAACCCACTTGGGGTGCATACACACTAATAACATGCACTATCTCTAGTTCTAAAGCTAATTTAATACTTATGATTCTATCCCCAAACCTCCTAACGTCGACTACTGCATCTTTAAAAACTTTATCTACCACTATTCCCACCCCGTTCCTAGTGCCATCTTTACCAGAATAGAAGAGTTTGAACCCTCCTCCTAAATCTTTAGCCTTGTTCCCCTTCCATTTTGTCTCTTGAAGACAAACTATGTTTACTTTCCTCCTACGCATGACATCCACTAATTCTATTGTCTTTCCCGTCAAGGTTCCTATGTTCCAAGAGGCTAATCTAATCATTCTATCTCTAGCTCTAACCTGGACTAGCTTCTTTACTCGCCCCCGTCCAGAAAGGTGCGAGAACCCTTGCCTATTTAACACTACAGCCGGGCGCCGCTGCAGCGCGCCTTGCTCATTTGTCACTACACCCGAGCGTAGGTGCAGCGCGTCGCTTATAGCGGGGGACGCCCTATCCTTCTGCATTAATCTTTTTGAACCAATATCCATGAAAAGGGATGTGATGGGTTTTTTACGGTTGGCTATCACAAGCCTAACACCAACCCTCCTCCTTTATCCGGGCTTGGGACCGGCCGTTGCAACGGGCGGAGTTAGAAGAGAATTACAGTAACAATGTGAGAAAATTGTTACAGCATGAAACTTTAATGTTGCTTCAGTTTAGTATTGATTTGCAAATTGCTACAATCACGGCATGTTCTAGTAACAGAACAATTATGTTGATTGGTACTCGTGCTTTCAACTACAATCATTTTATTTTTCTAAAAACTTGCGCTAACAGTCAGCTTAATGCCCTTTTCTTGTCATGGAACAAGGAATACTGTCATAAAAAACCAAAACAAAAAATACACTCGTCTTCAACAACAAGAGTTAAACTTTTAACTATTTTTATCGCTGCTTATATCCTCGGAATGTTTCAGGGATTTTTCTGAAATATTTTCTTAATAACAAACAAAGCAAATTCAACTCGTTCTCTAACATTTCATACTTGGATTTGTTCAACTAATTCACAACTGGTTATTGTGCAACTTACAATAACCACCATAATGGCTTACCAGATGTTCAACAAAACAAAACTGTCAGACTGATCCACGCCAATGAACATCCAAACTCAACATTTTTACCCTTTTCTTAACCTCTCTAGCTTTGATTAGACTCCTTGAGTAGAAATCCTATAACAATGTTTGCTCCCATGAAAAACTCCACAGATATTGTCTGATAACAAATGCACACGCAGAATACAGCTTTCTTGATCAACCAATTTGTACCTGAAGATCGAGAGTAAAATCATATCATCATCAATTGCAGCTAGGTTATCCACAGATGATGAAATGGTGCCTAACTGGTTTTATTACACGAAGAAGAGGAGATATATTTTAAAAACTCCATATTATATGATTGTATGGTTAGGTGGATCTCAAAACTGCAAGAGTCGAGGAAAAGAAACTTTTTTTTGATGAAAAACGAAAAATTAGTATACTTGTGTAAAGACCATTCATACAATCCCTACATTCTGAATCTAAAGTTATTCGAGCCCATCCCAAAACTTCATATTATCAGCAAAGGATTATTTTTGTGTCTGCTTCTTACAAATAAACACCCATTAGGGTCATGCAAGTTGTATGCAACTGATTGAACTACTATTAAATGAAACTGAAGTTGATGCTTGTAATGAAACTGAAGCATGTTTCACATAAATATTAAACATGCTTCTCATCATACCGTTGTACAGAAAAATATTTTAAACATGCTTCTCATACAGCAACAATGCTATTGCTTGGCACTGCAAAAGATTTTCAAAATTCAACGACGTTTACAATCAACCAGAGTTTGAAAACTCATCCAATTCTTAAAAATTCTTCTTACAACTTTCGGAACTGAAGTTACAGGAGATGACAGTTGAATCAGAAAGGCTGGTGTATTCACAATTCATTTTTATATACACTAACAAATAAAAACTTAATAGACAGAAACAAACGAGGTTGAAAGATAAGTTAATAACCTAGCTTCACCAGAATATTTGTACATCTCCAATATCTCACTGCCTGAATGAATGAGATCAGCAGTCTGGCTATCACCATCCAATCTACCACGTGAGAGGGAGCAAATTGCCTCTGAGAGGCATTTATTAATCGTCTCCAGTGCCATCGAAAAGGCCCCAATTCTTTTCTGAATTTCTACAGACTGAAATATTTGAAAGTCACAGATTTTTGTTACAGCTAGAAAGAATTTTTAAAAGAACCAACTATTTTTATGAATAAATGTCACCAAAAAAAGTGATCGGATTTTATGTGACACAAGAAATCCTCAATTTGAATACAAACCCAGCAGCTTCAAGGACAAAAAAACAATTTTGAACTGGAAATATGAATAAAGATGGAACAATTAATAGATATGAGAGCCTCACTTTCTCATAAAGGCCAGCTTCCTGGCACTGCTGAGCAGCTTCGACCAAAAATTGTTCTCTTGCTCTCGCATCACTAATGAATCTCCTCAGTTCGCCCTCTTCTCCAGCACCTCTTAGACCAAGTAAAAGAGGAATACCTCCATCACGTAGCAACAATTCAGTGAGGAGTTGTTTAAGCATCAATTGTTTCTGCCTTTGTTGATGACTGCTACCTCGCCCAGTCCAGGACAACAGGCCACCACCCATTGCTGTGGCAGCCTGTGCATAATATTCCAATGCCAAAGCGAGGTCACCTGAACGTAAGTATGCTGAACCATACTGCCGAATTATGCTGGCAACTTCTGCAAAAGCATCCATCACTCCCAGTTTGGATCCTGTGCTAGCACCTTCTGAAAGGACCCCGTGGTCTGCTAAAACAATTGAAATGTGAACAGCATCAATGTTTAATCCTTCTTCACCGGTTTCCTTCGACAAGTATAGGACTGCTGGTAGCAATTGGATGCTCAAGAGCAATATGTAAGGATATACCAACGGATCCTTCCCATTCTTGATGTAGTATGAAGGCTCAAACTTGTTTAGGTAAACCTGCAGATCATCTAAACTGTACGGAACCATGCCTTCATTCAGTACAACAGAACCTGCACCTGGAGAGTCTCGTACTGCCGACAGTTTGAACCATAAAAAGTCCTCAATAGTACTGAAAAGTGAGGGTGTGTCTCTGAGTATCTGGTCAATCTGTCTGTGGGAACCAGATATTATAGCATATATTAGCAACTTTTTCTTCTCATAACCAGCTCTACCCGCCCGGTCACCAATCCTCAACATTTTCTCACACTCTTCAGAAGCAGCAGACACAGTCTCTGCGGAAACCATACCTCCAGTTGTAATCCACTCAGCCAACTGCCACCAAGTAAACAAATGATTATACCAATAAAACAAAGGGATAAAAGTAGGTTCACCATCAGTACCAGAGGAGCAAATTGGTGTGAAACACGAGATGATAGAGCAACATTTCTTGCTTTATCATAATAGCCAGTTCTCAAGCAAAAATATATCTGTGGATAGATTAGAAAAAATAATAACTGAATCAGCACTAATACACCTTGGAGTTGAACTTATGGAGAAAGAGAAAGTTCACAAGATGTATAAAATTATGTGAAGTGAAATATAGTTGGCTTTAGTTTTCATAAGCCAAATAACATGGTATACAGATGCTTCTTTTTCTAGGTCTTAAGAAACAATGATAAAAAAACACAATTTAAGACCAGTGGTGCTAAATGTCCTACATGTTGAGTAGAGGTCTTAAGGCGATTCAAATGCTTAGGCAACCATATTGTAAAATTGAAAATGAAGAGGTGAATAACCACATGGGAAATTCTTGGCTCTACTCGTCTTTCAAGCAAAAAAGAAAAAGGAATATAAGTTTTAGAATGTTGGTTTATAGGAAATGCTAAGGGAAAAAGAGTATGACCAACGTTGACTAGAGCTTTTTTGTCCCAGCCTAGCCAAAGCAAGCGATACAGATTTTAAGGGGCGCCTCGGAGTGCCTTTAAGCTTTAACTACACTTAGTGTGCCTTGCCATTTTGACTGTTTAGTTCGAGTTTTTTTCTATAAATTAGCGAACAATCCTAAATAGTAAATAGAAAAATAAAGCATATATATTTAGTTTTGAGATCATGTTACAATGAATAGCATCTCATAAGCAAATGATACAAAAGCAGAGGTGCCTGGAGCAAATGATCAAAGCCATGCTTGAAGGGCATGCTAACAGGTGTTGAATGCATGGAAGAAATATCAAAGCCAATGCCGTTTTGAAAATGTAAAATTACGATAAAGACGGCCTGAGTTTGCCCAGGGTGACTCCTTGTTATTTGATGTCTGTCTAGGGACTAGCTTAAGTTCTAGGCACTGAGGGACCTAGCTAGACAAGGCATCGTTGAAGCAATTACTGACTACAAGACAATGGACTAAGCTGATATACTCATTAACCTTCCAATGAATACACACAGCCTCACTTAAAACAAGCCATTGTTCCAACACAACCTTGTTCTACAAATTTCATATGAGACTCATCCTTTATTTGATTTTATTTTACCTTATCTTTAAATGTTATATAGAAAATATATCTGAACAACAAATGTGCCAAGGTTTCTATGGGATTGAACCAGGAAAGCGAGAATTCCAGTGATACGGACTTGTAAAGAAAAAAAAACTTTGGACAATGCAAAAAGTAGCATGAAAGTACTGTTGTTCTTCACGTATTGTTTGTACAAGACTTGAACACTAGTATATTCACGCAGAAATTGATGCTGAAACACAACAAAGGAGTGGTTTGCACAGACAGTTCAAAGTATAATATGACGAATTTGGAACCTGTTAGGCTGTTATTGCCACGTTGTATCAATAGGAGGGTGCCTTCGAGTATCACCAGCATCAAAGTCTAGC
Organism: Berberis vulgaris; assembly: GCA_963556465.1. Classification (NCBI taxonomy): domain Eukaryota; kingdom Viridiplantae; phylum Streptophyta; class Magnoliopsida; order Ranunculales; family Berberidaceae; genus Berberis; species Berberis vulgaris. The sequence continues at coordinate 107,992,162 of OY747124.1, read as the reverse complement.
AGCCCATAATACGAATCTGTGAACAACATAATTGTGAAAATGGCACAGTTAACATTCCGAGCAGCTGGAGCTAAATTAATCCAAACAATATGTCGATGAATGGCCACAAACCCGAAGAAATGCACGAATCCATTGTAAGTTGCCAACGACTCCACCAAGAGCAGCCTTCAAGAAAATTGAAGATAATTAGATGACTTGTTTCGGTCCAGATAAATGACATCGAAAAGTTTACAGCTGCTACACATCCAAATCAGGGCTAAGTTTTTTCACATGATCGTTTTAACATGGAGCAATGTTTTATTTTTCTTGATTAGTTCTTTTTTTTTTTCCAGAATTCTAACAATACTCTTAAGGAAAATAAATAAATAAATAAATAAATAAAGAGAGAGGGAGGGAGGGAGGGAGGCTTACTTTCTAAAAATTGGGCATCATTGCTTAGAAGTTGTGGTTTTCATACCACAAATTGATGACTTTATGTGGTATGAACTTAGGGTGAGTTTAACTGCAGTTTTTTCAAGGAAAAGCAAATTATTTTGCCTCAATGTGCATGTTAAAGGTGTTTGACAGTATTTATACATTGTTGGTTTGTGTACAGAGTTGGATTCTAAATTACCCAAAAGGCCCTGCTTTCGGGTCAACATAAATTTTTTTTTTTAATGGCTAACTAAGCTCTTTAATAGGATTTTGGAAACTAGAAAAATGCCAGATTCATGGAGGCATAGCATTGTGGTACCAATTTATAAGAACAAAGGGAATATCCAAAATTGCTCGAACTATAGAGGGATAAAGCTTATAAGTCATACGATGAAACTTTGGGAGAGGGTTATAGAACGAAGACTTAGGAGTTTAACCACGGTTTCGGAGAATCAATTTGGATTTATGTCAGGTAGGTCTACTACGGAAGTCATATTCCTGCTTAGGCAAACTATAGAAAAATACCGAGAGACATGTAAGAGTTTGCATATGGTTTTTATTGATCTGGAGAAAGCATATGATAGGGTCCCTAGGGAGTTAATTTGGTGGGTGCTTGAAAGGAAGAAAGTGTCTCAATGTTATATCGATATCATTAAGAATATGTATGAAGGGGTTGTAACAAGTGTTCGCGCAGTAGGTGGGATGTCCAGTGAATTTTCAGTGTCAATAGGACTACATCAAGGGTCGGCGTTAAGTCCATATCTCTATGCTTTGGTCATGGATGAGTTGACGAGACATCTGCAAGAAAATGTACTTTGGTGCATGTTATTTGCAGATGATATTGTCTTAATTGATGAGACTAGTGCAGGTTTAGATAAGAAATTAGATAAGTGGCGGGAGGCTTTAGAGAGTAAATGTTTTAGAATTAGCTGTTCGAAGATGGAGTATCTAGTGTGCAACTTTGGTTGTGAACCACGAGGGAGAAGTAATGCAATTGAGATCGAAGGTGTATAGGTCCCAGAGTGTGAGGCTTTTCGATATCTATGATCTATAATTCAAAAGAATGGGGCTATTGGAGAAGATGTAGACCATAGGATTAAAGCTGGTTGGTTGAAATGGAAAATGACGTCAGGAGTATTATGCAATAGAAGGATGCCTGCAAGGCTAAAACGAAAATATTATAAGACAATTGTTCGACCAGCTATGCTATACGGTTCAGAATGTTAGGCTACTACGGGACAACATACGCATAGGATGGCAATAGCAGAAATGCGTATGTTAAGGTGGATGTGTGGTAAAACTCGTAAGGATAAAATTAGAAATGAAAGAATTAGGAGATACTTAGGTGTAGCGCCCATAGAGGACAAAATTAGAAAAAGACGTTTAACTTGGTTTGGTCATGTGCGGAGGAGACCAAGCACGGCGCCAATTAGAAAATGTCTAGATTGACAAGTTAATGGAGGGTGTAGACGGAGGGGACGACCGTTGAAAACTTAGATGAAGGCGGTGAATGAAGATATCATTGAGCTTGGATTAGGCGAGGATATGTAGGAAGACCGCATTGCTTGGAGAACCAAAATCCATGTAGCCGATCCCGACAATATCGGGAATGGGCTTTGATGATGATGATGAATTAGCCATTGTAAAAATTATAGTCACATCACCGGCATTTGCTGAAAAAGGACAACATAAGGCCAGCCAACGCCTTTTCCATGGAAATTTTTGTATTTCCCACGCCTCAACTTGTGTAGCAAACACAGTGTAGTCAAGGCGACCGCCTAGACGCGCCCAAGGCACGCTTCAAGGCGTTTCTACAGGAATCCACCTCAAACTAAGGCAATGCAATGCGGTTAAATAAGGCGTTTACCTCTCCGCCTCGGGCATATTTACATAGAAAAAAGGAATATTAATTGGTTATTTTCATATATAGTATACTTATATTTCCATTATTTTGCATAACATTCAGATCCATACAAAAAAGAAGAATAGGTTGGAGCAAAAGCACCTCAATGATTTGGTTTTCATCAAGTACAATCAAAAGTTTAAGAACTGTTATGCCCGTCGTGAAACGATTGATCCTATTTCCTTATTTGACATTGATGAAATCAATGAGTGGTTAATTGGGAAGATGCAGGAGGAAATAAATGCAGACGATGAATTGGTATTTCCTAATGATACATTGACTTGGTCAATATGCACTAGTTGCTAGAGTTGGTGAAGGATCATCATAACCATGTAGAAGTTCTATAAATAGTACAACTCCAACAACTTACTCAAGAAGTGCCTTTGCTACACCTGTATCAACATCTACGCCATTTGTTTGTTGGATTTAGAAGAAGACATGGTTGATTTTGAAGATGGTGAAAATGAGAAGTTCGTGAACTAAGTTTACATTATGCTTTGATGTTTTTATTGTTGATTTCTTTTTTTTTAATGATTCGGTGGATGTTTGCAAGTTACTTGACATTTATGTAGTGCATCATTTCGTTATGCTATGCAACTTGATTATGGTTCTATTTCGATTCTAGGTAGTTGCGTGACTTTTTGTACATGTTTGTAAGAATGATGATGCATGCTAATATGCTTCAATTTATTTATAAAAAAAAAAAATCTACAAATAATGTTAAGACCGCCTCAGGCTTTTTCAAGCCTGTGCGCCTCGTCTCCGCCTTAACTACAATGAGCAAAAGTGTCACATAAACCATAAGGTTTTTTTGAATAGCTGAGACCATGGCCATTTCATGCACCTAATGAACAGATGTCAAAAGAAAATCCAAGGCTGTTAATGCATTCATTCTTTATACAAGATGCAGAGTGAACATAACATAGAAGGTAAAATATAACAAAATGAAATGAAATCCACAAAAAGAGCAGAATAGATTATCAAGTAACATAAATCCAACAAACTTGGACACAAGGAGCAAGGCAGTTTGAGCCACAATCTCGTAATGTTTTGGAGGAATTTGCTAATAAGCTTCAAATTATAGCTTGGTAAATGGTTGATGGGGTGTGTGTTGTGTCGACAATATACTATCTCAGATTTTAGTCAATCTGAATGCGACCCACCCGTATAATTAAAGTGACAGAAACATGACACGTGAATACACCCTGCTAAATAAGTAGGTGATACAACATACATTCAACACATCAGACCAACAGAACATGTCATGAAGCCATGGTTATTTTAATCAGCAGAACACAGGATCAATCATATATATTGATAACGAAAGAGAAAGCCGGTAAGATACTCGCCAAGAAGAAAAGTAATTACAATCCCATATTTGTTTTAAGACTTTAAGAGTACATTAGATCAGTTTCACATACACTCACGGAAAGCTACCCCTTAAGAGCACCCCAACACTTACCAAAGGGACCAATCACTAAGAAGACATACATCAACCAATCTATTAGGAATCCTACCTAATAGAGTTCAGTTTGTGTCTGGCATGAAGAAATGTATCCTTTACCTCCCTCTTTTTGGAGCTCAGAAGCAGCTCCTTTGTTTCATTTGGTTAAGTGTTTTGAAAAAGTGTACTTTGGCAAGGAAGATTATATTCGCACATGGATGCCCTTCCAAAAGTGGGGGAGGTGGGGAGCATGTGCCATCCTAACTAGTTGCCCACAATCCTGAACCACAAACCTCCAAATGATTGATGGATTCTTACGCACTACTTCACAGCACACACTAGTTTGTTAACCAGTAAGAGAACCCTCCTCGTAAGGTTGTCGACCGTGGAAACACAGCCATGGGCTAGTACATCTGCACCTAACTAATAGAATTACCTAGTTGAAAACGTCATACATATAGATTTGTTTCTTAATCATTGAAAACACATTTGGTTCATTTTCAGTCAAATGGCAAACTGTAGCAAAGGGAAGCAACCACCAAATGCTCTTGCGAGAATAAAGAACATGATCCCAATATTCAGAATGAAGTCTGTAATCATCTGTTAGGTATAAAAAGCTGAACAAACTTTCGAGGGAAAAAAGGGATTTCATATACCCTACAGTCCCTGACTCACACATAGCTAATAAATAACATAACTGTGTATTCTTTCTCACATTATCAATGTTGAAATTCAAAGTAGTTGTCAGATAAAGAATGAAAACACACACACATAGTAAGTTAGTCAGAATTTTAGTAAAAAACCCTTAGTCGACGGATAAAATTAAGTCACACAAATTATGTACTTCAATAATTCGGAATTTGTTGATTTTTTATGACACTGGTCTTTTTAGCATGCATAAATTTCAATCATTACGATATTATTTCCCCGGGGAAATGGTTCATAAGTTGAAGCATTATATACCTTCCCGGCTTCCCGATACAACATTAACTTTAAGATCGTATTTGATGAGGTTCGAAATTTCCAAAGATGCGGGTTTTTTTTTTAGGATGTCATCCATATGGAGAGATGATCATCCTTCTGAACTTCAGTATAATAGCTTTAGTCCATGGATCCCTTCCCTATGTTATAGGACGACCGAGTGAAACGAGAGGAGTCCAATTACCTATGGCTTTACCTATGTGATAATCAGAAATTTACAAATGGCCTAAATTTTGGTGAGGATGATCTCCTCACTGTATATACACGACAACTGAATTTCAGCAATCGTGAATTGTCAACCATCCAAATTTGATTATAAAGTTAACGGTGTAAATTGACAGTCATAATGTTTCTACTTATAAATCGCTTTATATAGGCTACAAATATCAGAATAAGCTCAATTTTTTAGTGCTTGAAATAGTACGAAGATTATCTTCACAAACTATTAGGTCATTCCAAAATCTCTAACCATTTCAAGCACTAAAAAAGTAAACCTTATAAGTTGAAGCATAACTGTCATTCGAAAATCTCTATTAGGTAAACTTTATAACCTTTTCTGTTAGGCCTATGTAAAGATCTTACTATTTCAAGCACTATTAGGTCATTCCAAAATTTCTAACAATAAACAATCATATAGGTAAGCACAAATGTACATATAGGTAAGCACATATCTTACAACAATTTTACTTAGGGAGTTCAATCAGTAACCTTAGTTTTATGCCAAATTCAAGTGATTGTTTTTATGTCAAATTTGAGTGTCTGCTTCTCATTCCCTTGGATTAGAATTGCATGTGCATCGACCATGACATTATTGTGACAATCAATGGTCACTATGCCTTCACCACCCTTTATTACTCTATTTTTCAAAGTAAACTTTATTTATAATCATGTCATTTAATCCAAGACAATGCCTTAAAAGCAGTACAGCCCCCATATTAAGACATACCAATTAGCATGTGAAGAACCAAAACTCATCCCTCTAAAAGCAAGGTGGTGAGAACCCATCCCCAGGTGTTTGTGCTGACTCGCACAAAATACACTTAACATACACGTTCATAACTGTTTTTTTCCTTTCTGATAGTACTAAAAATCGAGATAGAAAGTATTCATTGATATCGCAGAAATTTCAATAATTTTTTTTTTAAATGTTATGGAAATTATAACTGAAGCAAATAGTTTCCATCCCAAAAGAGTTATTTGAATGAAAATGCGAAAGCTACCTGCTGTAGATATTCTTCAACACTTGTTGCCTCAGCAGGAAAGACATCCTCAAATGTTGTCTGCAAGAAAACGAAAAAAAATAAAATAAATAATAATAATAATAATAATAATAATAATAATAATAATAATAATAATAATAATAATATTATACTTATCATTATGATTCACATTCATCTGGAGAAAACAACAATTATAGCGCTTTAAAACTTAATAATAATAGTAATAATAATAAGATTAATAATAGAAAATGTATGAATAGTATCTAAAAGAGTTATATTTTCTGTTTAACCCCCCCACACCAAAAAATAAATAAATAACTATTTGGTATTTTTGAACCTTGCATTGATTTCTTCATCCCATTTCTCATCTTGTTCAACCTTTCTTTTCCTTCATTCACAGCCACCACCATCACCAAAATCACCCCCAACTCCAAATCCATCATTGGTGGCCAACACCCCAAGCCCTAGATTGGTGGAGTTTTAGCGTGCTACGGATTGCAAGTGAAGAGGTAGTATATTGACATTAATTTTTTGGGGTCTTTTTTTAGTATTTAAGTTTCAAATATAAACCATTCAGCAGTTGCATGTAATATTATAACACAATAATAATAACAATATTATTTGTTAATAATATTATCAATGTATAATAACAAAATAATATGGGAAGTTTTGACTTTTGACAGAGCTGCAATGGCCCATAGCTCCGATGGACCAATGGCTTCCCTTGGGTTCTTCAAAAAATGTGGGAGCTTTGTAGGTAGCAATGTGATGGAGATGATCGATGAATTTGACGACTAGGGCTTGTGAGATTGCATGTGAAGAGGTAGTATATTGACATTAATTTTTTGGGGTCTTTTTTTAGTATTTAAGTTTCAAATATAAACCATTCAGCAGTTGCATGTAATATTATAACACAATAATAATAACAATATTATTTGTTAATAATATTATCAATGCATAATAACAAAATAATATGGGAAGTTTTGACTTTTGACAGAGCTGCAATGGCCCATAGCTTCGATGGACCAATGGCTTCCCTTGGGTTCTTCAAAAAATGTGGGAGCTTTGTAGGTAGCAATGTGATGGAGATGATCGATGAATTTGACGATCAGGGCTTGTGAGATTGGAGATTCAACCATTTAACCATACTTTTTTCTTTTTAAGGTTTTAATTCTATGGGGATTCTGAATGATTTACAACAGACACCCAATAAACAGAAGAAAAAAAAAATTTGAAATATAATTTCAATAGAACACCTCTCCCCAAGGTCACCAACTAACAAAAGATTATATTTTGATCTCACTTATAGCCCCCTTCCCCAGATCTTCATCGATCATCGATGCAGTAATACCCACTGTCACATCCCTCAGCGAAACCCATCACGTCCATCTAAGTCAAAAAATCAAACTATTCCTCTTATTTTGAGGACAGTGAGGAGAACTCAACTTCTCCTCACTAATTCAACATTATAGACCCAAAGAATAATCCTCCAATATGAAGATACTTGGATATCACACCAGTCCTTGCTCTCCCCTTGTAGGAAGTATAAATGTCATGGCTCTCCCCTTTTTTCCCTGAGTCTCATCCCAATAGACCTAGCCAAGTTGAACATTTTCACAACTTCACTACTCTCTTCTCTCCTTGCTTTGATGTTCCTCTTGCTCTGAATTGGCCCCAAAATTGAAGATTTGTTTGCTTTAACCACACTATTACAAGCCTCATGCCCAAAGTTGAAAGAGCTAGTGTTATTGAAGACTTTAAGCTGATTAGCCTAAACACAAAATCATTGCCAAAGATCTTAGGACAAGGCTCAAGGCATGTCTATCTCTGAACCTTTGTGGAGGGTAGGCAAACTCCAGAGTGATTTCTTTATGTTAATGAATTGATCAACTCTAAAGTGCGTCAGAAGATCAAGTATGATTTCTAAACTGACTTCGAGAAACCTTTCAAGTTTCAACCATATCGTATGCATAGTTGTTAACATTTCTCGTATCGTATCTACGAAACTCAAATTTAAGAGACATATCGCGTCGTAATTTATATATATATTGCATATTTAAGAATATAAATGACACAAATGACATATTTAAACAAAAAAAAAGTAAAAAAACACTTTCATTCATGTATAATACTTGTGTAACATATGAAATTAACTATCTTGATCACAATGTTGTATTGCTACTTCATCGTCACCACTACTAGGAGACATTTTTAAGTCCACACAATTACACAAACGCAAATGGTGGACAAGAAACTTTACAAAGTTTGAAAAAAATAAAAAATTAACACAAAGTTGTCTACAATGGTCACAGATGGAACTTTCACGTGGAAGCTTCAAACCTTCGATCAAAGAGATGAAGTAGGTATTGTTTCAAAAGAGAAAAATACCCACGAAGATGGATCATAATTCCAAGTTTTGAGGAGTGAGATATGTAGAATTTGATTTTTCTCTACATGAGGATTTTTTTTTTAATCTCAAAAGCCCTCTTAGAGAAGATGAAGTGGTGTTTTTTTGGCTAAGGGAGTGGATAAAGGATAAGAGAAAGCTCAAAAGTGGAAAACATAAAAAAAATGATTTTTTGAAATTAAAAAATATGGGTCCCGACCAATACATGGTACATGTCATGGATCGGCCAGTACACCCAATAAACCAGTATGTACCAATCGGTACATGCAAAACCTGTATTTCCAACCGGTACATACCGGTTGTCATTCAGTACGAGATGTACTTTCCAGATGATACACTGGTACTTGACATCTATGATCGTATTGTACTATAAGCATGACCCGATGTGGTTTGTGGAAAGATAAGGAAAGTGGATTTAGGCATGCATATGCACAATTCAAAACTCAAAAGGAACTCAACAAGTTGATCCGTTATCTCCTTTGACTTATGCCCCTTATTCTTTTTCAATGTGGTGAAAATCCTTAGAACTATCAAAAACGGCCAAAGATATCCACGATTCAAACTCGATTGGGAGGCCTAGAAGGTAGTTCTTCTTTACTCTGTAGACATCATTATCTTCTTCACTGACCATGACCCAAGCCAAGTTGAAAGTTATCCTCAAAGCTTCCAAACTGGTTTCACGCTTATGAACCAACTTTTCAAAGAGTAGTAAACTTGGAGTGGAAAAACTCATTCGGTACTATCGACATCACTTATGGGTCAGCTATGCAATGGGATGTTGAGGAAATGAGGTATGGAGGTTGAATATCACCTAAATATGCTTGGCCCTCGTTCACAACTTAGCAGAATCTGTTTATTGGTGCTTAACAGATTACTAATTAGCTCATTCACACCATCAGCATAACAGAACGCAATTAACCCATTGAGCATTATAGTTATCAAACCAAAATGTATTTAACGGAGTATATAACACAAAAGCTTACCTTTAATTCAAAAGACTTTAGATCTCGTGCGAGTTGCTCAGCATTTAACCCCTCTCTCGCAAGTAACCTATTCCATTCAAGAACACGAATTAAGCAAACATTTCATCAATTGAAGTAACCTGACTTACAAATTTGTAACAAAATTAAGTAATAAGTAGAAGTACCTTGTAGCGGCAATAGACTGAGCAGGAAGCTTCAGTTCTTAGGGTTTTGGCCTTGAGTTTCTTCGACAAGGCTTCCAATTGGTCCAAATTTCTCTGTAACAAATGGAAGAAAGAAAACTTTTAGTGAAATCAAGAAATTAGAAAAGTTAAACCCTTGATATGAAAGCGAAAAAGAACCTGTGAGGGAGGGAACTGTGCAGAAGGGGCAGCTTGTTCGAGAAGCTTGGTTGACGAATGGAGAATATCCGTCCAGCTGCTCATGTCCAGCTCCATCGCCAATACGAGTCACTGAGCGAGCGAGCGAGCGAGCGGTTTGGATTGAGACCTTCCGCTGCGAGCAAGCGAGTGTTTGAACTGAGAGAGAGGGAGGGGTCAGGGGTGTGGCAATTTAAAACTAGGAGAGGGTAGTCTGGTAATTGCAATTTGTAGAGGTTGTGTTTAAAGAAAATTTTGAAACAAATATTTCTCGATAAAACAATAAATAAGGAATTAAGCACATATTGGAAGAAAAAAAATTCTGGCTCCAAAATTTCAACCAAACACCTAGAATAATTTTCCAAGCAATCAAAACACATAAACATTTTATTTTTTGAGGCAATCTATTATTTTCTAACTTAATAACGGCACAATGACTAGATATAAGGCCCAACCAACTACTATATTTTAAAAATCAGCCTAGGCAGCTAGGAAACGCTTAGGCAGGCTGGGGGGTTGAATTTTTATTTTTTTCCAATTCAAAAAATATAAAAAGTTAAGACTATTTTTTTTTGGAGAGAGTTACTAAGTGCACTCGACTGTTTGAATCAATGCCTCCCAACTTCATTTTCTAGATTTAAGTTTTTAAAATTGCTTGGTGTACCCGACTACATTTTGTTAACCCTAAAACAACTCTAGTTAATTAACAAAAAAATAAGATTACTCATGTTGTTGATTGAGGACTTTGTGGAAGGGATTACGATTATGAAGTTTTGAATGTAGGATTTTTTGGGTTTTAAATACTTTTTTTTAATTCGTTATAATAGATGCACCAATTTTTTAAATTAATGCACTCACCTACATATTTAGTTTTTTTTTTCAAATTTTAATACATATTTTTTTAACTCCTATGTGTTTGATGAATACATTGTACTCTTCTGCACTTTATATTAGATGCATGGGGAAGAGAGAATTTGTTTGGAATGTGAGTTTATAAGATTTTTAAGACGTATTTTTTTATTTCTATTACACAATCTACCATAATGTTTGCTATTTATTGTAAAACTTGTGATGATAGTTAGTACATCTTTGATGTTTGTACGCAAATTTAAAAGTCGAGAATTTGTGGCTAAAGTTTAGTTTTACCAATAACATTTACTTTTATTTTTTCGTCAAGAACAAATTAATGCTCTTAAATGAGAAAAATTAACAATCAAATGGTTTTTATTGATAAAAAAAAATGGTAAGTTGGTCTTACATATTATAGGTTGGTGCAACTAAGTCTAAACATCTCAAAATACCAATGCATCAAAGGGTTGGTAGAACATAGCCAAATAGTCAAATACACATAACAACTCCATTTTTTTTATACATTTTGTATATTTATCATGGCATTGAATTTGAATTAACTTATAGCTACTATCCTTTACTTTTATAAATTATATTTTAAAAAAAGCGTTGGGCCGGACTAGGCCTCTGGCCACTGTTCCCCTGCTCGCCACCCGCCAACCACCTAGCAATTTTTAGAACCTTGTTAACTAGTGTGCTACATGAGAGAAAGATGCTTGCCTTGAGCCATAGCGATGCAAACCAGAAAATTGAAGTATTGTTCAGTAAATTGTTTTATTTACACCCATTACAACAAAAGGACTCGATTAATATACAAGATGAGGCTTACTAGAAGCAGTTTTCGACATTACAGGACTAAGGTAGATGAGGCAGCAGATACATTGTGCATCTGTATTGGACGTCAACCCTCTTCATGCATCACACACCACACCACACCACACCACACCACATGCAAGAAAAGATAGAAGCCTGTTGTAATTCTACCAACTAAAACAAGACAAGACGTCAATGTCGGAACCATTAGAAACTCACACTAGACTTACAAAAGATCATACCCTTCATGAATGCTCATTTGAGCTGCAGATGGGGTCGATTTTCCGTTTGTTTGACAATTCACAGTAGCAGATTCACAGATTCCTTCCCTGATATGGGTGTTCATTTTCGTGCTTCCGCCAGTGCCAGCTTGAAATGATGATCCTACACAAGGGTGAAGGCATGGGATGTTTGTCGCACATATTGGCGGTACTCTGCAATCCTGGAGACTAGTAGAAGCCTGCTTGTTTAAAGGACAAACACCTAATCCAACATTGAGCGTTTCTTTCAGAATATGGAGAAGTTTTTTTAGGCTTGAATTCTCAGCTACTAGCACTACCTTTTCCTGCAACAGTTGTTGGTTAATTGCTCTCAAATTTTTAACCTCATCTCCCAAACCTGCCGTCTGGGCCTTCTTCTTCTCTCTGTACTTACAAACTGCTACCCTGTTACCTAAAGGCCTTCTAGACTTCGAAGCAACGTGCTGCTTACTACCGATTCCATCATCTTCTTCCTTTGTAAAGACTTGAGAATGTGTGTGGTAACAAGTGTGGGTATGCGCTGCATCCGGACTGGGAGGATTGCAAGTGTGAGTGTGTGTACACTTGTCTGTTCTGAAATATAATGCCTCAGACTCCCATCCATCATAATCAGAAACAGCACACTGTTTCCTTTGATCCAACACCTCTTCTCCATCATCCATGCTTATATCCTCTTTCACTTGACTGAAATCCAAAATTGAAAGACATAAGAAAGTTGGAACAATTCAACTCCATTTTCTTTTTTCAGATTAAATAACAAAAGAAAACAACCATATCAACATCCAACTTCTCTGACTTCACTATCACCAAAAAGTCTTTGCCTAACAATTTGTATGGATCAATACTCAATAGTAAAGCCTCCAATAATATTCAAGTCTCCACCCTGATATTTCCTTGCATCAGTTTACCTAGTTGTTTGTATAGCCAATCGGCGCCTGAAGCTTTATATTGGGGTTAACATACTACAAGAAGTCTGTGACATGAGTGGAAATGGATGGGGGGTGGTGCTTGCAGTATAAAATGCACAAGCTATTACAAAACCTGATATCGGTTGCCTGAAGAATTTTAAGATCTTAAAATTTTGAGAATGTAATTGTGCCAATTCATATATCATAATATCTAATAGGGTACAACACAACAATACTACGTTACCCTTTAAGCAAATACAAGCCTAGCTAACCAATGCAAATTTCAAATGAACTCATTGAAAAATATATTCGGAGACACTGCATCACAGGAAAACCCATTAATCAATCAGAGAGAAGACAAACTCCTTTCAAACCCCAGAAAATGATTAAGGCATAGAGCAGAAGAACACTAATCACACCAACAGTTAAAGTTATTAAATATATATATTTGCAATTGGAAGATTACACAGATTGAGATTCCTTTTAAAGAGATGAAATCAAGCATAATAGTGAAATCACCATAAAGTGCACAAGACTCCAAGAGAACATTAGCTTCTTCAAGTCGGACTAAATAACAGAGCATAGGATTCTACGACTGAGAATAATATATAAAAACTGAAAGAACGTGTGCTGGGTGTGGTGTGCAATAAAAGAGTGATTCGTTGTTCAAGTGTCGTGTTGATGGAGAGGGTGTTTTGATTTACATACCTGGTTGAAGGAAAAGAAAATCCACAAGACGAGTTGAATTCAGCTCAGTCAAATGTATGTAAAATCAAAAGCTAAATAAACTCAAACAAGATCAATCACCAGAAACATCATTTTTTATCCATTCCATCTTATTGTTGTTTCAGTTATAAATATTAAATACATCACAATGGGATTGAACCATATATATACAACACACAAGATGGTTTACTTAACTACTAAGCAAGTTACAAGGGGATAAGATGCATGAGGTGGCGATGCTACCTCAACACCGTGTTTCCACCTCATAGCAATTAGTCACCATAAATATTACCTCCTCACAAACATGAATATCTTGGATTGTATAATAGGAGGTAGACGTCAATAGGAATTGATCCACAAATGTCAACTTGTATTCTAAGCAAGAATAACGGTGACTTAGAAACAATCTTGAGAATATGTACTCTAGTGAATAAGTTTTCCTGGTGAACAAGGAGTGCATAGTGCCTACTACGAAAACAAAGTTGTGTGTGTGCTAAAGGATACCTATTCGAGCTCTCAATGATTTTCTTGAACATGGTAATCCAGGATGATCCGAAGGATTATGGCAAAGAATTACAGTTTGTGGGTCAAAGAGCTTGTCGCTAGCTTCAAGCTTTTGGCTTAAAACCACACATGACTCAACAATTTCAATGGTGTTACAATATAATCCCAATGAGTTAACGCACATTGAAATCAATGGTGTTACAATATAATCCCAATGAGTTAACTCGTGTTGAAAAAATAGGTGGGTACCATTTAGTAAACATGAGGAGGGCTCTTTTGGAGCCTTCAATAATTGTTTTCCATCCACCACAATGAACACGCAAATCCAAACAGTCAAAGAGTACTAATATTGACTACGCCAATCATAAAGGAAGCCTGTGTTTCGGATGCTAACAATAAGCACAGATAGTAAGCAAAAATATCACTCAGTGATCAATGACCAAAGGGGAGTGGGGGATGGAAGTTGTGCAGGTAAATAAAAAAACCACCGATACAACAAACCATAATGTTTATTCACACGTTTATTCACACGTAAGATTGTTCAGTGAAAGGTTTTATATATACCCGTAAGAGCAGGACTGGATATACATACATGATGGGCGTACTAGAAGCTTTTTGTAGATTTCCTCAGGAAGCAGGGAGCATAAGGAACTAGGTAGATGATCATATCTGTTATGCATTGATTTCCGAACTAGAGTAAGAACCTTAAGAAACTCGGCTAGGCTTCAAGGGATACCATTCATGCTTGTTCTTCCGTCTGAACTGCAGATGGGGTCAGTTTTCCGTTTGTGTCCATACTGCTTGGTAAGAAACCCTCCCTATTAGCTTCAACACTTGCCAAAATTTTCCCAACTGCTCCATTCGGGGTTGTTTGACATGTCACACTAACAGGTTCACAGCTTCCTTCCCAGGTATTGATTGTTGTTTTAGTGCTTCCACTAATGCCGGCTTGAGATGACAATCCTACATGAGGGTGAAGGCATGGGACACTTGTTTCGCATATTGACTGTATTCTACAATCTGCTTCCTGGAAATTAGTAGAACTCTGCTTGTTGAACGGAAAAACACCAAATTCAACATCGATCTTTCCTTTAACATCAAGCAAAAGTGCTCTTAGCCTTGAAAGCTCAGCTTCTAACATGGCATGTCCCTGCAATCTCCTGATTAGTTGTTGGTTCACCACTCTCAATTTCTTAACCTCTTCTTCCAGATAAGCCGTGTGGGCCTTTTTCTTCTCTCTGTACTTGCGAACTGCTTCCCTATTTCCTGAAGGCCTTCTAGACTTCGAAGCACCATGCTGCTTATCACCCATCCCATCATCTTCTTCTTCGCTTGTAAAGACTTGAGTATGCGTGTGGTAACAAGTGTGGGTATGCACTGCATCTGGACCAGGAGGATTGCAAGTGTGAGTGTGTGTACACGTCTGTGTGTTCTTCAAAAAATCATCAAGAAATGTGTCCATAGACGTCGATCCATGGAAATCATCTGAAAGATCACACTGATTTGATGGCTTGATTTGATCGGATACCTCTTCTTCTCCATCATCCATTCTTGTCCTCCTTCACTAGACTGAAATTCAAAATTGTAATCATAAGATTAAAAAATGTTTGAACCATTCAATTCACTTAATTTCATATTAAAATAATAAAACGAAACAACCCTATCAAGATCCCTATATTCTGCGACTTCACTATCACCTCAAAGTCGTTCACTAACAATTTGTATGGATCAATACTGAAGCCTCCGTTATTGTTTGATCAAGTCTCAACCCTGACATTTTATATCTGTTTACCTAGTTGCTTGTATAGCCAATCGGAGACTCGCTTGGGCATCGATTACCAAGCTCTTGCAGCATAAAATGCACTATTCAATCTAGCTCAACAATTTTATTATACCTTCCAAACAAATATAACCAAACCAAAGCGGATTTCTACTGAAGCAATTGGAAGATATTTAGAATAAGTGAAAATTCCATCAAAGAGAACAACATCATTTTTCAAACCCCACAAACTATATATATTAAATTGGTAGATATTTGTGCAATTGGAAGAATACCCAGATTGAGATTCCTCATAAAGAGATGAAATCAAGCATAAAGACAAGAACTTGATAGTGAAATCATCAACAAATGCACAAGAGAATATCAGCTTCTTCAAGTGGGAGAAACGACATAACAGAGAATATAATGAGAAGAATATAAGAAAAGTGAGTATAAAAAGAGATTCTTCGAGAGTTGAATCCATAGAGGTGTTTTGATGTTTACCTGGTTGAAGGAAAATCCACCAGTTGAGTTGAATTCAGCTCAGCCAGTTAAGCCAGAGAAGATTAACAACCATGTATGGTCTAATCTCTCCATTATCCAATCCATTTGATCTGTAATTGCGAACAAGTCAACATTAACCCTTTTTTTTAATAGATCGTCCAGTGGTGAGTGGCTAAGAGAATCATCTAGCGTAGACTGTGTAGTGCCACCTCAACAGATATATGGGTTAAGTTGATGTTTTTGTGGGTAGGGACTAGGGTTGCAATTTGACCCAAATCTGAGGACCCAACACAAAACCAACCCCCTATAAAGGGGTATGGGTCAATGGTTTTGGGTATTGGGTTTTGGATCATTGGGTTAACCCATCAATCTGTTTATGTATACGGGTTAGCTTCGGGTTAGAGGCCTGGACACAATTCCTTACGGGATGATCCATATTGAGGATTGTATCTACTCCACACCAAAGATTGAGATTTTGTTTTCTGAGGTAATTTTAGTATGCTAATTTTACAAAATATTTTGTTGTGTATGAAAAAAGTAAAAATTTTGATTGTAATTTTGAAGTTATCAATATAATTTAAGCATTTTAAACTCTTGCACAAGAATAATTTATTTAACAAAATTTTAATACTAAACTAAGGTTATAACTAATTAAAATGTACGAAAATTATGATTGGCTTGATGAAAGAAATAAATATTTATGATTTTGAAATAAATTTTGGTAACTCAAACAAAACAAATATTTCGTGAAATTTTAACATTTTTCGAGAAATCATATTCTTTGCTCCACACATAAGTAAGCAAGAAGAGATCATTTTGTCTCATTTCAATGTTCAAATATGGTGGCATAAGTTTATCTCTAATTCTAGTTGGAATTTATTAGGGGTGGGCAAAACCGATTTAAATTCGGTTAACCGACCGAACCGATTTTCAAATTCAGTTCGGTTAGAAATATGAGTAGAAATAAAATAATTTAAACCGAACCGATTATAAACGGTTCGAAATTGGTTTACGATTTTGAACCGACCGATTTATAACCGAACCGACCGATTAATTAGATATATATAAATAACTAAATAACAAGCAAGTGTCAATATTTGATTAGTGGAACAAATGCACTGCAGTACACCCTGTTGCACTGAATTGCCCCATTCTCTCAAAGTTTTCAATTTTGTGCTAAAAATTGGGTCTGTAAAAAAATTAGGCCTATAAAAAAATTGGGCATGTTTTAATGAAAATCTTTCAAGTGTTTGAGCCCGAAATTTCCGCCCAACCGAACCGAACCGATCTGAAATTCGGTTCAACCGAATTCATCGGTTTACAAATACAAAATTCGATTTCGTTTTGGGTTTTGGGCAAACCGAATGAAATTGATTCGAAATCGGTTTGGGGCTCAAAACCGAACCGAACTGACATTGCCCACCCCTAGAATTTATATGATGAATGGTGAAAATTTGGAAATGCATGTCTATTATTTTACAAGGTAAAAAAAAAACCTTAATGAGTACTAATTAGGTTCTTCGTTTGGATTTTGAAGCAATTATATGTTGATGAAATAATGAGTAAATATTTGAGCGATTGTAATCTTCATCATCCTTTATTACTATTACTATAATAAGGTTTGGAATCCACAAAACCTTGTTCGCTTTCCCCCAGAAAAAAAAAGGCCTTAATGGTCATTAAAGTGAAAAACCAAGTAAATTTTCTTGTCTTGGCCTCCATGCCAAGCTACATTAACAATCCAAGTGCATGACTACAACCAATTTCCTTGACAAAATCCCCATTATTGGTTTTAAGATTTGTTGGGTGGTCCCTTTATGGACATTGGGACGAGATGTTATAAACCGGGCTTTGATACCAGTGTTGGATGATTTTGAGCCTCTCTCAACCCCAAAACCAAGTATATTTTCTTGTCTTAACCTCCATGTCAAGCCACATTAACAATTCAAGTGCATGACTACAACCAATTTCCTTGACCAAATCCTCATTCTTGGTTTTAAGATTTGTTGGGTGGTCCCTTTGTGGACATTGGGACGAGATGTTATAAACCGGGCTCTGATACCAGTGTTGGATGGTCTTGGGCCTCTCTCAAACCCAAAAGCTAGCTTATGAGGTGAGGTTTTTCTTCACACTTATAAACCGACCACCTGCCCATTCCACAATCGATGTGGGATAAACCCAACAACATCAAGTGTTCTTCTTTGAACTAATTTGTTTATGTTCCTTCCCTTTCAACAGTTTATATTAATCGTTTGTTTGATTCCAATTATGTTAAATCCAATCTATAAAGAAGGATTATGTGCTTCTTAGAACTCAAATGGAGTGATTCTTTTGTATCCTTCTATGTTTGCTAGTTATTTTTCCATTCTTTCATGGAGATTTAACTACAACAACTCGTATAGAAGATGGATAAGAACAATGGGGATATGCCGAAGTTAGACCTAGTAAGCTAATTATTGTTGTTTGTGGTAGAAATGCAATTGGGTAGAAGTACTTGTTTTTGTATAAATCTTCTTTGTGTAATCTAGAGGTTCACTTGTTCTGGTGGCTTTATAGAAGTCCATATCAAGTCGAAGATCCTAACAAACCATGGCCAACAGTTATGTGAGTATTCCAAACACATTTTGCATAAATGTAACCTTGCCATTGCATTTTCCTTACTCGAGGATCGATTCTAGACATGATTTTCTATTACTCAATCACCAAGTTCTTACTGATACCTCAAAGGCTCAACCTAATACATGATGGGTGGGAGCATTTGAAGATGCCCATCAAGATGATAGAAATAGCTGCGATTTTTTATCCAATGATTATTTCCTTGTAAATGATGAATTTCCAAGGGTTTGGTTTTATATGATAGTGACCAACAATAAGGATATGATACGTATGTAATGTATTCCGATTTAAATCAACGGATCCACGTCTAATCACTCAAATTGGGACTATTGGCAACACAATATTGATCATAACAATTAGATAAGATTGTTTCGTAAACAATATAACAAAAGCTAAATAGATAAGTAAAGGGACATAACACACACACATACTAAAGAGAGACAGAGAAAGAAAATAACTAAAAAGATATTATTAAGGAGTTTGTGATGAAACTACAAATACTCTATTGCCTCAAGTTGATTCTTGTTTGTAATAACCCTTGTAGGTTTAAGCATGAACAATTTGTGGTGCAATTCCTGGTGCAAGTGTATCATCTCTAATTTCAACTGTTTTGCAACAAGTACAACCCTCAGTTGGATCAGAACTGCAAGCACAAGTACCTCTACAAATTGCAAAAAAAGAAAGATAAAAACAACTATTGTTATAAACATGTATTATACCGATTCAGAGGTGAGATGGCACACTTCATAAAGGGATTCGTGAGAGAAGGCTTGGTGAGAGAGGCCTTGGTGGGAGAGGGATCCGTCTTCACTGAGACAGAGAGATAACTCTTGCTTCTCCTTGCAGTGAGGGCTTCTTCGTATCCACTAAAAATGAGGGCTTTTTTCTTCTTGCATAGAGGGCTCTTTCTTCTTGCAGTGAAAGAGGGCTTTATGAGAGAGGGTTTTGTCTTATTGTAGTGAGAAAGACCAGGTAAGGGTTTAGAAATAGGAGCCAACTTTGTTTGAGACTTGGCTGGAGTCAAGCGGCTTCATCGCAACTGGTGACATTTCCGATTACGGGTAATTCTATTTAGTTTTTTTAATCTCGTCTCTTCATTTCTTCCTATGATGCTTGTATGTTTGTTCAAGTGTGCTTAAATTTGTGAAGAGATAGATTTAGAAAGCGAAAATTTGTGTTTGTTAAAAATTGATGGGAAAGAATTTGGGGTTCAAAGGTCAAGAGGAGGTTTATTGTTTGAATCAAGTTCGAGGGTTAGAATCAAAGTTTTTGTAGAACTGCAGATGAGAGATTGGATAGGGTGTCAGCTTAAGAAAGCTATGGAATCAGTTGGATAGATGGGTTATGGTGATGAAATAAGCCAATAGATGATGATTTTTTTTTCTATTATGGTGGGTTGGGGATCAGGGTCTAAAATTCTGAGGGTGCTAGCTGATGTAGAAGGGAAGGGCTGAAAACAGCTCGCTCAGACACTGAAGGAGGAAGTTCTAAAGAATGTGCCTCAGCCAGATCCCAAACAACAAGTAAGTAGAGATAGGGGCTCCTTTCTACAAGGGCCTAGTGGTGTCCGCCCTCGGAGCAACAAAACCTTTGTCGAGGTGGTGACCACCAATCTTTCAGGTGTTAGATCTTCTCCTGATGCCAGTAAGGGGCCAATTACCGCAGCCTCCATCTACCTTGATTCTCTTATTGATTTCTTGGCTTGACTTTAGGGAAGTCATCATCTTCAAGCAGTTCCAGTTATAGGAGAGAAAGGTACGAGATCGGTGACACAGTTGTCTGATTCGGTGATTCAATGGTCGCCTGTTGTTCTTCCCGGTGGCCACAAACCTTTCTTGGTTTTTGCCAACTCTCCATAGATTATCCCTTTTCAGGAGCAGAAGGAGCCTTCGTCTAGGTTTCCGGCATTGAGTGTTCAATCTCCCTTGCAAGTTCCAGGGCTCCCTCATTCCCTTGCTTATCTCTTTGGCTCAGTGGGCAAAGTGGGTAACCCAGCCTTGAAATCAGCTCGTCCATCTCTGTAGGATAAAGGCAAGGGTATTCTTTCACCTAGCTGGGGGCCCATGTCCAACTTGAAGCGCAATCTTGCCCAACCTTTTGAACAACAGGTTTCTGAAAATTATTGGAAGGTCTTAGAAGCTATGGAGGAAGATGTCTTCAACATGGACCCTCTATTGACCAAGATGTCCATGCAAGCCAACAGCGATCGCAAGCTGGCTAAGAAAGCCCAGCATGACAGAGCTGTTGAATGGGCTAATTTCTCAATTTTTTCAACCAGATCCAGGTTTATGCTTAAACAAAAGATCCACTAAATCAGTCTCTTCCAACAAAGTCGGGTGGGTGGATCTTAAGGGTTGTAGCGCCCCTGTTGGGCGGGTAAGGACCGAGTCCTCCAACAACACCAAGGAGTGTTCAGTGTCTCTTGCTTATCCTCCGGGTTTTGAACCACCAACAGAACAAGGTGTTGGAGTCCATGGTTTGCCATTAGAACAGTGTGCCTCGCATTTGGAGAGTTGTTCGTCCACACTAGACCACGTAAGCGCTCCCCCGGGCTTCGAGATCATTTGGACAAACAAATCTAGGTGGAGTTCTTCCTGGCGAACATGTTTCTAGGCAGTCTTCAGGGGTTGTTTCTAGGGTCAATGACAGTGCAGAGCCCTCTGTTTCTGATTGTCGTTTGGCTCAAGAAGAGACATCTAACCGATCACCTTTCAAAAAAATTGGCTTGGCAGTGAGAGTGGATCTCAGTCATGATGAAGAAAGGGCTTTGGGTATGGTTCAAGCTGCAGCGCAGAGTTCAGCATCTAACAGAGCTAGGGACAAGTGCAACAACCTCGGGGTCGAAGGTCCTTCATGAACCTCAAATTTTTTTCGCGAAACTGTAAGGGACTCGAAAATTTGGAGAGGCAAAGGGGTTGCCGAAGATTAATTTCAGATAATCGTCCAGATCTTGTTTTCATTCAGGAATCAAAATTGGAGTGATGCTCTAGAGAATTTATCAGGAAGTTGTGGGGTGACAGTCCTTTTGATTGAGCTATGGTGGAATCCATTGGCAGTTCAGGAGGTATTTTAGCTATTTGGGATGTTGAACTTTTGCAGATGAGGGGAGTGTTGAAAAAGGCGTTTTCTCTTTCTATTCGATTCCAAATAATCTCAGACAACTCTTTTTGGTCAGAAACACATTTATGGACCGTGTGATCCTTCTCTAAGATAACAATTTTGGGAAGAACTATATGACATTGCTGGCTGGGTGCAATCTCCATGGGTGTTAGCAAGAGACATCGATGTTGTCCGTCACATGAACGAAATGAAAGGTTACGGAAGGAGGTCCATGAGCATGCATAAATTCAATCAATTCATTAATGAGGCGGAACTCGCTGATTTCAGTCTGAAACGGGGAAAGTTCACGTGGTCAAATCGAAGAGAACACCCTATTATTTGTTGGCTTGATCGGTTTCTAGCTTCGGTGGATTGGATTGCTAAGTTTGGTGATAAAGTTGAATGACTCAAGGGAGCGGCAGGTTCTGACTACCATCACACAATTTTGCTGGCGAACTCTTCTATTGGTGGCAGCTCTCGTCTTTTTTCCTTTGACAATGGTTGGTTTGATCACCCAACCCTGATAGAGGAGATGAAATCATGGTGGAACAGCTTGGTGATCTCTGGTCACCCTGGCTACTGCTTATGGTGAAAACTAAAGGCGATCAGATGCAACCTTAAAAGTTGGAGGACTAAAGTTTAGGGTAAGACCAATTTATGCATTCAAAATATTTTTGCTTTGATTGTTAACCTTGATGCTGAGGAAGAAATCAGAGACCTGACTGCTGGGAGAGGTCTTGCAAAGTGCAGCTACATCAGGAATGGACAAAGTTAACCAAAAGAGATAAAAAGTTTTGGAAGATTAGGTCTGGGATCAACTGAACTTGTCATATGGATCGGGGGTCCAAATTCTTTCATAACTTGGCCAACAGATGCAGACTGTTTAACTATATTGAAGCTTTTAGCATGGATCATGAGATTGTAGTAGATGAAGCTAACATCAAAGAAATCATGGTCTTTCACTTCAAGGAGTTGTTCAGCGAAAAGGAAGAGTAGTGTCATTTCTTCTCGGGGATTACTTTTCAATCAATCTCTCAGCCAGTGGCTACCTCCTTGGTAGAAAAATTTTCAGGGATGGAAATTAGAAGAGCAATGCATGAGCTCAAATCAAAAGTTTTTTCGAGTCTTGATGGTTTCTCTATGGAGTTCTATTTGAAAATGTGGGAGGTAATCAAAGTTGATTTTCTAAAAGTTATTGATGATTTTAATACTAAGAATTTTCCGGATTGGCGGTTGAACACCACTATCATTTCGCTTATTCCTATATGTGTTGGAGTGTGAACAATCAAGGACTTCAGACCCATCAACATTTTGAACGGGGTTATAAAACCATTGCCAAAGTGTTGGCTGATAGATTGAAAAATGTTCTTCATTCAGTCATTTCTCCATTTTAAAGTGCAGCAGTCAGTGGTTGATAGCCTTTTGATTGCTAATGAAATTATTGATTCCAGGAAAAAATAAGGTGTTGCAGGGCTCGTCATCAAATTAGATTTCTCTAAAGTCTTTGACAATGTTTCTTGGAGATATTTAGATTTGGTAATGACTCGCATGGGGTTTGACTCCAAATTGATCCATTGGCTTCACACTTGCAGATCCATAGCCAATTTCTCTCTGAAGATTAACGGACAACTACACGGGTTTTTCAAGAGCTCTAAAGGCCTACGTCAGGGTGATCCCCTGTCTTCTCTTCTTTTCACTTTAGCAGGAGAAGGTCTTACCCAAATGATTCTTAAAGCGGTTGATGTTGGTCTAGTAAGAGGGTTTTCATTCGCAGAAGGTAGTCCTCCTGTTTCCATTCTTCAGTATGCGGATGATACTATCCTTTTTTGTGATGCCTCTTCCATTCAGGTTCTTGCTCTAAAAAGAATTATGTTTTGTGTCAAAGTTATTTCAGGTCTGAAAATTAACTTTCACAAATAAGCGATGTTGCCCATTGGAGATGTCCCTCATCTGAAGCAATGGCAGATTTATTTGGTTGTGCAGCGGGTCAACTTCCAGTTAAGTACTTTGGCATGCGTTTGGGTGCTAGATTTAAAATTAAAGTTGTGTGGGATGAGTCAATCGAAAGGATGGAATCCAGACTAGCTTATTGGAAACACAAATTCCTCTAAAAAACAGATAGACTAGCACTTGTTCAATCAACTTTAGCTTCTATCCCTGTGTTCCTTCTGTTTCTTATCAAGGTTTTTTCTTCAGTGGCAGACAAGATGGAACAGATCATGCAAGATTTTCTTTGGGGTTCCACGCAAACTTCTAGAAATATGCATCTAGTGGTTGAGAGAAATTTTGTTGTCCAAAAAGTCGAGGTGGTCTAGGCATTTGCAAAGTGAGTACTTTCAATTTAGCATTACTTTCCAAGTGGCTTTGGCGATTTGCAGAAGAAGACGACACTTTATGGAGATTGCTCATTATTGATAAATATGGGCGAAATAGATGAGATTGGGATACCAAAACCAAGTACACTCTCTATGGGTGCTCTATGTGGAAGTCCATATCTCGGTGTGCCAGTATTTTCTACCCTCACACCTCGCTTCGTTGTGGCAATGGCGATTTCATCTCTTTCTGGCATGATTCTTGGTGTAGCAACCAACCTCTGAAGGATCTATTTCCAATTTTGTTTTTCATTAGCAAATAGAAAAAAGGGAGAGTTAACACATTTTGGTCCAATGCAGATTCAAAGGATCTTTCCTTTCGGAGACCTCTAAATGATGGGGAGCTAAAGGAGACCGCTAATTTAATGCACTTGTTTGATAGTCAGATGCTCTCGGAGGGATCTGATAGTTTGGTATGAAAGGGAAAAGGTGTGGGTTTCTTGATGAAATTTTTTTTGGATATGCTGGCTGCATCTCATTATGAGACCCACTCTAACTCTTTCATACCCTCTCACAAGAATTTGGTTTGGGTGAAAAATATTCTTTCTCGGATTAATTTCTTTTGTTGGTCAGTATTGCATGAGAGGATCCTGACTAAAGACGGGTTGAAAAAGAGCTGAATCCTCACATGAAGCATTTGTGTGCTTTGTAATGAGAATGACGAGTCTCTGGATCACTTGATGGTTCATTGCAGATTCTCCAAATCCATTTGGAATAGGTTCTTATCAAAATTTGGTCTAAGTTTGATGTTTCCAGTTTCCTTTTTGGATTTAAATTGGTTTGAAAGTTACCTTATTTTTCATTTTTTCGTTTTGAGTTTGGGTTTGTCTGTTATGTTAAGTTATGCATATTTATTGAGTTTGGGTTTAAGAGTTTCAACTTTAAGGGGATTTTGAGAGTTTTCGAGGGAGAGATAGGAGATTTGCAAGAGATTTGAGTGTGTGGAGAGATTTGAAAGAGATTTGGATGAGGAGATTTCGAATGGGAGAGAGAGGAACCATTATCGATTTTGAATGGCGAGGGGAAAAAATGGATGGTTTTTGTTTATATAGGTGGTGTGAGAAAGTATATATATATAAAACTCAATGATGGTGTTAGAAATAGGATGTGGTGGTGCGAGGTAGTCGTTGCCCTTGTTTTTTGACACTTTCATGGTGTCTCGGCATTCCTTGATATAGGGATGGTTGTAATTTGTTTCTCTTATTTTCTTCAATAAAATCTTTGTGTTTGGCAAAAAAAAAAAAAAAAAACTAGCACAACTAATTAATACATCTTAGTTGAATTGTCGTATTGTCATACTTGATGTACATCTCACTGGTTTCCCAAAAGCACTTTCCATTGATATGGAAACCATAAGCATAAACCTAATCAAAACAACATTCTTCTTCATCTTCCAAGATTATGTACGTATGAGATGAAAGTCACTTTTCAAACTTTGCAAAACACACAATATATAGGAAAATTGCAAAGAGAAATTAAAACTCTCTTAATTATGCATTCGATCATTACAGGGATTATGATTTCATTTTTTGAGGTAATTTCGGTAAGTTGATGTTAATAAATATTTCGTGAGATATTTCATTGTTTAGAAAAAATGTATAACTTTCGGTTATAATTTTAAAGTTATTAATATAATTGAAGCATTTTAAATTCTTACATACCACATAAAGAGTCATTTGAGACTTATAATGTCATATAAACTTGCACAATGCTTAAGAATCACTTATAAAACAAAATTTTAATACTAAAGCGGACAATATAGTACTATGTGGATCGATTCGTGATAGAGTTTGACCTAGCTGAAAGTGTGCCAACGAAGACGTTGGGCTCCCAAGGGGGGTGGACTGTGATACCTTGTGTGAGCGAACCTGAGGGGGGAGGTGAGGGAGAAGCCCAAGAGCTCATGAATTCCAAAAGGGTTGGCAAGTTACAATGGGGAAATCATAGTCCCATATCGCCTTGGTAAGGGAGGGTGATGTACTATATATGTACAAGTTTGGATCTACAAAGTACTACACATTTAAAAGCCGTGCGAGCCTTGGGCCCAAAGCGGACAATATAATACTCTGTGATCGAGTCGTTAGTTATAACGGGTGAATATATATATAAATTGAGATTGGCCTAATGAAAAAAACAATTATTCCGTGAAATCACATTTATGATTCATTGTGACTTCATTGTTGACCCTCAAGTCAAACATAAATTGAGATTGGCCTAATGAAAAAACAAATTATTTCGAATTTTGAAAGAAATTTCGATAACTCAAAAATAAAAAAAATTCGTCAAATCACATTTTATGATTCGTTGTGACTTCATTGTTGACCCTCAAGTCAATGGGTCAGACATCTTGATGGTTCGATAAAACTTCATTTTCACCTTCTTTTAACTCTTGGTCAAAGCTAATTACTATTGCAAGTAATAAAAGGAATTAAATGCCAAATCAAATCTTTAAAATCTCTCCCATGTTGCTCGGTTAAGAATAAAAAGGAGATTTTAAATTGAATTAATTATTTTTTTCCATTTAATCATTTCAATCTCGCATTGACTGATGATTAGATGACAATCTGATTTCATCCAGTAATCACCATCGCTCGACCATGTGTGACCTTGAAGGTTCATATATACTCCATAGTGTCCAAATAATCGCACTAGTTATTAATTGTTTTAGCTTGTACAAAACTTTATGTTTTACCAGGCTAACCCAGAAAGGTTTGCCTCCTTCCATCACACCTTCAATAATAGTCTAAAATCATTACTCTGTTTACAGGATAGACGGGTATATTGGAAGTGAATTGAAGACCCAATGACTAATGAGTAGTATAGTTAGATTGGTCTTACTGTATTTTCAACGTGGATTTCTTCATACGCTAAATGTACGAGTGTGAGAATTAATAAAAAAAAAATTAAAAAAAAGGACACTGGACTAACATGTTCAAGAATTTCAGTCTTGAGGGCTTAAGTGCTTAGAAGCTAACTTCTAACTGGAGTGAGCTGCTGATTAGAAGTTGTAAAATTAAAAGGTGTTTGTTTTTAGGTGCTGAATGAGAACTGTTTGACAATTTTGCCCCACTGAGTTGAAAAAATTTATGACATAAATATTGTACTTAAAATCATATCGAATACGACTGTGGCGTTATTGTTGAATTTGAGCAATACGTCTGTGGCGTTTTAATTAGTTATTTGATGAAATCATTAATCCAAACATGGGTTATTTGATTTGATATCTTATGATACACATAAGGTACAAAAACTACATGTTAAAAACTTAAAAATATACATGAGATGGAGAATTGGAGAGATAAAGTAAAACTTGAAAATACATAGAAAGAAAATAAAGATGAATGTGAGAAAGGATAACAACAATGCTTGGTGAAGAGAATGAAGGTGTGCCGCCAAAATTTAGCCCTACTTACTTTTAAGAAGATGGGGGTAGCAATTGTAATTACAAAATTATGTTAAAGTTATTATTGGAATAAATTTTTACTAAACACTCAGTGCTAAGTGATCAACACCTTCATGTTGCTTACTCCAATCAGAAGTATAATTTATGATCATAACTAAAAACAAACACTCTAAACAAGGTGGTCCACTTCTTATTAAGATTTCTAACTCCATTCAGAAGCAAAAACATGATAAAAATATAATCTGAAATCTTTAATCAATTATGTGCATGTATTCTCTAGAAAAATCTAGGTGTCTTTTCATTTTTCCAGGTGATTGTTCATTTGTCTAGGAGTCTTTTGAAATTCTAGATGTATCTAATTAATCGTGGTCTTAAATGAAAATGTATCTAGACCATAATATTGCTATATAAATATGCACCAAGAGAGGGGTGTAGGCAATTCAAATTGAAGCAAGAAATACTCTTCAAGTTTGAGCATTTGCATCCTTATTCTTTAAGCTAAACATCTTTTTAGATTTACCATCTAACTTCTGCTGCTTCTATCAGTGGTATCAGAGCTACTCTCCCATCTTTTATTCAATCAATTAAGTCACAAGCATGGCCACAAGTTCCAGCACCAGCAGTTTCAACTATGTACAAAGTTTGATTCCTATTTTCAATGGTGAAAGCTATGATTTCTGGAGTCTACAAATGAAGACTCTCTTCACCTCTCAAGATCTTTGGGAACTTGTAAAAGATGGGTATGAAGAACCTCAAACAACGGCAGCTGAGACAATACTTAAGGAGTACAAAGAGAACAAAAAGAAATATGCAAAGGCACTTATTTTCATCCGACAGGGGGTAAACAAGACTATCTTCCCTAGAATTCTAACTGCTCAAATGGTAAAAGCTGCATGGGACATTTTAAAAAATGAATTTCAAGGTTCACAAAAAATTATCTCCATAAAGCTTCAATCCTTGTGGAGAGATTTTGATAATTTGCTCATGAAAGACAATGAAGCAATTCAAGATTTTTTCTCTAAAGTTTCCAGCATCGTAAATCAAATTAGAAGTTATGGAGACAAAATTGAAGATAAGAAAATTGTTGAAAAAATCTTAAGAAGCTTTCCTGCAAAATTTGAACATGTAGTTGTCGCTATTGAAGAATCTAAGGATTTTTCAACATTATCTATGTTGGAACTAATGGGGTCTCTTGAAGCACATGAGAAAAGGATGAACAAGTTTGCCGAAAAACCGTTGGAGCAAACATTTCAATCAAAGCTGCAAACCAAAGACAAGAAAGATGAAGAAGCTGGCAAGGTGACACAAAGAAGAAATTCTTCTCAACACGGAGGAAATAAAATTTTCAGCCGTGGAGGAAAATCTTATCATGGACGTGGAAGAGGTACCGATCACTATAATCAAAGGTACAACTCTGATTCTCATTGCAATGTTTGCAAAAAACCTGGCCATGCAAGTGAGAATTGTAGATTTAAATGCACAAGATGCAAGAGGCTCAATCACATGGATAAAGATTGTTGGTATAAACAAAAAAATGAAGCCAATTATACGGAGAAAAATGATTCTATGGACCAACTCTTTTATTCATGTTATAATACACAAAATGACTCAAGATCTTTGGTATTTGGATAGTGGTTGTAGTAACCACATGACTGGCAACAAAAATTGTTTTATAAGCTTGAATGATGATGTATTTTCTCAAGTTAAGCTTGGAGACGGGAAGCTGCAAAATGTTAAAGGCAAAGGTATTATTTCCGTGAAGACAAAAAATGGCCAAAATAAATCTATTCATGATGTACTCTATGTTCCCGGTCTTGCTCAAAATCTGTTAAGTGTAAGGCAACTCTTTCAAAAGGGGTACACTGTGAATTTTGACAAAGATAAATGCACAATTTTGGATAAAACAAATAAACAGTTGGTGGCTAATATAAAAATATCTCCAAACAAAGTTTTTCCTATTATCATGCCACTAAACTAGAATTGTGCTTTAAAAGTTGATGTTGATGAGAGTGTGCTTTGGCACTTAAGATATGACCACTTGAACTATGGGGCACTTAAAGTGTTCAAAACAAAAAATATGGTGATTGGTCTTCCTATTCTTAGATATCAAATTAAATTATGTGAAGGATGCATCTATGGAAAGTTTCATAGACTTTCATTTGCTAAGTCATCATGGAGGGCAAAAAGGCATCTTGAATTGGTTCATGCTGATATATGTGGACCAACACAAACACCCTCCTTCAACAACAAAAGATATTTTCTTCTATTTGTTGATGATTTTAGCAGGATGATGTGGGTATATTTCTTGGAGAAAAAATCAGAAGAATTCAAGGTGTTCGTGGAAAAACAAAGTGGTCATCAATTGAAGGTGTCCCGAACTGATCGTGGCGGTGAATTTACTTCAAATGAATTTAAGAATTATTGTACGGAGAATGGCATCAAAAGGGAGTTAACCATAAGGTATACTCCACAACAAAATGGCGTTGCGGAAAGGAGAAATCGTATTATTGTTGAAATGGCACGAAGCATGCTCAAAGGAAAAAACCTTCCCAACAAATTCTGGGCCGAAGCTGTCAACATAGTCGTACATATTCTCAATATATTTCCAACAAAAGCAGTTTTGGAGAAGACTCCATTTGAAGCTTGGCATAACAAAAAATCGAAGGTACATTGTAATACCTTGTGTGGGCGGGCTCTGAGGCTGGCAGCTCCATGTGTGGGTGAGCTCAGGAGGCTGGCAGGCTACCAAGTGTGGGCAGACTCAAAGGCTGGTTGACTACTTTGGTGTTATACATCGCCTGGGTGAGGGATGGAGATGTGCTATATATGTACGAGTTTGGATCTACATGACACAACGCGTTTTAAAGCCGTGCGGGTAGTTAGGTTGGGCCAGAGCGGACAATATTGTTTCATGTGGGTCGGGTCGTGACAGAATGGTATCAGAGCCTGTAGGCATCCATCTTTCTCTCATTTGCTTCCCTCAACATGTTTGTATGATTTACGATTGGAGAAGGGTGCCCACTGGTTTGGTGTAGTGAAAGGGAAAAACACTTACTAAATGAAGCATGTGAGGGGTTCAGTGTTTGTTTGGTAAGGACTAACACATTCAATGAAATCCTAAGTAGCCATCTTAGTGCTAGTATCAGTTCACGTTATTAGTAGCAATGCAATGCTAGCCGCGTGCAGATAAAGATCACTTTTACAAAACACTTACACTTAAGCCTCTCATTTCTAAACTTCTTCATCATCTTCGATCAATATCTTTCAGACATTTAGTCATACAAGACTTGGGAGAAAGGGAGGAACACAGTTCTTTTCTTCTCACCTCCTCCATGGTCATGAACACACACTGAAAGGAAAATGGAGGTCTTCCCCATTGACAATATGAAGTTGGTGGTGTTTGTTCACGTGATGTGAGTTTTCTCCATTCCTTTCTTGTATGTGAGTTTTTCATCTCCTTCACTTTTACTGTGATTTCATTGCATCAACTAAGCTTTCAAACCCACCTTTTGTTTCCGCCAATTTATGAAATGGGTTTTATTTGTTTAAGTTTTGGTTTGAAAGTTTGAGATTGTATCTTGTGTTTCTTGGGATTTGATGGCATTTAGATTCAATTTGGTAGATGGGATAGTGGCTCAGTAAACCCTAGAAAATGTTATTCTATGGATCGAGATATGTTTGAATAAATGTCTATTCATAAAGTATTTCATTTAGTAATCTTAAGGAAATAAAGGGTTTAATTGCTTCTTACTTCTTAGGTAGTTAGGTTGGGCCCAGAGCGGACAATATTATTTCATGTGGATCGGGTCGTGACATACATTCTCTTAAAGTATTTGGGTGTATTACTTATGCTCATATTCCATCTCAATTGATGAGAAGGGTGAAAAATATATTTTTGTCGGTTATAGTACGGAGTCTAAAGGCTACAGGTTGCTCAATCCAAATACTAATGAATTGGTCACCTCTAGAGATGTTATTTTTGATGAATTGGCAACTTGGATATGGGGTGATAATAGCAACCATGTAGCACCTCAAGTTGTTGAAGAAGAATAAAGATATGAAAATGCAAGGCATGAAGATGCAACCAATTCACCGACAAGTACAAGACTAATGCCAAGGCCAATCAGCCGCTCTTCTTCAAAATCAAGTACACCGGTGAGAATGAGATCTTTGGAAGAAATTTATGATTCTTGTAATGTTGCATTTGTTGCTATTGAACTAGAAAATTTTGAAGCTGTCAGCAAGGATGACAAATGGAGAAAAGCTATGGACGAAGAAATAAAAATGATTATCAAAAACAACACATGGGTTCTTGTTAATAGACCTCATGATTGTTGGCTTAAAATGGGTTTATAAAACCAAATTTAATGAGGATGGCTCAATTCAAAAATATAAGGCTAGATTAGTAGCCAAAGGCTACTCTCAAAAGTTTGGTATAGACTACAATGAAACTTTCGCACCCGTCGCAAGAATGGAGACAATTCGAACTGTTCTTGCTATTGCGGCTCAATTGAAGGTGAAGGTGTATCAATTAGATGTCAAATCTGCGTTCCTAAATGGAGAGCTCGAAAAAGAAGTGTATGTTGAGCAACCTCAAGGGTATGTTCAAAAAGGCCAAGAAGACAAAGTTTATCGCCTTCACAAAGCTCTTTATGGGCTAAAACAAGCACCACGTGCCTGGAACACTAAAATTGATCAATATTTTTTTAGCAATGGCTTTATTCACAGTCCAAGCGAGCCATCCCTCTACATAAAAAAGGAAGGTACAAATGACTTTCTTATTGTCTGCCTTTATGTTGATGATTTGATATATGCAAGCACCAAGCATGAAATGGTGGAACAATTCAAGAAAAAGATGATGGAGTTTGAAATGTCTGACTTAGGACTCATGAGATACTTTCTTGGGATTCAAATAAAACAATCTCAAGATAGTATATTTCTTTCACAAGAAAAGTATGCCGATGATCTTTTGAAGAGATTTCACATGGCTTATTGCAAGCCAGTGACAACTCCTATGGCAGTTAACAAAAAATGACGGAGCAAAAAAAGCGGATGCATATCTTTTTCGAAGCCTAGTTGGCTCACTCATTTATCTCACCAATACACGGCCCGCCATTGTTCATTCTGTTGGAGTTGTTTCCAGATTTATTCATGACCCTAGCAAGCTTCATTATGCAGCAACAAAAATAATTCTAAGGTACATTAAAGGTACCAAAAATTTCAAGCTCAAGTTCACTCAAGAAGATGATAGTAGATTAATTGGATACACCGATAGTGACTGGGCTGGTTCAATTGATGATAGAAAGAGCACTTCTGGATATGTATTTTCTCTTGGTACAAAGGTTATTACTTGGTCATCGAAGAAGCAAAGTACGGTGGCTTTATCTTCAGCAAAAGCAGAGTATATTTCAGCAACAAGTGCAGCATGTGAAGCAATTTGGCTAAGGCAAGTACTAGCCGATCTCCAACACAAGCAAAATGAGCCAACCACAATTTATTATGACAATATGTGTGCCATTGCCATGACTAAGAATCTTGTTTTTCACAATCGTTCCAAAAACATAAGTTGCGCCATCATTTCATTCGGGAGCTCGTTGAAAACAAGATCGTTGAGTTGAAGTTTTGCAAGACCGACATGCAAGTTGCAGTTATTTTCACCAAGGCACTTTCAATCGAAAAACTTAATTATTTTCGAAAAGTATGAAAATTTCAGATTAAGGAGGGGTGAAAAAATATAATCTGAAATCTTTAATCAATTATGTGCATGTATTCTCTAGAAAAATCTAGGTGTCTTTTCATTTTTCCAGGTGATTGTTCGTTTGCCTAGGAGTCTTTTGAAATTCTAGACGTATCTAATTAATCATGGTCTTAAATGAAAATGTATATAGACCATAATATTGCTATATAAATATGTACCAAGAGAGGGGTGTAGGCAATTCAGATTGAAGCAAGAAATATTCTTCAAGTTTGAGCCTTTGCATCCTTATTATTTAAGATAAACATATTTTTAGATTTACCATCTAACTTCTGCTACTTCTATCAAAACAAACACCCTCCTAGGAAATTCAAAATCATAGTGAATCCTCAATCTTTAGGATGGGGTATTCAATTCGGGATTTGAGTAGACTCTGAAAATATTTAAATCTCGTGGATTTTAAAGGATTTTGATGGATTTTAAATGATTAAATTTTGTAAATTTTATAAAGGTTTGTTATGGATTTTTATGGATTCTTATAAGTATGTTATTAGTCATAGGAAGCAATGAAAGAACATCACTTACATTGTTATCTATGTCAACACAAATCATAAAAAAATATCTTAAAACATCAATTAAACAATTGTTTGTATGCTATGATAATTTTATTTCAAATTAAAAAAATTCAAATACAATGAAGATGGTCCAAAAGTAATACAAATAACCATTTTCCTTTTTCTTTCTGAAAAGAAAAGCAATGCAAATAATTCTCCAATAAAAATACACAGATAAACCAAAAAAAAAAAAATCATCATCTTCATTGCTTATCCCCGCTCACAACATCTCCCCACATATTTGAAACTATAGTTGCTCTCCATTCATTAGCTTTCTCTTATTGTTGATCTTGGGTTTGAAAACTTTTTCTTATTCTTTTGACAGTGATGAAGGCTCGTCATCTTCTTCAATTGAAAATTCATCAGAACGACATTCTTTACGAATAAAATTGTGTAAGGCTACACACGCTAGCACTAACTCCGCTTGTGTTTTATATGGAAATGAGTTCAATTGAGAGTGATATGGGGGAGTTTGTTGATCTTCGTCAGAAAGAACAAGAACCCTAGAATAAGGGAAAAAGAAGAAGGGGAGAGAAAAATAGGGGAAGGAGAGAAAAACCAATATGACTGTTGCTAAATAACACTACCATTTCTTTTCTTTTTTTGGAAAGTGAGCTGGGGTTTTTAGGATCCCCGAACCTTATATTAATAAAAAAGTTGATGATGAAGTTTACAATCGCTCATACGTTCACTCGTTTCATCATCTACAAAACAATAAACTTGCTTCAAAGCTTCAACAAAGAACCTAATTAGTTCTAACTTCACCGTCTCCAGGTTAGGGAGTAATACTACTATTTCTGTTGAAGGACACCACCAACCCCTTACTTTCGGAAGGACACCACTAGCTTTCTGAAGGACACCCCCACCTTATGAAGGATACTATCAATATAAATAAATAATCTTAAACTCTCTTTTCCTCTCTTCTCATCTCTCCATTTCTTTTCCATCAATCACCATCGCCACCTCTCATCCCACCTCTTCCCTCTTCATCTTCTTATTTTCCTCCTCATCTCTTCTTATTCTTTTTCTTTTTGCCCTCGTGAAAGTTTTGGCAAGTGAGGAACCTCCACTCACAGGAACCTCCGCAAGGGCGAAGGAGGAAAAAAACATGGGAGAAGAAGAAGAGAGGAGAAAAAATTGAAGAAGGAGAAGAAAAAAAAGAAGAGAAAATAAGAAGAAGAAATCTGAAGGAAAAAAATGAGAAGAACAAAAAACAAAGATGAAGAGAAGAGAGGACAAAAATAAGAGAAAATAAGAGAAAGAAAATGAGAAGAAGAATAATAATAATAATAACAAAAAAAGAAACAAAGGAGAATAGGAAGTGCGGGTGGTGGTGCAGCCAACGATGGTAGGTCGTGGTGGTGTGGCCAAAAGTTGTAGGGCAAGGTGGTGCTACTCCTGTGAAGAGAGAAGAGAAAATGGAGAAGGGAAGGTGGTGGCGTCCTTTAGCAGATCTTAAAAAAAGTGAGGTGGTCGTGTCCTTCAGCGGAATCGGTGGTGTTATTTAATAATGGCCAATACAAATCCGTTGAAATATGAAGGGGAGATGTTGAATTTGAAATGACTCATGTTATATATATTTTCCACTCACAAATTCTTCAAAATTCACAACTTTAACAAATCAATTAAAATCCAATACTTCTTGAATACCTCCTGATTTTGGTGGACTTTTTAAAAACATGAATTGAATACTCCCTAATTTTGATGGATTTTAAAACAATCATTTAAAATCCGTATTTAAATACCCATAGATTTACATGTATTATTTTAAATCCTTAATTGAATACCTCTGAATTTTAATGGATTTTAAAATCCTTCACAATCCATTAAAATTCGTAATTGAATACCACCCCTAATCTTAGGAAACCATTGTAATTACTTTTAAGGTTTTACAGTTTATCCAATTATGTATTGTTATGAAAATGACATAATGTCAGAACGGCATTTAAATGAATGCTATGAAAAATCAATATGAAAATTTGTCAAAAAAGAACGAAAAGGTTCAGAGGAGAACAAAGGTCCAGAATTACTAATATTACTAAGCTCAACACAGTATTATGAAATCCAGCTCTCCATTTGTGAAACAAGAGTCGCAAAGTTGAAGAAGTGCAACTTCATAAAGTAATTTTGGTCACTAATTTGCAATGTTTACAGGGAATACAAACCTGATTTGTATGGTTTATTCTGTTTGGGTGACCTAGTTTTAGTTTGAAAGCGAGCAGGGTTTTTAGGATCCCTTTAACATTTTATTAATAAAAGTAAAAGATCGAAAACCTCAATTACAATCTCAAATCTCTCGAGGGGGTAAGTCACCCCTAATGACTAAAGGTGGAAGAAGCTCCATTTTGGCCTATCAAAGCTAATAACAATCCAACTGCATGATTACAACTTCCTTGTTCAAACCTCATTCTTGGTTTTAACATCAAGAGTTGATTTCTAATTTATAGCTTTGTTTTTGTTCTTTTGTTGTAGACAGAACAATGAAAGTTCCCATGCAATGGAATTAATTTTTAATTTGATTCCAATCATGTTAAATCCAATCTTCAAAGAAGTCTTTTGCCTCTCACAACTCAAAATGGAGAAATTGTTTTGTATCCTTCTGTGTCTACTGGTTATTCTTCCATTCTTTCATGTAGATCCAACCGTAGCAACTGGAACAGAAGATGGGTCAGAAGAATGGGGATACATTGAAGTTCGACCTAGTAAGCCAATTATTATTGATTTTGGTAGAATTACAAGCACTTGTTTTTAATTGATCTTCTTTGTGTGTTGTAGAGGTTCACTTGTTCTGGTGGCTTTATCGAAGTCCATATAGAGTTGAAGATCCTAGCAAACCATGGCCAACAATTTTGTGGCTTCAAGGTGGTCCTGTGAGTATCCCAAACACATTACAGGCCTGTCGTTGTAGATATATTGATATAATAATGCATTGCATGTTCCTTGCTCGCGGATTGATTCCAGTCATGATTTTCCCATACAGGAGTAGTGCTCAATGTTTTCACTTATAGGGAAAGTATTGTATCCTAATCTTAAATTGTTTGAGCTGAAATAGGGAGGCTCTGGAGTTGGAATAGGCAATTTCCTCGAAATGGGACCTTTAGATGGGAACTTGAAACCACGCAACTCAACTTGGCTTCGAAAGGCTGATCTCTTATTTGTGGTAATTTTATTTTTATCATTTTCGTTCTTTGGTTTTCAAATTGTGAATCAAAATTAAATTACCTTGTTTTTTTTCCTTATGGTATACAGGATAGCCCAGTTGGAACAGGATATAGTTATGTAGATGGTGACGATGATAGCCTAGCAGTGAAAACTGATGTGGAGGCAGCAACAGATTTAACTACGTTGTTGAAGGAACTCTTTAATGGTAATGAGAGCCTTCAACGAAGTCCTCTTCATGTTGTAGCTGAATCTTATGGAGGAAAATTTGCGGTGACTCTTGGATTATCGGCTCTAAAGGCGATTGAAGCAGGGGAGTTGAAGCTCAAATTTGGAGGTAAATCAAACAGTTGTCCTTTGGATAATTTTGACAAAATATGCTTCTAAATTTGTATAGACTCAGTTGAGTAACTTAATTGTGCTAATATGATTACAACAGGAGTTGCTTTAGGAGATAGTTGGATTTCTCCTGAAGATTTTACGGTTTGTATTGATTCAAAAGATTTAGTTATTTTTATGGTTTCTCAATTGTAAAGAAATTAATTCCTGTTCTGAAATGAAGGCATCATGGGGCCCTGTTCTAAAAGTCGTTTCGAGAATCGACAACAGTGGCTTAAACGAATCAAGCAGGTTTGATACACAAGACTTTAATTACTAGACCGCTTAGTGTAGTACTTTAGCTGATAAACAAAGGTTATGATGTCACATGGTTGACACTAATAACACATTTTGCAAAACAGGATAGCTCAACAGATTAAGCAGCAACTCGCTGATGGCCAGTTCAAAGAGGCCACGAGTTCATGGTCTGATCTTGAGGGTGTGATCGGAAGTAGTAGTAACGATGTGGTACCTTTCCTTCATCTCTAGTTTTCAAACTTTTTATCGTAGAAACTTATCTGTAATGATAACTTAAATAAAAATCAAACTTGGGTTGTGGGCAGGATTTCTACAATTTCATGTTGGACTCAGGGAATGACCCAGTTGATTCGACTACTACAGCTGCTACGAAATCGAAAACAATGGTGCAGAGTTACTCCAGATACGTAGAGCGGACAAAGCCTTCATCAAGTATTGATCTATCTACCTTAATGAATGGGGTCATTAAGGATAAGCTAAAGATCATTCCTAAAGATATTACGTAATTAAGCTTCTTGTTCTAAAACACTTTTTTTTTTCATGCATTTCCACCAGTATGCACTTGAAATTGTTTGATGAAATTGATCATGTAAATTAGAGAATGACCTAGTGTTGACCAATGATGAGGCTAGGTGATTTACATGTTCATTGCTGTCATACTTGTGCAGATGGGGAGGGCAGGCGGGTATGGTTTTCCAAGCCATGGTTGCTGATTTCATGAAACCAAGGATCAATGAGGTAAATTTGTCCATCGTAGACAACACTTTAACTTTCTTGTTCATATGCGCTAGCTGATACTAACACGAAAATGAGTTTTCCAGGTAGATGAACTCTTGGCCAAAGGGGTAAATGTCACAGTATATAATGGACAGGTATGGATTCTTCACGCAAGCAATGGTAAATATTTTCGAGACCACATTTTTATATCAACATTGTAAATTATTGTTTGGTTGTGAATATTTTTAACAGATTGATCTCATATGTGCAACAATGGGTGCTGAAGCTTGGGTTGCAAAACTAAAGTAAATCATTTATCTTTTTTTACTTTTTTCACAGTTTTTTTTTCATAAACCAAATTATATTTTTTAGAATGGAGATCACTATTTAATTAAAATTTACATAAAATGTGTGACCGTTGTTTTGAACCATTTCAGGTGGGAAGGACTAAATGACTTTCTAAGCTTGGATCGAACCCCTCTTTACTGTCGAGGTGACAATTCTGTCACAAAAGGTTTTGTGAAATCGTACAAGAATCTGCATTTCTACTGGATTCTTGGGGCTGGCCATTTTGTAAGTCACTCATCACTTAGTTAAAATTCCCTTTTAAGGGCCGACGCTTAAGAGTTAAGACTAAAAAAAGACTAGAAAAGAATAAATACTAAAAAGGAATCCAGACAATCTAGATCCCAACTAGGTTGATACCTCAAACTGTCATACTAACTCAAGAACACACTTGAACCCTAATGAAGCCATAGTGATGACATTTATTTTTTTTGCACATTTTTTATTTTTCTAGAGTCCATTATGAATGGAGATTTCTAATGATCTAATCACATTTTAATACAATGTGTTTTTCAATTTCGACAGGTACCTGTTGATCAGCCATGTGTATCACTGGAGATGATTGGTAGCATTACTCAATCACCAAGTTCTTATTGATACCTCAACCTGATATTGAGCCTTACGTGATCAATGGAGGCATTTGAAGACACCAATCAAGATGATAGAAATAACTAGGAAATGTATAACATTTTCTTCAAAACAGATTATTTCTTTGTAAGTGAGGAATTTCCAAGAGTTTGAATTGTTTTATATTGATAGTGACAAACAAATAAGGATATAATTTGGGATTTATTATTGTCACATATTTCAATGTAAATCAGATGCGCCTCTAAATTCTAATCACTCAAATTGAAAAGCTACATTGACGGCGTTGGATACACAGTATCAATCTCAACCATAAGATGATTGTTGCCTAGACAATTTATATTAAAAAAGATAATAATATCAATAATAATAATGGGACATAACATTGGTAGCACATCTGCGCGTGAACAATAACAAAAGAGAGATAAGAGAAAATAACTAGATAGAATTTTATTAAGGATTTCTGACAAAATTACAGACTCTACCAGGTAAACTCAATTGAACAATAATTGTCATAGGTTTGAGCATGAACCATTTTTGGTGCAATTTCTGGTGCAAGTGGTTCATGTCTAATTCCATCTCCTTTGCAACAACCACAACCATCAGGTCTGCATCAATAACAACTACCCTTACAAACTTTAGCCAACTTTGAAGGGCAATCTGCAAGAAAAACACAATGCATGTGTTAATATATCGACCAAATACACACCCCAAAAAAAACAAAAAAAACCCTAGCAATACATAATATACGCAAGTTGGGGAAACAAAACAATTAGAGCATACTAAACTGCAAAAGTAAGTCGAGAAGTTGATTTTCAAATATCAAATTGATGTACAAAACATAAAACTATAACAACATCCTAGTTGAATCATCCTGTTAATTCTCATACTTGGTGTACACCCGACTTGGTTCCCCAAAGCAATTTCCATTGACATGACAACCATGAGCATAAACATAATCAAAACAACGGTCTTCTTTATCTTCTAAGATTTTGTATGTATGACACAAAAATGATTTTCGGGTTCAATGATCGAAAGGCACTGCAAAAGCATAATATATAGGAACATTGCAAAGAGGAAAACTCTCTCTTGATTCTGAGTTGTATGCATTCATTTTCATTTGTTGACCATATGGTCAATGGGTCAGACATCTTGCCAGTTAGATAAAATTTTATTTTCACCTACATTAATTCTTGTTGAAAGCTAGTTACTTTTTCATGTAATAAATTGAATTAAAAATGCGAAATCAAATCTTTAAACTCTTCAAATTCTTTTTCTCCTTTGAAAATGCTGATGAGAATGGAGACGAGGAATGAAGATGAAGAGAGGAGGGACCAAAAGAATAACATGGATTTGAACAGCCACCTAATTTGGTTATGCATAAGGTCCAAATTCTACATGGAGCGACGAAACTGCATAGTTTTTTGTATTTCCCTTATTTAATTTATGGTTTCCATTACTTTCTTTTCTTGTCTCGGCCTAAATGTTAATTTCTTGGTTTCTAATTTAGCATTGTATCTGTTCCTTTCTTTCCAGCAGTCTCTGTTATAGACAAAACAGAGAAGGTTCCCATGCAATAGACCTGTTAATTGTTTATTTCATTCAAATCATGTTAAACCCAATCTGCAAAGAAGGATTCTCTCGCAACTCAAATGGACAAATTCCTTTCTATCCTCAGTGTACTGATCATTCTTCCATTCTTTCATGGAGATTTAGCTGTAGCAACTGGAATGGAAGATTGATCAGAACAATGGGGATACGTTGAAGTCTGACCTGGTATATATAGTAGATGTACAATTGGGTTGTGGCACTTTGATTGCTCTTGTTTGCATATTGTAGAGGTTCACTTGTTCTGGTGGCATTATAGAAGTCCATATAGAGTTGAAGATGCTAGCAAACCATGGCCAACAATTTTGTGGTTGCAAGGAGGTCCTGTGAGTATTCCAAACACATTTTGCCTAGGCGTAGTTGTACGCAGACCAGTAGATAGACCTGCACGTATGTGTGTTGCATGTTCCCTACTCGCGAATTTCCCATACAGACTATACAGTACTAGTGCACAATGTTTTCCTTTATTATATCTTGAAAAGATCAGGAAGTATTATATCCGAATCTGAATGAACTGACAAGTGAGCCTATGGAATTGGACTAGGTAATTTCCTCGAAATAGGACCTTTAGATGGGAACATGAAGCCTCGTAGTTCAACTTGGCTTCGAAAGGCTGATCTATTGTTTGTGGTAAATATTAAAAATTTCCCCTATTTCCTTCTAAACGTAAATCAAAATGAACTTTCCTTTTTTTCGTTTTAATATGGTATTCAGTATAGGGATAGCCTAGTTGGAACAGGATATAGTTATGTGGATGGCAATGACTATACACTGGCAGTGACAATCGATGAGGAGGCAGCAGCTGATTTAACTACCTTGTTGAATAAACTAAATGGAAATAAGAGCCTCCGACAAAGTCCTTTTCATGTTCTAGCTGAGTCTTATGGGGAAAATTCATAGTTATTGTTGGATTATCCGCTCTATAGGCGATCAAAGCAGGGGAGTTGAAGCTCAAATCTGGAGGCAAATCAAACAATCATCCTTCAGGATAATTTTGACACAAGTGTTTAGCTTATATAGATACCCAGACATCAAAATGACAAAAGACCCCAACTTGAAAGAGAACAAAACAACATTTGAATGTAATCAATCTCAATGAATGATTCAGGAAAATTCTAGAACCCCATAACGGAAGGAAAAAAAAATGAATTTGATAGACGGAAAAAAAAAACCCCCACAGATCAAAATCAATTGAAAGCACAAAAAACAAGAA
Source organism: Berberis vulgaris (assembly GCA_963556465.1). Lineage (NCBI taxonomy): Eukaryota > Viridiplantae > Streptophyta > Magnoliopsida > Ranunculales > Berberidaceae > Berberis > Berberis vulgaris. Next base: position 107,950,066 of record OY747124.1, on the reverse strand, counting down.
GCAATTACTCTGCAGACTTCCTCTCAATGACAACCCAAGCGTTGGGATTTTCCAGTCTCCGGATGATACGGATGCCATAGAGAATAGACAAAGCCATGAAAGCAACTTATTTGATATATTTTGATCCATATATAACACGGACTACAATTTCTTTATACACAATGGACTCATATAGGCCTTTTTTTATGCGTATATGTTTCACATGATGTCTTGTCTAGGCTTCTGCTATTTAACAAGAAGAAATAGAGCAACCTAAAAGGCTTGGTTTTGAAACGTCGGACTGATTGAGCTATATAATGGGAATCTACTGATTTAATAAATGTAAAAATTCAATGATATCTTACGTCAACTTGATCAGCATTCAGAGATGTATGGCCAAATTAAGGTTGTGCTGAAGAAAACAGAAATTAAAGCAGAGAGATTGAACAAAACAGAGTCCAAACAGAAAGGTGAAGATGTTTGCCGTCGATTTCATGCAATGAGCATGTAATTTGGACATCTACTATATCTTTTGGGTAATTAAAATCTCATTACTTAACAAAAAGGAGGACAAGAAGAAGAAGCAGAAGCATTGATCAGTGTTAGTCCTAGTTGATTCTTCTGCCAATCAAAAACAGAGAATTTTTCTAATTTATCATCTGCCATTTTATCCATAATTGCTGCAACCACAAAATAAAATGTCCTCACTGCATTATTTGTCTCTGTGAAGAGCGTAAAACGACAACTTACTCCAATTTTATTCTCTGAGTCACAATAGCATAGATTCTAATTTTAGAATTTTGGTCTTGTCCACTGTTATTAAGTGATGGAGAATATATGAATTTAGATGTCCAATGTCACTAAAAATAATTTGAGGACAGAAACCAATCTTACCCAAACTGCTTGATGTCAGAACCTTTTTTTTTCTTAATATTGCACATTGTTGATCACAGAAGCTATAAAAAGTCACTATTCAAGAATGCAAAATGAAAATGCTAAAAATTCCACAATAATGTTCATTCAGGAAAAGTCACATTGCTTTCATCAACATTTGATGACGATTGGCATATTAGTTCCATCCACCACTTTCATTGGTTAGTCCACGATAGTACTTTCTAATCCAACTATCGATGATTTTGAACTCTTTCTTTCTTTGTAAGACTAACCACTTGGGATCGTTTGGTCGGGCAGGATGTAAATCCAAGCAATGTGAACCTGGATCACAGATTTGTCTTTCAAAAACCATTTCTAGAATTAAATAAAATTCAATAATTAAAACAAGAAAGGTTTTACCATGTTTAGTATGTATAGCAACAATAGTGGGAGATATGTTCTCAAGTACCCTGCGAAAACAAATATCCAAATAATGACATACTAATATTAAGAGCAAACTAATTATAGTTTAAAAAGAATGGGGAGTTTGATTCGATACCCTCCAGAACTGTAAGGATCTCGAAGTCCATTGGAAAATATGATATTGCTGCCAAACCTCTTGAGTATTGATTTTATATTCTGAAGGAGCAAAAAAAATTGCCACAGTTAAGAATCTCCGGTTTAATGAATAACTCTAACAAAATAAATCAAGGTTTCCAGCTCTTTTTTGGTCTTCGTGGAATAATCATTAATGGTGCATTTCATGATAACTCCGTTAATTATAATTTGGGATTTTTTTTATAGTTTTATTTAATTTGTGTTGTGGACAATCAAGAATCACAACTTCCTATTGTTTCTTCAGAATTCTAATCTATCAGAGAAAATCTTTGAAGTTGTAGCTACTGCCAAAAACTAGTGTACTTAAGTACATAAAATCATTGTATCGTTAAGGAAATGTTTTGTCCACCTAAACAATACAGTTAGAGTATTAATATGATGCTTTCTTGGGAAACTTACATAACCACCAAATTCAGTCGTAACCCAATGAGGCCTTGGAGTAACATTGAACAAGTCTTGACAGTGTTTCGTGAAGTTGTTGAGATCAAAAGGTTGTGCTTCAAACATAGTATCATTTTCACCATTTCCAGCGGGTATTACCATCTCAGTACATGTCTAGAAAGCGAACGGAAGCAAGTAAAATGGTAATCAGTGACATGGTAATGTGTTAAGATTGTGCTTGATATAATACAATGCAATGCATGTAATAAGGTGATTATAGTAAATCATGCACATGCATTCAATAATTTTTGTGTGTGTGTGTGTTCTTTATCTCTGGTACATGGTATTTGTTGAAAATTCATGAATTAATACCTGCCATGACCACCCACTCTGGTTAGATTGACCAAACTCAAAAACGAAATTACATGATCTGTTTTCTCCCAAGAAATTATTTTCACTGACATTGAAACCTGCAGCAACTCTACTCAAAATATCTGATCCTTCGGGTAGACCATCAATAGCATTACAAACCCTATTAACAGGGTATTTTGGAGGGTGGTCATATTGAGCTGAAGCCATGTAGAAAAGTGTCATAGTGTCTTTGAGAAATTGAGTTCTATCCAATGGCCTGACAAGAAGAAAAGTTAGTGATTATGAATAACATTTCTTTCATTAGTTAGTGCTAACAAAATCATAAAACAAGAACTCTAAAGGTGAAGAATTGAGAACCCTCCAACGAGTTCTTACTCATTAAAAAAAATTATTCATTAACTTTTATCAATTGGAATTGAGTCTCCCAAATGGGATCTAGTTCAGTTCCATTCAGTATTTATGGAGACATGGAAAACACCAGCAAAGTAAAAAGAATAAAGCAAGAAGCAAGTACTCGCAGGTGTTGAATTTCTCGCTTAAGATTGCAAGACCATTAGTTGCAGCGCCAACTTTGTCTATTTCCAACCATGAATTTCTTATGGTATTGTAGCAAGTCTGGCTAGCTTCCTACACCATCCAAGCCAATTGAAGCAGTGTTAAATTCTGCAAGTATTCAAGATCATAGAGAAGTAACTGGAAAAAAAATGCTGAATCACTTACTTGATAATCTTTGGTGACAACTGTAGCATAACCATCTTGTGGAGTAATGTCATCAAAGTAAAGAATTGGAGCAGAGGATGCCAATGCACCCAAGGCAATATGTGGATATTTCAAGCGAAACCATGAGGCCAACACTACATATAGTAGTATAACGAATTAAGAAACAAACCAATTCAAAGCAAATTAAAACTAATTTCAGTTGAATCCAAACCAATTTAACTCTCCACTGGATGATTTTAAGCATAACTGTTAATGATTTTGTAACTTTTTGTGTTAGATTATAAAACGGAACAAGTATAGCATGCTACATATGAGTACTCCAATGAAATCTTACAATATAAATACCAAGCTTGAATAATGGGGTTTGATTTACTTACTTCCTCCGTAAGATCCACCAATGACTATTACAGGACAGTTTTCTGCAGTTAAGTTCTTCTTTAGATTAACAATTAGCTCAGCATAATCTGTCATAGCTTGAGTGGAGCTAAAATAGCCAAGGGTGCTAGTGTTCCTGTACGCAGCATCTCGCGATCCAAAAGGTATTGAATCCCCATAATAACGGTGCTACAATATATATAAGTTGAATTAAAAACAAACAAACGAACATGATCTAAATGACTTATCTTGAGTTTTAAACATATTTACCTCTATGTACACTAATAGTGCTTTGAAATAAGCAGCATTATCAGACATGAATCCAACAACTGGTGCTTCTCCATCCAAGCTTGACTCAGCTCCCAAGTAAACAAAGATAGGAGCGCTTGCATTTGCGCCACCCCAGTATTTCCAATTCACAATGTATCGTTGTTGAAAAGTTTCGTAGCTTTCCGGTCTATAATTGAAATGATCAAGCGTTTGTGTATAATAGTAAGTTTTGAAGGCCGATGATAATTCATGTACTACGTCATTCTGGTTAGTACTCTCTCCCAGACCTCTCATCAACAACCCAAGTCTTGGAGTTGTTCGATATGCCAATGATATGGATGCCATACAGAGTAGAAGAAGACATGAAAACAACCTACTTGACATCTTTTGATCCATCTTACATAGACCACATTTCCTTTGTACATAATGAACTCAAATATATAGGCTTTTTTTGCAGACTGTCTTTGTCTTGTGTGTATGTTTTCATATGATGTCTTATATTGCTTGGCTTCACCATTTACTAAGAAGAAATACGGCAACAAGAAAGGCTTGTTTTGGAACTTTGGATTGGTCGAAGCATATTGTAGAAATGACTCAGGTCAAGTTGTCACGATCTCATCACATAAATTTCAAGATGGAGTCGAAGCTAATCTTCGAAGAATGAAAACGAAAAAGTTGACCTGAAGAAAGCACAAAGAAAGATATTAAATATGCTTCCCGTTAACCATTTGATGGGCATGTAGCATTCAGACATGTACCATATATCGGCTTTCACTTGCTTTAAAAAAAAGTTAGAAAACAAGAAATAGATAAATAAAAATGAACTAAAAAAAATAATTATCATCCAGACAGATCATTATGCATTTGTATGTCCTAGTTGATTCTTCTATAAACCAAAACACAGAAAAAAAAATTCATCATCTATTATTTTGTGCTTAATTGCTTCAACCACAAAATGGTTACAATGGAAGCAACTCCTGACTGGAATGTATTCTTGGGAAAGGAAAAAAAGAAGTGTAAAATTCGGAAAGCCAATTGACATACATTACATATTGATAGATGATCTTCCAAATTCGTGCAATGATAAATATTTGGCTAATAACACCTTTTGGGACTCTAAAGTAAGAATCGGAAATCCAGCCTTCTGAGGTTGTAGCTAGGCAGCTAAGCAAGTAGTACTTCAGTTCAGGTCAGGTCAGGGCATGAAGCTACAGGTTCTATTTCAATCAAGATACCAGGTGGTTTAGTTATTAAAGTAGTCAGAATTTGAGAGTTTTTGTGATCCGGCTATCAAAGGGGGTATCGAAGGCCAAGCCATTGCTGATATTTTGGCAGAAAATCCCGTTCTTGATCAATCATCATAACCAAAGAGTTACAAGACGAAGAAGTTTTTTTACTGAATAAACCGATAGAAGTTGGACATTCTATTTGGATGAGTCCGTAATTGGAAAGAGCAAGAACAAGAAGTCCGCCTAGTTAAATCAACTGGAATCGAGCTAGTGCTTGTTTCGCAAAAAAAAAAAAAAAGTGTCATTCCGTTATCCTCTCTTTCAAACTCACTTTTCCGTGCATGAGCATATCCTAAACTCAGGAAAACTGTTACTTCATCAACCTTTTCACTTCTGAAGATTATCAAAACACAATAACAGGTGGCCATTTTCAACCACCACTTTCACTTACCATCTTGGAAATATATGGAAGTTAATGAAATTGTTTCCTTACATAATGGATAAAAAATCATTGTTCAAGACATAACTGAGAAATAAAATCATTTTTAGATATTGGCACATTAGATATGCCCCATTATTTGTCCCTAAACTACCAGTAGTTTTTTGAAATTCCATAGTTGAAAGCTCAAATGAGCTAAGTCTTATTGCTTCCATCGACATTTGATGGTACTAATTCCTTCGACTGCTTTCACTGGTGAGTCCATGATTGTACTTCCTGATCCAACCATCAATGATTTTGACCTCTCTCTTTCTTTGTACGACTAACCACTTGGGATCATTTGGTTGCGCAGGATGTAAATCTAAGCAATGTGAACCTGGATCACAAATTTTCTTTCAAAATCAATTGTAGAACTACAGAACTCAATAATTTATAAATAAGTTGTTATGTTTTTACCATGTTTAGTCCGTATAGCTACAATAGTGTGCGATATATTCTCTAGTACCCTGCAGCAGGTAGAACCAAATAATATCAAATTCATATAAGCGTAAATACACAGTTTAAGAAAAATTGAGAGTTCAATTCAATACCCTCCAGCACTCCAGGGATCGCGAAGTCCATTGGAGAATATGATATTGCTCCCAAACCTCTTGAGTACTGATGTTATATTCTGAAGGTGCAAACATTGCAAGAGCAAAAACAAAAAAAAAACACACTTAAGAATTTCCAGATGAACCATCTCTAACAAAATATGTCGAGGTATGTAGCTCTTTTTTAGTCTTGGTGAAATGACACATTTCGAGATAAATCCATTAGTCAGATTTTGGAGTTTGAGATAATTTGTGTTGTAGAGTTTTTTTTTTTTTTTTTTTTCTTCAGTGTTATCCCTCTCCAGAATTATAATCTACCAGAGAAAACCTTTGAAGTTGTAGCTCCAGAGGATTGCATATAAAAGTATTACATATAAAAGAATTATAAACTACTAATTTTATGATGTTCTTGGGAAACTTACGTAACCACCAAATTCAGTTGTGATCCAATGAGGCCTTGGTGTGACATTGAACAAATCTCGGCATTCATTTGTGAAGCTGCTGAGATCGAAGGGATCTGCTTGAAACATCGTATCATTTTCACCATTTCCAAGGGGCATCACCATCTCACTACATCTCTACAAACCAAGTACAACTGTGGTCATTGACATGGTAATCTATTCACAATGTGCTTCTTATGTGGGCTAGCTATGTGGTATTTATTTAAAAATCCTGAATTAATACCTGCCATGCCCACCCGCTCTGGTTAGATAGGCCAACTCCATCAAAAACAAAATTACATGATCGATCCATTCCTCCAAATAAACTGCTTTCACTAGCATTTAAACCGGCAGCAACTCTGCTTAATATATCTGATCCTTCAGGTAGACCATCAATAGCATCACATATCTTATTTACGGGGTATTTTGGAGGAACATCGTATTGGGCTGAGACCTTGTAGAGGATAGTTAAGGTTTCTTTCAGGGATTGAGATGTATCCAATGGCCTGAAAATAACAAATAATTGGAGTGATTAATCACTGGTTATATAAAATCCAATAAAATCATAAAATGAAAACTCTCAAATTTGGGATTGGTAACTCTCCAAATGGGATTTAATTTAGTTCTATTAGTAAATGTATATGAAGTGAGGAGAAACAAAATTAGTACTCGCAGGTTTTGAATATTTGGCTTAAGATTGTAAGACCAATAGGTGCAGCAGCAACTTCGTCTATTTTGGACCATGAATCTCTTATAGTGTTGTAACAACTCGGACTGGCTTCCTACACGTACAATCAAAACAAATTTTCAGATTCTGTAAATTTGGGTGAAGGAGGGGAATTTGGAGTGGCTTACTTGATAGTCTTTGGTGACGACAGAAGCATAGCCATTTTGTGGAATAATGTCATCAAAGTATAGAATCGGAGCTGATGAAGCTAATGCCCCCAGAGCAATATGTGGATATTTCAAGCGAAACCATGATGCTAACACTATATATTTGATAGTGTACAGAATTAGTTGATCAATGAGCCAAACAAATTCAAAGAAAATTATCAGCAATTTAACAAGAGAGTCTATAGACCTATTTCAATTTATTAAGAGCACATCCCCATATATTAAGATGGGATGGAACCCCTCAAATATGCCATGATTTTGCACCAAATTAAGGTGTAGCTATGTCCCATTCTACTGTCTAATGAAGTTTTATGTATAAATTAATATTTGAAAACTTGAATAATGTCTTTGATCTACTTACTTCCTCCGTAAGATGCCCCAATGACTATCACTGGACAATTTTCTGCCATTAAGTTTTTCTTTAGATAAACAATCAACTCAGCGTAATCCGCCATAGCTTGTGCAGAGCTAAAATAGCCAAGGCTGCTACTATTCCTGTACCCAGCTTCTTCCAATTCAGAAGGAATAGATTCTCCATAATAACGATGCTACAAAACATGACTACTTTAAATTTCAATTGCAGGATCCTGAACAATACGCGGAAGACCAACCAATAAAAAACTTCACTAACAAAAAGTCTTGTAAACATAAATACCTCTATGTACACTAGTAGTGCTTTGAAATAAGGAGCATTATCAGGCATGAATCCAACAAGTGGTACTTCTAAATCCAGACTCGACTCAGCTCCCAAGTAAACAAAGATAGGAGAGCTTGTATTCGCGCCACCCCAGTATTTCCAATTCACAATGTATCGGTGTTGGAAAGTGTCATAGCTCTCTGGTTTATAATTGAAGTGATCAAGGGTTTGTGTATAATAGTACGTTTTGAACTCTGCCGGTAATTCATGTACGTCCTTCTTGTGAGTCTCTCCCAGCCCTCTCATTAACAACCCAAGCCTTTGAGTTGTTCCATAAGCTGATGACACGGATACCATCCAGAGTAGAAGCCATGAAAGGATCTTTATTGATAACTTGTGATCCATCTCACATAAACTGCGACTTCTTTCTACACAATGCACTCATATCTGCATGCCTTTTATTCAGACTGGTCATTATTTGTCTTTGCTTGGCTTCGCCATTTACTAAGAAGAAAAAGAGCAACAAGAAAGGCTTGGCTTTGGAAGTTCCTATTGGTCAAGCACATTTTCATTTTAAAGGTAAAACAATCCTCAAGTCATGTTGTTCATGGATCTCATCGTTTACTAATCATAATGATAATAAATAAATACTAAAAAAATTGTAAGCATATGTGCTAATTTATTTGCTGCCAACCGAAACAGAGGAGGTTTTTTTTCCCATGCTAGTTTGTGCTTAATTAATTGCTTCAAGCGGAAAAAGGTTACGGTGATATCAACCTGTGCTTTTTTGTCTCTTGAGACAGAAGAAATACAATGTGTAAAACTAGGAAAAAATTTCAGATGGTGGTGGAACCAATAAGCAACCAACAAACATTATGGGGTATATTCTTACAAATTCGAACAATGGCAAATATCTGGGTATAAGCAATGTGTGTTTCCTGATGGGGCAGTAATTGTTCAGGACAATATACGATTCTTGAATTGTCACTTCAAGACAATTGGATTGTCTGCATTATGGTTCATGTGCATGTTAGAGATGGAATACCAATTTGTTGGTCGATCTGATATGAGAGTTTGTATGAATTTCAGGTTTTCCTGTGTAATCTCTTTGGCAACAAAATGTTCAGGCTGTTGTGGGAGATAGAATTAATAAACTAATTCTGAAAAGATTATATTGATGATTGGATGAATCCTATTCATAAAAGAGTAGCTTCTTAGCTTCCAGCTAATAACAACTTTTGAGTCCTTTTGGGATTCTAAGCTAAGAGAGACGCTTCTCGAAGATCCACCCGAAACAGGAAAGCAAACCCTAAATTCAGGTAAATTATAAAAGAGAAGTTAGATGAAAATCAATATCAGCTGTTGGAATCTCTCAAGAACTAGGTTATTCCTAGTGTTTAATTGCATTTCTTTTCAAGTCTGTGTGCTTCAAGAACGTCATTCTGACCTTTCCTATTTGTTAGGGAAGAAAATGAATATCCTCATTCTCAAGATGATTAAGCAATAAATTTGTGCCTACCAAGATCACGAGTTCAAGCGAATCCATCAAGGAACCATCTAGACAACTATTCAGCTGGTGAGTTTAACCCTTAGCTTTTTTTTTTTGGAAAGCAAGCGGGGTTATTTTGGATTCCCGAACCTTAGTAAAAAAATGATGATAAAGTTTACAATCACTCATATGGTTCACGATTTTAAGGAAATTTTTTCCCTTGTAACGATGCAATGTATGATGAAGGGATAAGTGAGTGGTGTAAACTTGATGTACTTTTATGCTTTTGATTTAATGATAAGGTTCAGAGTCCTCAAAACCCAGAAGCTACAGGTTCGATTTCAATCGAGATACCAGGTGGTTTAGTTATTAAAATAGTCAAAATCTGAGAGTTTTTGTGATCCGGCTATCAAGGGGTATCAAAAGGCCAAGCCATTGCTGATCTTTTGGCAGAAAATCACGTTCTTGATCAATCGTCATAACCGAAGAGTTACAAGACAAAGAAGTGTTTGTTGCATAAAGCGGTAGAAGTAGGACGTTCTATTTGGACGGGTCTGTAATTGGAAAGAGCGAGAACAAGAAGTCCTCCTAGTTAAGCAACTGGAATCGAGCTTGTGTTTGTTTCGCAAAAAAAAAAAAAGTGTTATTCTGTTATTTCTCAATCAAACTCACTTTTCCACAGATCATATCCTGGACTCAGGAAAACAGTTGCTTCATCAAGCTTTTCACTACCGAAGATTATCAAAACACAATAACAGGCGGACCCTGGACCATTTTCAAGCACCATTTTCGCTTGCCATCTTGGAAATATATGGAAGTTAATGAAATCGTTTCTCTACATAATGGATGAAAAATCATTGTTCAAGACATAACTGAGAAATTTAATAATTTTTAGATATTGGCACATTAGATATGCCCCATTATTTGTCCCTAAACTGCCAATAGTTTTTTGAAATTCCATAGTTCAAAGCTCAAATGAGCCAAGTCTTATTGCTTCCATCGACATTTGATGGTACTAATTCCTTCGACCGCTTTCACTGGTGAGTCCATGATTGTACTTCCTGATCCAACCATCAATGATTTTGACCTCTCTCTTTCTTTGTACGACTAACCACTTGGGATCATTTGGTTGCGCAGGATGTAAATCTAAGCAATGTGAACCTGGATCACAAATTTTCTTTCAAAATCAATTGTAGAACTACAGAACTCAATAATTTATAAATATAAATATAAATAAGTTGTTGTGTTTTTACCATGTTTAGTCCGTATAGCTACAATAGTGTGTGATATATTCTCTAGTACCCTGCAGCAGGTACAACCAAATAATATCAAATTCATATAAGCGTAAATACACAGTTTAAGAAAAATTGAGAGTTCGATTCAATACCCTCCAGCACTCCAGGGATCGCGAAGTCCATTAGAGAATATGATATTGCTCCCAAACCACTTGAGTACTGATGTTATATTCTGAAGGTGCAAACATATTGCAAGAGCAAAAACAAAAAAAACACACTTAAGAATCTCCAGATGAGCCATCTCTAACAAAATATGTCGAGGTATGTAGCTCTTTTTTAGTCTTGGTGAAATGACACATTTTGAGATAAATCCATTAGTCAGATTTTGGAGTTTGAGATCATTTGTGTTGTACAGTTTTTTTTTTTTTTCTTCAGTGTTATCCCTCTCCAGAATTATAATCTACCAGAGAAAACCTTTGAAGTTGTAGCTCCAGAGGATTGCATATAAAAGTATTACATATTAGAACCTAAAACTCTTACACTTAAGTCAGGAAATTATTCTAAGTAGATGAAATTGTTTGGCTACGTGAAACGCATATAGAATGTAGTTAAACTACTAATTTTATGATGTTCTTGGGAAACTTACGTAACCGCCAAATTCAGTTGTGATCCAATGAGGCCTTGGTGTGACATTGAACAAACCTCGGCATTCTTTTGTGAAGCTGCTGAGATCGAAGGGATCTGCTTGAAACATCGTATCATTTTCACCATTTCCAAGGGGCATCACCATCTCGCTACATCTCTACAAACCAAGTACAACTGCGGTCATTGACATGGTAATCTTTTTTCTTTTTTTTTTTTGGTCAAACACGAAATGTGCTTCACGATGTGCTTCTTATGTGGGCTAGCTATGTGGTATTTATTTTAAAATCCTGAATTAATACCTGCCATGCCCACCCGCCCTGCCCAGATAGGCCAACCTCGGAAATAAAATTACATTGATTCTTTCCTCCAATACTTCCAGTAACATTTAAACCTGCAGCAACTCTGCTTAATATATCTGATCCTTCAGGTAGACCATCAATAGCATCACATATCTTATTTACGGGGTATTCTGGAGGATGGTCATGTTGGGCTCTAGCTTTGTAGATGATTGTTAAGATTTCTTTGAGGTACTGAGATTTTTCCAATGGCCTGACAATAACAAACTAATAATTTGAGTGATAATATCAGATCCAACAAAATCATAAAAAAGAGTACTCTGATGATCAAGGATTGGATGAATTGCCATTCACTTAGAAGACGTGTTTTTTTTTTTTAATCATTTTACGTTGTGAAGGATTAGTTGTTGCACTTCTAAATGTAGCAATAAATTTGAAAATTAAGCAAAAAACTTAAAGAGATTGAATGCCCTTAAAAAAAAACTTAAAGAGATTGAACTAAGAAGTACTCGCAGGTGCTGAATATTTGGCTTAAGATTGTAAGACCATTAGGTGCAGCAGCAACTTCGTCTATTTTGGACCATGAATCTCTTATAGTGTTGTAGCAACTCTGACTGGCTTCCTACACCATCCAAAACCAGTTCAGATTCTATACATTTAGGAACGGGGTGGTTTTTTGGAGTTGCTTACTTGATAATCTTTGGTGACGACAGAAGCATAGCCATTTTGCGGAGTAATGTCATTAAAGTAAAGAATCGGAGCTGATGATGCCAACGCTCCCAAAGCAATATGTGGATATTTCAAGCGAAACCATGATGCCAACACTATATGATATACAGATCGAGTTGATCAATTTTCCAAACCATTCAAAGCAAATTATCAGTAATTTGACAAGATGGTCTACAGACCTATTGTCATTTATTAAGAGCACATTCCCATATAGTAAGATGGGATTACTATATTTGAAAGAACCCCTCACATATGCTATGATTTTGCATCAAATGTGTAGTCGTAATCTATGAGTCAAATGAAGTTTTATGATTAATATAATGGGGTTTAATTCACTTACTTCCTCCGTAAGATCCCCCAAGAACTATCACCGGACAATTTTCTGCAGTTAAGTTCTTCTTTAGATTAATAATCAATTCAACATAATCCGCCATAGCTTGTGTGGAACTAAAATAGCCAAGGCTGCTAGCGTTCAAGTACCCAGCTTCCTCCAATTCGAAAGGTATTGACTCTCCATAATAACGGTGCTACGATACATAGAAGTTGAAATTTTCAAAAAAAAAAAAAGAGAGCATGTTCTATAGGACTACTTTAAATCTCAATCATAAAAATACCTCTATGTACACTAATAGTGCTTTGAAATGAGGAGCATTATCAGGCATGAACCCAACAAGTGGTACTTCTGCATCCAGACTTGACTCGGCACCCAAGTAAACAAAGATAGGAGAGCTTGTATTCGCACCACCCCAGTATTTCCTATTCACAATGTATCGTTGTTGGAATGTGTCATAGCTCTCTGGTCTATAATTGAAATGATCAAGAGTTTGTGTATAATAGTATGTTTCGAACTCTGATGATAATTCAGGTACATCATTCTTGTTAGTCTCTCCCGGCCCTCTCATCAACAACCCAAGCCTTGGGGTTGTTCGATATGCTGATGAAAGTACGGATACCATACAGAGTAGAAGAAGCCATGAAAAGATCTTTATTGATAACAACTTTTGATCCATCTCACATAAACTACAACTTTAACTTGTAAACAATGCACTCATATATACAGGCCTTTTATGCAAGCTGTTCATTGTTTGTCTTTGCATGGCTTCACCATTTACGAAGAAGATCACAGAGCAACAAGAAAAGGCTTGGTTTTGGAACTTTGGATTGGTCGAGCACATTATAGTTTGGTAAAACCTCATTTGCTTTAAAATAATAGTTATTATAATTTTGTACTAAAGAATATCATAAGCAGATGCCCAAATTATTCTCTGTCAATCAAAACAGAGGAAGTTATTTACATTTGCCATTTTGTGCTTAATTAATTACTTCAACCGCAATATGGTTTACCGTGACAGCAACCCCTAATTCTGCATTTTAGTCTGTTGGGAAAGAAGAAAGATGAAGTGTAAAGCTAGGAAAATGTTTTGGATGGTTGGACCAATAAACATTACTGGGTATATTCTCGCAATTCATTTGTGCAATGGCAAATATCTGGCTATAATCCCAGCTATGTGCGTTTCCTGTTGGGATTTCAAGACAACATACAATCTTAAATTGTTATTTAGAGCTAAAAAAAATGTACATCTCAAGACTCTAGACAAGTAGATTGTATGATGGTTTATGTGCATGTTCGAGACGGTAGACCATTTGTTGGTTGAACTGATATGATAGTTTGTATGAATGCCGGTTTTCCTGTATAATCTCTTTGGCCACAAAACGTTTGGGCTCATGAGGGAGATGTTAAATATCAATATTAGCCCATAGCCCAAGTGATTTTGAAGCTTAGCCCAAGTGATTTTGAAGCCCAAAATCCAAACCAAAATAAGCCCACACCAAATTGAGATGATGTTATTGCTTACATCATTTTAGTTAGGTGAGAGTTAGGTAAGCATTATTTAATTTCAATGGTCTAGATTAATTTGTGTTTATTTTAATGAGTGGTTTAGATTGGTTCTTGTAACCTATAAAACCCCCCCATTGTATTTGAGTTTCATTCATCCAAAAATGTAAGCTTAAGAAGAAAGCATTAGAAAGTCTTCTTAAGAGTTTCTCTTCTTTGCAATTTTGTGAGATTGTTCTAAAGAGTGTTTTTCTTCTTCTTGATAAATTAGAGTTTTATACTCAACATTTGGTATCAGAGCCTGGGTTGTAAGGTCTCTTGAAATTCCGAGTATGCTCTGTGGTTGCAGTTTTAACTGATCTTCCACATCAGAAAAGATTTCTTGAGATTATTGTCGGGGTTCTTACAAATCTTATGGAGCGTCTTTGTGTGTAGAGTAGTTTAGTACTTTGCACGTTTGTCACTCAAGCTTGTTCGGTATAGTTAAAGTCTTGCCGCTACGATGGGTGATCTTCAAGTCGTTGGAGGAATCAAGAAGCTCAACAACCAAAACTACAACACGTGGGCAACATGTATGGAGTCTTACCTACAAGGTCAAGACTTGTGGGAGGTTGTCGGTGGTGATGAAGTTACACAACCGGCGGTAGAAGATGCCAATGGCGTCTTGCGAAAGTGGAAAATTAAAACAGGCAAAGCGATGTTTGCTTTAAAGACCACTATTGAAGAAGAAATGTTAGAGCATATCCGGGATGCCAAAACACCGAAGGGAGCATGGGACACCTTTGTTACACTTTTTTCAAAGAAGAACGATACAAAATTGCAACTTCTCGAGAATGAGCTGCTATCGATGGCGCAACGTGACAGGACGGTTGCCCAGTATTTTCACAAGGTGAAATCGATATGCCGCGAAATTTCAGAACTAGATCCGACAGCTGCTATTGGGGAAGCTAGGATAAAGAGAATAATTATCCATGGCTTGAGACCCGAATACCGAGGCTTTGTTGCTGCAGTACAAGGATGGCCGACACAACCATCTCTTGTTGAGTTTGAAAATTTGCTGGCTGGTCAAGAAGCTATGGCTAAGCAAATGGGAGGAGTCTCGCTAAAAGGTGAAGAGGAAGCGCTCTACACCAACCAAAGCAGAGGCGGTTCAACTCAGTACAACAAAGGTGGATCTAGAAAGACTGGTGACAAGACAAAAAGTCATCAGGGAGGGAACAGCTTTCGTCCAGGGGGAGCTTCCAAGAATCATGACAACAATAGAAGGTTCGATGGTGAATGTTACAATTGCGGGAAGAAGGGCCACATGAAGAAAGATTGTTGGTTCAAGAAGAAGTCTTCTGAGAGCAATATTGCTACTTCTTCTTCTCAAGATAATAGCGAAGATAGTTGGGATGCCGAAGCATTCCTCGCTATGGAGGAAGAAGAATTAGCTCTCACGGTAACAACACCAGAAAAGATTGACTACGTGAATGATTGGATCGTAGACTCAGGCTGCTCAAATCATATGACAGGTGATAGACAAAAGTTGCAAGACTTGTCTGAGTATAAGGGAAATCGTGTGGTGGTAACAGCTGACAACTCAAGGTTACCGATAGCTCACATTGGTAAAACTATTGTTACACCTCGATATAATCCAAATCAGGTTCCACTCCAAGATGTCTACCATGTTCCGGGAATGAAGAAAAATTTGTTATCTGTGGCTCAATTGACATCATCAGGCCACTATGTCTTATTTGGTCCGCAAGATGTGAAGGTGTTTCAAAACCTCAAGATCTCTGAAAAGCCGACGATGGAGGGACGACGACTGGAGTCAGTTTACGTGATGTCAGCTGAGTCTGCATACGTAGACAAGATAAGAAGAAATGAGACTGCAGATTTGTGGCACATGCGGCTAGGTCATGTTAGCTATTCCAAGCTAAGTATGATGGTGAAGAAGTCCATGCTTAAGGGACTTCCTCAACTTGATGTGAGAACGGATACAGTATGTGCGGGATGTCAATATGGTAAAGCACATCAATTGCCATATGAGGAGTCGAAGTTTAAAGCAATGAAACCATTAGAGTTAGTTCACTCTGATGTGTTTGGACCTGTTAAGCAACCATCAATTGGCGGTATGCGGTATATGGTGATATTCATTGATGATTTCTCTAGATATGTATGGGTTTTCTTCATGAAAGAAAAATCAGAAGCATTCTCAAAGTTTAAAGAATTCAAAGAGATAGTCGAAGGAGAAGTGGAGCAAAAGATTTGTTGCTTGCGCACGGACAACGGGGGAGAGTATAGCTCAGGGGAGTTTTCTCAATACCTACGGGAGTGTCAAATACGTCATCAGTATACTTGTGCCAATACGCCACAACAAAATGGTGTAGCAGAAAGGAAGAATCGACATCTTGCAGAAATTTGCCGGAGTATGCTACATGCGAAGAACGTACCTGGAAGATTTTGGGCCGAAGCTATGAGGACTGCAGCTCATGTCATCAACAAACTTCCTCAACCAAGGTTGGAGTTTGTTTCACCCTTTGAGAAATTGTGGGAAAAGAAACCTACAGTTAGCTACCTTCGAGTATTCGGCTGTGTATGCTATGTATTTGTTCCTAACCATCTACGTAGCAAGATTGATAAGAAAGCAATCAGATGTATATTCGTGGGATACGACGATCAGCGAAAAGGGTGGAAGTGTTGTGATCCAATAAGTGGAAGGTGTTACACATCACGAGATGTGGTGTTCGATGAAGCATCCTCATGGTGGACCTCAGAAAAGGAAGTGCTGCCAGACTCAGAAGAATTCCAAAACAAGCTGCAACAAAAGATGGGGGAGCATACTATTCAAATTCAACCAAGTCCAGACAAAGTTGAAGATCCATGTGAGAATGATGGCGAACAAAGAGTAACCCAGAATCCTTGGCAAACTGGGGTGTATCAACAACCAAACGAAGAAGGCATACCTAGTGAAACAGAAGAACCAACTCCACTACGAAGGTCAACAAGAACTAGAAGGCCAACTCCTAAATACGCCAATGCAGCCATAGTTGAAGAAGAAGCTATAATAGAACCTGAGACGTTTGAAGAAGCATCACAGAGTTCAGAATGGATGACAGCTATGAAAGAAGAGATCGCTGCACTTGAGCAAAATCAGACTTGGGAGCTCATGCCAAAGCCAACTGATGTGAAACCCATATCCTGCAAATGGGTTTACAAAATAAAGCACCGTCCAGATGGGTCAATCGAGAGGTACAAGGCACGATTGGTAGCTCGTGGTTTCTCTCAACAGTACGGACTAGACTATGATGAAACATTTAGTCCAGTCGCAAAACTTACAACCGTACGAGTCTTACTTGCACTTGCGGCCAACAAAAATTGGATCTTGTGGCAGATGGATGTGAAGAATGCATTTCTCCATGGAGAGCTGGATCGGGAGATCTACATGATCCAACCAATGGGTTTTCAGAGCCAAGATCATCCTGAATATGTGTGTAAGCTGCGGAAAGCACTCTACGGATTGAAACAAGCACCCAGGGCGTGGTATGGTAAGATTGCTGAATTTCTAACACAAAGTGGCTATTCAGTAACACCTGCAGATTCCAGCTTGTTTGTCAAAGCCAATGAAGGAAAACTAGCTATCGTGCTAGTGTATGTGGATGACTTAATCATAACCGGTGATGCTGAGGCAGAAATTCTTCGGACAAAGGAGAATTTATCAGTCCGTTTCCAGATGAAGGAACTTGGTCAGCTCAAGCACTTCCTTGGTCTAGAGGTTGATCGCACACAAGAAGGAATATTTCTCTGTCAACAGAAATATGTCAAAGATTTGTTGAAGAGGTTCGGAATGCTCGAGTGCAAGCTGAGTTCGACGCCGATGGAGCCAAATGCCAAAATGTGTGCACATGAAGGAAAAGATTTGGAAGATGCGACGATGTATCGACAATTGGTAGGTAGTCTGATCTACTTAACCTTGACTCGACCTGACATCTCTTATGTAGTTGGTGTGATGAGTCGGTACATGCAAAATCCAAAGAAGCCTCATTTGGAAGCAGTTCGGCGAATACTGAGATATGTGAAGAGTACAATAGCTTATGGTCTTCTATACAAGAAAGGTGAAAGTTGCAAGCTAGTTGGTTATTGTGATGCTGATTTTGCAGGAGATCATGATACTCGCAGATCAACTACTGGGTATATGTTTACCCTTGGATCCGGAACGATTTCTTGGTGTAGCAAGAGACAACCGACTGTGTCCTTGTCAACTACAGAAGCAGAGTACCGAGCAGCAGCAATGGCAGCTCAAGAAAGCACGTGGCTAATACAACTGATGAATGATCTACATCAACCAGTAGATTATGCGGTTCCATTGTACTGTGACAACCAATCGGCAATTCGTTTGGCGGAGAATCCAGTTTTTCATGCTAGAACTAAACATGTGGAAGTACATTATCACTTTGTTAGAGAGAAAGTTCTGCAAGAAGAAATTGAGATGAGGCAAGTCAAGACAGATGAGCAAATTGCGGATTTGTTTACTAAAAGCTTGAGTGTTGGAAAGTTTGAACAATTCCGCCGTCAACTTGGCATGATTCAAAGAATGTGGGCTAACATTGAGGGGGAGTGTTAAATATCAATATTAGCCCATAGCCCAAGTGATTTTGAAGCTTAGCCCAAGTGATTTTGAAGCCCAAAATCCAAACCAAAATAAGCCCACACCAAATTGAGATGATGTTATTGCTTACATCATTTTAGTTAGGTGAGAGTTAGGTAAGCATTATTTAATTTCAATGGTCTAGATTAATTTGTGTTTATTTTAATGAGTGGTTTAGATTGGTTCTTGTAACCTATAAAACCCCCCCATTGTATTTGAGTTTCATTCATCCAAAAATGTAAGCTTAAGAAGAAAGCATTAGAAAGCCTTCTTAAGAGTTTCTCTTCTTTGCAATTTTGTGAGATTGTTCTAAAGAGTGTTTTTCTTCTTCTTGATAAATTAAAGTTTTATACTCAACAGGAGATAGAATTGATAAACTAATTCTGAAGAAGGTTACTGATACGGCCCTAATTAAGGAATGTCCTCTAATTTTTTAAATCTTCACAATCTCCTCAATCTTAACATTTTTTCTCTCAATCTCATGGAGATTGGAATACTGCATGAGATTATCAATTCACTCATCATGAAAATCATGTTACTCCGTCAACATTTAAAGACGACTGCCACCTTCCTTCCACCACTTTCAACGGCGAGCCCAACTTGTGCTTCCTGATCCAAATATCAGTGGCTTTGATCTCTTTCTTTCTTTGCAATACTAGCCACTTGGGATCATCTGGATATGAAGGATATAAATCCAAGCAATGTGAACCTGATGAACCACAAGGTAATTTTTATTGTTATCTGAATAGCAACAAGACTATGATATATCCTCTAGTACCCTGAAATAACAGTAAAAATCCCATGACCATGATTTCATATAAGCAAACAAATTAATAAGAGTTTCATAAGACAAGTTTTGGTTAATTACCCTCCAGCACTATATCGAGGAGCACAGGGCTAACATGAAAATTTTCTTATACAGAAAAGACTCTTAATTAGAGAATGATCTCCACGAAGATCTCTTTCCTAACTACGCCCATCGATGGCTTGGTCGAACCAAAACTCCTGTACTATAAATAAGACATGAGGTTGGTAAGCTAAGATACGATACAAATTCTTCGTTTACAATATTATACTTTCCTCATATCTCTATCTGACTTTAACATCGGAGTGTCATCGGCCACCACAACGGTGGTCCGTGGCTCACGTGTGTTCCTTGTGCAGGTAAATGTCAAAACAGATAGCGCAAAATGACTGCATCAATTATGAAACTTATTTTATTTCCTGAAAATTAATGAAACTTAAAAATCAAAATGTTCTTCGAAACTTGCATAACCACCGAATTCGGTTGTGATCCAATGAGGTCTTGGTTTGACACCAAACAGCCAAACAGGTCTGACAAAGTTTGTGAATTTGTTGAAATTGCAACGATTTGCTTAGAACATTACTAGCTTAGTACATGTCTACAAAAAGAGCAAAATCATCTTGAGTGACATAATAATCCATATAGACTGCGATAGATACAATGTGCATAACATGAGGCTTTACTAAACCAAATTTTGCTTGTGCATGCTATGTAGTATGTGTTTAAATATCATGAAGTGGTACTGGCCATCTCCACCCACTCATGTTTGTTCGAATAACCTCATAAATGAAATTGCATGGTGGTCTATCTTTCCCAAATACAATATTTTCACTTACCTTTAAGCCTGATGCTTCAGGTAAATTGTCAATAGCATTGCATACCATATTAACGGGATAATTTGGAGGAACGTCATATCGTGCAGAGACCTTGTAGAGCACAGTTAAGGTGTCCTTGAGCGTCTTAGATGGTTTTATTGGCCTAACAATAAGAAGATGAGTTTGAGTATTTGTATTTGCCAGTGTCAATGTTAAACTAACATCTAAATGCTGAGAGGTTGTGAACTAAATAGCAAGTACTTGCAGGCATTGAACTTTTTAATGCTTAAGATTGTAAGACCATTAGGTGCTACGATACATGACTTTCTTTATACAGTATGTAAGAATTTAAAATGCTTAAATTATTTATTAATTTTAATATTTATAATTTATTTATTTTATTTATGTTTTTTCTGTATAAAACAAAATATTTCAAGAAAACCCTTGATCCTGTGTGTGTCATCTAAGAAGAAAGATTTGGTTTTGCAGCTTTGGTTCGGTCGAAGGTATCGGATGGGGTTACATATCCACCTCTGGTCACTATCCCAGATCTCGAGGACCTGACCATCTCGAGATGCGGTTGTTGAACGCCGCCTTCACCATTGAGAGGAGTAGAGCTAGCCACGTAAAAATGGACGCAGAGATCTCTAAAACGCGACAAAGAAGAAGAAGAAGAGATGGCGAAGCAGGTGGTGGTGGTGGTGGCGAGAGCTCCATCACTTGTGACGAGAGTTCTTCAAATTGGAAATAATGGGCCTAAGCCCAGATGGGCTTCTTATTCTTCTTCTTCCTCTTCGCGTCGCAAGACTGAAGCGGAGTCGGATTCGGGTTCTTCTTCTTCTTCGAAGCCCGAAAACAAGAAGATAGTGGAACGTCTATCTGCCGTTATTGACGCCGTCAATGAGCGGAAGCTCCCGCCTGAGCTCCGTGGCCGTGGTAACGCCGTCAGGTATCTACTCCCCCAGTTCCTCTTTTGGTTCACGTGTAACTTAGGGTTTAGTTGAATCATTCATTTATTTGAAGGGCGAATTAAGGTTTAGCGTAAAAATTAGAGCTTTTTTTTTTTTATAATTATTGAGCTCTCACTGACTTCTTTGAAATTGAAACCCAAAACTCATATTACAAGTGCTTTTGGGATTTTGTTTGGTATATAGTCGAAAGATTCCCACTTGAAACACAGAAGCAAACAACACAATGTTGTAAGGTTTTGGTACGATGTGAGGAGGAATTGCTAGCTTACAACGTGTTACCAATTTATGATCCTTTGAGCGGATACCCAATATGTATAGGTTGTTTTAGCATTGAATCAAAGATTAGGCAGTGGGGTGAAAAAATGGAGTGGATTGTTTGAAATGTGTTTTTGATCCACTTATTCATGGGTAGGATAGGATTTGGATTTTGGAGGGGTAGCTTTGGACAGAGTTTGATGTTTGAGATTTTAAACAAGAGGGTTGCTAGGACCTTTGTTTCTACTAGAGTTACTTTGCCCATTTTTAACAATATTGTTTATTTATTGTAGTTCTGCACTTGAATTGCATATGTTGCTGGCTTGTATATTGTGATACTATGAACTTGAATGAAAGATACAATCAAGTGATGCTTTGTAAAATACTTTACCATTTTTTTGGTATCACTATCTTCAAAGAGGTGATACTCTAGGTGTTACTTTTTTTTTAAAAGGCTCAGTTTTTTTAATTTTATTAATTTATATTTTAACATATGTTCTTACTTCATCAACTTTGTTTATACGACTAAAGATTTGGAATAGTCTAAGTGTGGTGAAGGTGATTTGTACAGGATGTAGATTAATCCTATAAAACTCAGCTATAAATTAAGTGTTATTATGGAGTGTCCATTTCTATTACATTTAAGAAAGTGTTTTGTCATACTACCATGTTAATATAGGACAACATTTAGTGTAGTCTAGGTCTACTAGTGCATGTGGAGTTTATCAGTTTAGGAAGAATGGTCATAGTTGATATTTTGTTCATGCCTATCATGGCACATTCTACTATCATCAGTTTGAGAAATGGAAGACAATTAATTAGGGGTTCACCCAACAAGGGCAAGCTTGCAATCTGGAGATTAACATATAAAACATTTGGGAGTTGGCAGCGTATTTTTGTTTGGAGTTGAGGGTTAGCAAACTCATTTTTGTATTGGTGTCAATGTTACCAGATTGCCAACTATCTGTTCATAACTTCGGAACTTCAAATTATAACGTGGAGCATTTGGACGCCAATACTCTAAAAATAGTCTACATAATTGTATTTATTTTTATTTTTTTTAAATAGAGCTGTCTTGTCCGGTGTTCTCACTTGTTTCCACCCCGGATGCTAGTACCAAGCCACCTTCCCAATTCTAGGAGGCTATTTGTTCGTCCTTTGGGACTGCATTATTTCATGGTTTGGAAGGAAAGACTTTTCAAACTCGAAAGGACAAAGGATTGGCAAAGGAAAGAGAGTTCAATATTACTGAGTTTGGGGTGCTTGGAAGTTGGAATACTTCAGAAATGCATGCCATGTTCTGTTTTCCTATTTGCAATTCGTGGATGATATGTGAATTTCTTACACAAACAGTATGAACAATGATTATGAACTTATAATAGAACAGGTAATTAAAAATCGATTATTGAAGACATGAACAATTCACTGGGGAAATGTCTCTTGTGTGGTATATGACTCATCTCTCCAGATTTTTGAAAACTTTATATTTTCCAGTGGATAGGCTAAAAAATGTCTTAAGTCGTGGAATAAGGTTCTTTTGACAAGTTAAACGTGTTCTTCAGTTTATAACCTACTTCATACATCAGGAAGCACTTGTTTTTTATATATTTTTCGTTTCTTACCGTTCACCACTCGTCAGCTCAAGTAGCATCTCTGATACAAACTTGGGTGTTATCCGTGTAATATTGTTGCTTATTAAAGTTTAATTCTTATTTAGTTGCATAATGCTGGTGACTAAAACATTGGGAAAATCTAGTTCTTATTTTTTCAAGTCTTCAAAAAATTTGTGTGATTAGAGTAATATATGATGATATACGAATCAATTAAATTATAGTGCCTAGTTGAATGGGAGAAAGAATAGAGGGAAATTATTCAGTTTGTAGTTTGGAAAACTTATTGAAAGAGTCAATTTTTTACCTTTAGAAGGAGTGACTTTGACACACACTTGCATTCTTTTTTACTCCACCACCTTGATTTTTTTTTTGTATTTTTTTCATCCTACTAGGTAACACCGCCACTATATCTAGTTCTTTGTCGCTCTCTCTCCCCCCTTGTGACTTCTTCTCCAGAGAAAATAACCTCTTCTCTTCGCAGGCCCTTTTGGCCCACACACTCGCAGCCATCACGCATCCTTGAGCCACCACACATCCTCGCAGCTACCGCTCTCGCCCTCACAGGTCCTCACAGCCACCGCCCTCGCCATTGCTAGTCCTCCTCCAACTTTGGCACTCGCCCTTTCCATCGTCTTCATCTTGTTTATTTTATTTATTATTATTATTTTTTTGCAATCTCGCAGAATAGGCCGCGAGATTGGGGTGGTGGACGGTGTGGTCGCATCCTATTATGCAATTAGGTTTCAATTTCGCAAGAGGTGCGAAATTGAAATTGAATCTTGCAGGTATGAGTGGCAAGGCAACGAGGAGGGGACGAGCAGTGAGTAGTGTACGACGAGGGTGTTGTTTGTTGTTGTTCTTGGAGAAATCATAGAGGGGGAGAAAAGAGATGAAGAATTTTTTTTTTCAAGATGGTGGTGTTGGTGTTTGACAAAAAGTTGGGGGTCTCAAAGTGTGGAAGTGGTGGCGTCAAAAAGTCAATGCCTTATTATTAAGTAATATTGTGACAACTCACAAGTTCATACATAAATGGGTCCAAATGTCTTGTGTCATGGTGCCTGTATTATTAGAAAATAAAGTGCCGCTTTTTTAGTTAATGGTTAATCTTTGCTATCGAAAAATCAAGGATGCCTGTGGTACATGGTTGGCTTCAAAATGAAGTAAGTTCTTTGTGGAGTAAGGAGTATGCACCGACGATCTTAATCATACATAAATGGTACCTAGTTGATTTATACTGAAGTGTTTTCATTTCTTTCCGGGACAGGTCAGAAACTGACATTGCCAATGTTGTTGAGCAAAGAATATGGCATTCCATGGAAGAGGGGCAGTTTGAGAACTTACCTGGTAAAGGGAAACCTCTCAACCTTGCTATAAACCCCCATGCAGATCCAGCAGAAGATACACTGTACAGAATTCTATCAAAAAATGGATGTGCACCCGAGTGGATTGAACTCAACAAGGAAATCCGGAACAATATTGCTGAATGGCGGTTGTCCCTGAAGAAAGCTCAATCAAAAAGATTGAATGAAAACGACTCCAAATGGAATGAAGCTTTAGAAGCTCTGAAGGCGCAGATGCGTTCCATAAATAATAAGGTAAGCAAACAGTATCATACATCATATCCCAGCAAATAATGTTTGGACATCTACACGTATCCTTTGTTACCCATATGAATACCCTAAGTGCAATGTCAACATATAATATACAGCAGCTCCATCACTTCAAAATTGGTGTGTTTTTAGATACTGAATTATTAATAGCCATGATTTTGCCCTGTTTTAGTTAAATCTTTACTTATCAGGAAAGTGTGATTCTTCAGTCTTGAGCTAAATGATGACATGGTGAGGCAAGCATATTGTCTGATTGCTTTATGCACTTGCTGGAGATGATAGGCCAATTTGTTACTTGATATGATATGAGAGGTTGCATTCTGATTATGGATTGCAGGTTTTCCGGTATAATCTCATTGTACCTTTTGGCCGCCAAATGTTCGGACTCAACTGGGAGAAAGAATTAGATCGATTGAAAGAATGATGTGCTGGCCCCTTCACCCATTTCCCATTGTTATTATTTGCAGTAGAAATAAGCTATGGTCTTGTAACTTCATAATCTGCAACCGGAGTAATAGTTGTCATCAGAGCAGTGATATGGTCCCAGATGATAGTTAAAGGAACTATGTTTGCGCCAATCCCCATGCTTCAGTAAAGATCACTTTTGTGATCACCAGAGTCATTGATATGTAGAAGTTGCGAGTTCACAAAGAAGTAGCTCTGCTAGGAGGAAAGCACGAAGAACAACGTGGTGACTCGTACAGGAATACAGTTAATGATGGAATTACTACAATAGTGAATGTTGCCCTCTCTGCCAACAGTGTTGTAACGGCTTAACATCTTTTCATGTGTCTTTGTGTCTTACAGTTTAAAGCAACGTCGATGCTGCTAGTAGAAGAATCAGTTATGTGGATGCTTCTAAGTAATGTATTCAGTTTTGTTGGACAAATACACTTCTCGCAAGTTATTAGTTTGGCTTATTAGTAGGTGTTGATTTAAGAGTGCTTGATTTGGGGAAGCCTATTATAGAGATTGAACTAAGATTGTAAGCATATTGTATTGATGTGAAGGCCGAGTGTGAAGGTGATTGAATGATTTCACAAGTTGTAATGTGAAACGCAATAAAAAATAAATTTGGTTAGAAAATGAGACACATGGAGTATTGTTTTTTCATTTGCCCAATGTTCCAGCCTTCCATATCATTGATGGAGGAGAATATTTGTTGCTCATAACCTCAATCATTGTTCTCATGTTTAATATTTCTTACTCATATCCGCAATCATTGTTCTCAAAACAAGTTTAATTTCTAATAATCAATCCTAATTATGAATTGTTAAATGGAAATGTGGCACATTAGAGATTAATCTATGATTTCCGCCAATAAACCACATCCAGCTTGGTTCCGAGTTTTGGATCCTTGCTATTGGTGCCGGACCATAAAATGCATTTGGCATTATTTGAATCTTAGACGTGGTCACATTTTTTATAACACAAATACCTAACAAGCATTAGCTCTTTCTAAAAAGGGCTTGTCTAATTGGCGAGGAAACGCGTGAGGGAGGGGGTGGAACCCTCCATCCCCCTTGAGATGTGTGCACTCGCGCATCTCGAAGGAATCTCCCTCGCCCATTTTCTCGCCAATTAGAATTCCCCCTCTAAAAATGAGCATTCAACCGCCCATTTTCTCGCCAATTAGAATTCCCCCTCTAAAAATGAGCATTCAACCGCACCTTCCAGTATGTCTACCTTGTTACGACTTTACTCTAGTCACTCAACCTTGCCTTCATCATTCCATTCTTTGTGACTGAGGTAACCACGTCATGGTGTGTATAGTGATTTATGGCCGATGGACAATTGGCACGACCATACTATACAACGTAATGAAGCCTTTATCAACGGTAGGATTTTCCTTGAGATCTAAGAGTTGAAATGTACTAAAACCCCCCACAAAATCGTTGCACATTTTAGGGGCACTCCACCATCCCGCTCATACCCTATAAACCCACACTACCACTCTAGTCTGCTCTGAGGATTTCGACACTAAACCCAGGTACCCCATTTTCACTTTACTTTCATTTTTCTAAATTCTTTCTCTTCAGATTATGTTATGATGTATGCCAATTCGTTTTACTATGCTCTTGAATTCTTGAAATGTTAAAGTAAACCTACCTGAGGAGAAACAGAAACCCATGTTTTTGTAATCTTGAATTCTTGTGAAATATAAACTATCAAATTCGATTTTCCGTGTATAAAATTGGGTCTGCATAAATAATTAATGGGTTCGGTCATTTTGGGGTGTTTTCTACTTGCAAGCTTTTCGAGTGTGTGGGCTGACCATAGGTTGAGTTGGGGTCAATTTCCATCTCCAATAACAGTAGTAGCATTACTAAGTTGATGAATTTGTATGTAGAATTGAAGGGGTTGAAGTTTTTATTAGGGAACAAAATTTAGATTGGGGAGAGAAGATAGAGGCTGATTATGGGAGGATATGTGCAGTGGTGCAGCCAAGATGATTGGTTTAAGGTAAGGGGGAGGTTGAGTGTATTTATTGGGATGACTTATAGATGGGTTTGAAATGGGTCAAACGAGAAGGGTGGGTTTGAGTGGATTTTGTATGTCCTACACATCAGAGAAATAAGATTCGGATCATATTTTTTCAGAATAAGAGAAGGAGAGTGGACATTCTTATTTGAAGAAACCCAATGTTGCCAATAGTTGAATTTTTCAAATTTCAACCCCGCAATGGGGATGCATTTGATTGTCTGTCGTTTGAGTTCCTTCGTGTTCAAAATGATAGGTGAAAATGCTCTTCAAGATGGAATAACTCGAACCAGGAAACTTGAAAACATAAAATAAAGTACTGAAGGGATAAACTATGGGATATGTAAATTGTGATTAAAAAGTTTTTCCAGTGTGTGTGAATGAAAAAGAGGGGGAGGGGTTCAATCAGACCAGATAAGGCATTAGAGGATGGGGAGGTAATGAATAATGACGTTGTATGGATCAGGCCGCAAGCCAAAAGTTATAGTTTTTGAGAAAGGGTAAAATTCATTCAACGCACAAAACTATTCAATGAGCTATACAAGGGCTTACAAAGAGAGATTCGAGACCTACAAAATTTCTGTAATTACAAGAATTTCCTAAAAACTCTCCCCCTTGAAACTGGGCTTTAGATGCCCACTTCCAAATACAAGCAGTTACATCACCCAACAAGTGGCATAACGAGCTTGACCCAACAACGTTTCTGCCTTCCCATTTGTGAAGATCTGGCATTTCCACAAGCAAAATAATACCAAATATGAACATGACATGACCCAAGAGACCCCAACGGCTCAAAGAGTCTTAGAAAGTGTTTCTACACTCTTAAGCAAAAGCGCAATGAAGACGATCTCTAGATTCCAAACAAGAAAGGGGAGTGAGAAGATTTAGCAACTGAGAGTAGAAGGCACCTTAGTAAGGGGAAGAATGAGAGTAAGCGTGCTGGAGAAAACCCCTTTTACTTGCCTCACTCACTCTTTACTATCTCTTATGTTACTCCAAAAAAGTTTTCAAACACTTGATACTTAAAGTTGTCTAGTTTTGACCAAAATTAAACATCACCCTTAACAAATAATCAATGCTGGAAATTATTTCATATTCTGCCCTGTTAAAAAAATGCAGTCCTAAAAAGTCCAAACTGAAAAAATAATAATGATAACAAGTTAAACAACCAAGAATTTCCTCATAACATATATATTGATTTATATAGGTCGCATTTCATGCATGGGCAGAATGAACTGTTGTTGTAATCTTTGGTTTCTTTCCCTTTGGTTGGCTGAGCAGTGAGCTCCTTGATCATTCTATCTTTGTTATTTCTTTTCTTCTAAAAGTATAATAAAACCATCCCAATTTTCTTTTCTTGAAAATAAATAAACAAATAAATTTTATTTCTTAATATTCCAGGAAGTAACACAAACAAAAGTTTGATTTAACAATTGGGATCATTGTGCTATGTAGGTTTTAATTTTGAAGCCTGGTTAACTTTTGGCATCATGAATGCCATTGCAATAAAGGCCAGTTGGATAGGTCAGACATATGCCCTGGCAAAACGCAGTGATCCGGGGGGGAAAAAATCCCGGACTCGCCGGTCGAAAGAGGAGAGGAAGGCAATGGCTGAATCATTTATAAAGAAGTACTGCTCTATGCTCCCTTTGAATTTTTCAAGATGCTACTTCTGTGTATAGATTTGATTACTTGGAGATAATTGCTAAAATTAATAGTAGGCACCATTTTAAGTTTCCCTTTGAAAGATAGCATTGTTTTACTTATTTAACTGGACAGTTGTTTCTTAGGAAAGATTATATGTTGATATGATCATAAAACATCTTTGAATTTCGTACGTGAAGGTCTTTCGTCAACTCTAGGCACATATTGTGTAGTTAGTTATGTTGCATGGATACAGCTGGGTTATTTGGTCATTACCTGTTTATTTTTTCTGAAACCGATGTTTGTGTTCTAATAAGTAATATGAATGGCTTTCACTTTGTAGTAAGGTAATCTATCGTAGTAAAATGGGAGTTACTAATTAATAATTACAGAACTCAGAATTACTGTGCCATGGTCACTTGGTTATTATAAAATTCTTAATGGCTTTAAGAAGTATCCAGCCAGGGGTTTGGACAATCTTAGAAACAGAAAAGTTATAGCGTTCATGGGATCAAGCGAGACCATCTCCTAATTGATCGCTGGTACACTTCATATTTTAGCTTCCTACTCATACGAGTCTGCAGTTAGTTAGATACATAGGTGCTCTTAGGTTTATCTTGTTTTATAGTTCCTTTCAACATGGTTTTTACATATTTTTTTGTTTATAGGTACCAGGAATTAAACAATGGGAGTTTCCCTTCCCTTAATCTTGCACATAAAGAAGTTGGTGGGTCATTCTACACAATGCGGGAAATTGTTCGAGAAATAATTCAGGAAAATAGAGTGCTTGGTCCTCCTAAACTGACTGGAGATGAGCAGAAAACTGATCACCTAGCTGAATCATATCCACTGGGATCTATTTCCACAGAACCTCAACTTAATACATCCAAGGAGTCTCATTTGGTTTTCACTGAAAACCAGAGTACATGTGAAGAAGTGGTTAACACTTCAAGCAGTGAAAAACAACAGCAGACAGTTGATGGCAGCCTATATACTAATGGGATTTTGGCGAATGAAGAAATTAAAGAAGCTGATGCAAGTAAATTATCAGCACAGGGCAATGATGAGATGCCACATACAAGTGTGCAGATTAGCCAAAAAACAGAGTTAATGGAGTATATTGCAACAGAAAGTACTTCTAAGGAAACTCCTATTGCACCAGATGTTGCAGTTACGTCAAGTACTGAAAAGCAACAGCAGACAGTTGATGGCAGCCTATATATTAATGGGATCTCGGCAAATGAAGAAAGTAAAGAAGCTGATGCAAGTAAGTTCTCAGCACATGAGAATGGTGAGATGTTGCATACAACTGTGCAGATTAGCCAAAAAACAGAGTTGAGAGAGTATGTTGTAACAGAAACCACTTCTAAAGTAACTCCTATTGCCACAGATGTTACAGTTGAAACATTTCCAATGCCATCTTCTCCCAAAGTAAGTCAAAAAATCAATGAAAGGTCCACGGACGTAGAGGGTTTGGCTGGAAATGTGGAAGAACTGGAAATCAAGAAAGTGGATGTAGCATCAGAACCAGTTGAAACATCGTCTGTGTCAGATGGAGGGGACTCCCTGGAAAATCACTCTTCTGGTCCCTTGGATGAGATATCTGATGGAAACATTCCATCATTTTTGCCAACCACTGAAAGGAGCACTCTTCACATTCAAGTTGAGGACTCTTGTAACGATGATTTCCCCTTGCTGACCACAGACCAAAACCAGGTTGTAGCAGTAGCTGAGGTAAGACTTGCAATCAGAGTTCCATTTAGCAAATTGAATTTGCATGTGCAGTGCTTTACTATCTGTTTCAGTCAGTCACTTTATAGATGCAAATGCTGTTATTATAGTGATAAAAATGGAAATTGTCCTCATTATCCCCTGAATACGTTTTCACCAATATGAAGAAGTAATTTTCCGTGAAAAGATTTGCACATTTATCCTCCAGAAAATATGTGATATTTTATCAACTCTCAGTTCTCATAATTGCACTGGGGTTTTGGCCTCGCACTTTAGAATTATTTTGCATTTTGATCACTCAGTCACATTGACATGGAGGTTTCAAATGCATTGGTGTTTGGGAGAGGTGATATCTTTCCCATTAAAATCACATCTATCAAATATCTGT
The DNA here is from genome assembly GCA_963556465.1 of Berberis vulgaris. Lineage (NCBI taxonomy): Eukaryota > Viridiplantae > Streptophyta > Magnoliopsida > Ranunculales > Berberidaceae > Berberis > Berberis vulgaris. The sequence continues at coordinate 107,919,075 of OY747124.1, read as the reverse complement.
CGTGTTAAACCCCATAATCTGGTCTTTGAATTAATGATGAAGGACCGTTAATAAAAATTGGTATCTTTCCACGCTGCATTTTATGAAATGACATTTGATTTCTTGGGATGTGATTCCTGTATTTCAAAACCTCTATAGGTGTAATGAAGACTGAGTCTGTCAAAACATGAATGAAATGTCATATGGATACAAAAGTGTTTCAATTGGTTTTGTTGACACCTCATGAAGAGCATGCCTGTCAATCTAAAGTCTTTAAGAAATAGGTGGCATAATGGGTCGGGACCACTGGGTATAGTCACCAGGAACCTTGTTAATTATCTGTGTGTTTATTATGTATAGAGACCTTCTAAACTATTATTATGTATGTTTTATCAGCCTAAACCTGCTCCAAACAATGTCCACACCAAGAACAGTGTTAAAAATGCAAGTCAGGTAGAGTCGCTTTCTCAGAAGGAATCAGTAACCGAGACAAAAGCAGATAATCAAACTGTTTCCAGCACTGACGAAGGAAGAAACTCCACTTTAAACAGAACTAAACTGTGAGTCTGTAGAATTCTTTTCTAAAAAAAAATTTATACAGACTTTTGAACATTCTTTCTATATATATTATATTTTGTATCTGTTCTGAAATTTAAAATGTTCAAATTTTTGGTGGCAGTGAATCATGGGAAGGAGCATCAAAGAAGCCTTCAGAAGCTAATCCAGTTTGGGGAGTATTTCAAGCATTTATCACTGCTTTTGTGAAATTTTGGACAGAATGAAGTCTCGCGTGTAGCTCAGAAGATGGTTAAATATCGGAAAAAGAGTCAGTTTAATTCCCTGTCAGTTTATTATAAAAAAAAATAAAAATAAAAATAAAAAGTTTCCTTGTCAGTTAAATTGGTGTGTTGCTTCTCTGATTCCGTATTTTTTTGTTGGGTTATTTCAAATTTTTTTTACCGTAGATATGGATTAGGGAGAGCACTTGAGGCATAGCTTGACATAGTAATCAACTGAGAGCTTTGTAGTAAAGGTATTAATCAGTAGTTGTTTGATGGGTCTGCAATAATGTTTGTATGTATTCAAAAGGTGCAAAGGAGATGTAGGTTCCTCTTGCACCTGATGAACATGTAAAATATGTGTATTGCTAAACCTTTGGTTTGGTCAGCTGGAGATTTGGATGTCATTTTTGTTTATCTACTTTGAATTTCTTTGTTGAGGAGTTTTTGTTTTTTGTAATACATTTTATATGACATAAATTGCTGTGTCGATGGGTACATCGACACCTAGTTGGAAGTGAAAATAGAAAGAAAAGAGCATAATCCATCCACAGGTGATCAGTCTAAAGGCTAGCTAACATTCACGACCCATAAATTGCACCATGTTTGATCTGTATCAGTTAATTTACATGATCTTGATACAGTACATGGGGGGAAAGGTTTAAAGCAGTTTAGAAATCCTCACTGACGAGTTTTTGCATGGATATGCATCAGTGAATGGGCAACCAACCTGGTAAAGCTTCTTCCATCGAGGAGGGTTCCAGCAACGAGCAGATAAGAGTTGCAAATCGCTTCAGTTTTAAGCATCCATGTACACTTTTAAGCATGATATGGACTGAGACTTTAAGTCTATTATGGATTTATTGCTACCACAAACTAAAGATAATGGTTCAAATCCAAGGAGAGAGAGAGGCGGAGAACGGGGAACATGAAGTTGACTGTTTGTTTAAGGATTCTACCATTGATTTGGAGGGTTTGAAGATGCGGCTAGCACATTATCATCGCCCAGTTATTGAATGTTGTACCATTTGTAAGTTTTGGCTGAAATGTATCATTTTAGACTGAGGCTGGAGAGTTGATACTTTTTTACGAAAATGCTAGAAAATCAGGTTTTGCAATCAGGGTGACGTGGCGTGATCTTGAAAGAATGATGAAATCTCTAAAGTGTTTATATGTATCTCGAGGATATAAAAAATTCCTCTACTGATGGCACATCATCCTGGTTGCAAAACATGGTTGTAAAACTCGATTCCCGATGTATATGTCAAAAGTGTCTACTGAATCGAATGTTATACGCCCAGTTATGGAATGTTACATATTCATACATGCCTTTGGTTGAAATGTACTATTATGTATCTATAAGCTCTAACTAATTTAGCATACAATTTATGTTGAGTAACATCTTGCGCCTAAAAGAAACAAATTGATATGATCTAAGATTCTTTGACAAATGATCAGAGATTGAAAAGAAAATACGGAAAATGACTGATTTTATGACTAACAATGATTAATTTTATGACTAATGTAATAACTAATTTGTGCCTAATTTTATACTTTTATGACTAACAATGACTCTTTTATTAATTCAGGTTAATCCATAAGGTTATATGACATATTTACCCTTCTAAACAAATGGAAAATCTAATTTTATAGTTTTGTGACCAACAAGGACTATAGAAAGGAAAAAAAAAAAACATACATTAATAGTTATTGAAAGACAATTTTAGTCACTCTTTGTTATCGACCAACAAGGATTACAGGAAAAAAAACACATACGTTAATTGTTATTGACCAATTTTAATTACTGTTTGTTAGTTTTATTGATCAACAAGGTCAACATCAAAAAAAAAAATCATTAGCATGTTTACTAGCCTGAAAAAGATTAGGATTTATCATATGAAAAATTAGGATTTATAATATAAAATTGCTATTGAACGACAATTTTAGATTTTAGTTACTCTTTGTTATGACCAACAAGGACTACAAAAAAAAAAAAAAAAAAACTCTACATTAATTGTTATAAACGACAATTTTAACAAGGACTGTAGAAAAAAAAATTAGCTTGTTCACTGACCTGAATAAAATTAGGATTTATCATATGATGTCCATTATTTTCAGGTTAGTGAACAGGCTAATTTTTTTTTTCGTAGTCCTTGTTAAAATTGTCGTTCAATAACAATTAACGTAGCTTTTTTTTCTTGTAGTCCTTGTTGGTCAATAAAACTAACAAAGAGTAACTAAAATTGGTCAATAACAATTAACGTTGGTTTTTTTTTTCTGCAGTCCTTGTTGGTCAATAACAAAGAATAACTAAAATTATTGTTCAATAACAATTAATGTAGGGTTTTTTTTCTGTGGTCCTTGTTAGTAATAAAACTATAAAATTAGGTTTTTTATTTGTTTATGAGGGTAAATATGTCATATAACGTTATGGGTTAACCTAGGTTAATAAAAGAGTCTTTGTTAGTCATAAAAGTATAAAATTAGACACAAACTAGCCATTACATCAACTATGGTATCTAAATTGTCTATTTTGTGGAAGAAAAAAAAATAGGCCCTTAAAGTCATTTTCCGAAGAAAATATCTCTTTATATCTTTGTTTATAGAGATTGAAAATAAAAAAAATTGGGGCGTGACAGTTTGGTATCAGAGCATTTGGTTAGCCTAGGCTGGGGTAGAGTCTAGATGATCCTCGAAATGTGGATATTTGTGAACAAGAGTGTAACTGTTTAGAGATAAATTGACAATGGTGAACTTTGAACTTTTAGTATTTTTTCTTTTTTTTCATGAACCTCGTGATGAGATTCTTTTGACTTATGTGTGTGCGGGGCTAATCATACCTCGTTTTTAATATGAGTAAAGGGTGACATTATTTCATTTAGATTTTCATTTTGTTGTTTTGTTGTTTGGAGTGTTTAACTATCCTCAGCAAATCTCGGGACGAGATTCTTTTAAGGTGTATATATTGTAATACCCGTACTTTTTAATGAGGTGTATATATATATTCTTTCCACTTGGAGTTTCAACTTATTATTTCTAGTTTATTGTTAAAATAATATAGGTATACAGATTTAGCACTCTCGTGTCTATGCATGTTTGATGTGTGGCTTGGTACGATGTGAAAATTTTCTATGAGTATAAGATTTTAATATTTTTTTCCCTTTGAAAATGTATTTTTTTTAAATCCTAATTTCATGTGCCAAGTTGTATATATTTTATTTTATTTCAAAATTCACAGGACTCTCTTACCTTCCGAATCTCGGGACGAGATTCTTTTGAATTGTATATGTTGTAGTACCCCGTATTTTTTTTAATATTTATTAAATTTTATATTTATCTTTGTGTGATTGTTTTCATGAAGTTATGAGCATATGCATGAACTACTTGTTTGTCTATGTGATTTGTGGTTTGTTTCTTAATAATGAGGGTTAACAGAAAATCTATTCCGGAATGGTTTATGATTTGAACTCTAATAATGTTTCATTTGGTAAGTTATTGACTTATTGTAAAATTAATTACCTAATCACCTCCTCTATCGAATCTCGGGACGAGATTCTTTTGAGGTGTATATATTTTAACACCCACATTTTTCTATCTATATAAATTTATTTTATAGATAAATTATTTTATTTCCCTATTACTTTGATTGATGTATTATTTTTCATGCATTAAAGTTTAAATAAAATGGGGGTTTGTTTATAAACTAATGTTATTTTTCTTTTGGGTTTGGGCTTATTTTTTTATATTTTGGACTTTGACCATTCTTTCATTAGGTTTCGTATTGACTAGGGTTTTCTTTTTTCTTGCTAAAGTAGGAGAGAGAAATAAAATAACAATGATACATAAATAAGGTATGACAATTGGCAGCCAATAGCTTATTGCATTTTTACCCTTTTTCTTAAAAACCCTAACTTGTTAGTGGGTCTATTCATTTTGTGTGTGGCGGCTAGAAAAAAAAAGGGGAGAAAGCAAAAAGGGTGATAAGAAATTTATTTTCTCTGATATTCTGTAATCATTGGGGAAAAAAATAAACATAATAAGAAGAGAAGAGAGAAACCATGAGAGAGATGGGGAGACTTTCATCAAACAAATCGAAAGATAGAGGTTTACAACAAAGTCTGTTCGTTCTTCTCTTGGTCTGCATCTCGCCAATCTTTGCAGCAAAATCCATTCACAAGTGAATCTTCTCTTTCTGAACCCTTATGTTTATTAAATTTTGGTTTGTTGATGTGCTGGAGCCACTTTTCAACTATATGTTTGGAGGGAATAACTTTGTATTTGTAGAAATCTTGATAGTTTTATTTTCTTGTTAGTGAGAATAAAATGTCTTATTGTTTGACAAAAAAAATGTAAACAAGGTCGGAAACATTTTTCAATTATGAGCTTAAACTTATTTGTGTGTTCTATCAGTCTTGATTTTGTGCAATTTTTCTATGCTGATTTTTATTGGGTTCTTTAGGGTGTACTGTATCATGCTATATATCAAAACTTTCTTGTTGGAGTCTAGTTTCTAAAGGATTTTACGGTATCACAATCTGAATTTTGTGCGAAAATATATACTTGTATTAGTGACAAGAGGTAAATCTGGACGAATGCTGATAGATGACCTGTTTTGTTTGTAAAATCTGTAATGTTACAGACATAATCAGAGGGTATGCTTTATTTGGTTGGAAACATTTTTGTGTCTACTTTCTATAGCCCTTAACGGTAGTCAATTATGTACATTTGAGTGATGACTTGTCAAGCTGTCTAGTTAAGACAACTTGTTCATTTCGGTATTGTTTGGAGGGTTATTTACCCGACTGTTTGTCAACTAAAATTATGCTAGTTATAACTGAGTTGGGGGTTGTTTAAATTGATTAGAAAGTCAGAAGGCTTGCAGAGGGTTTGACTAGGTTCTAGTTGGGTAGTGAAACTGTAGTTGAATGTTTCGGAGTGTGTGATTTGAATTGTTGCAGTGATCATCTTCCTCAACGCTTCCTTGGATGTGGAATGGGCAGTGAAGTTAAGGACTTCGATTTTTCTATGAATGAATAGTTTTGTTTGAGTTATTTCCATGGAGTGGTGATGTGTGTAGAAGAATGTCGAAGACTTGATGTTTGTTTTCTTCAAGTACACTAAATATGTGGGGATACAATACTTTTGGTATAGAAAATATATAATGATTGTGTGTTGGTTTAGAATTGATATTGTTGTCTTGTTAGCCTGTGACATCATGTAGAATGAATTGTGCAGTTTGGGTTGAACGCGTTATTACTCATGTCCAGATTGTCAACACTCTCTGTATATTGTCCGAATTGTTTTTCTTTACATATACACAAATGGAGGCAATGACTACTAAAGGTTATGGCAATAGTACTGATTGTGTAGTTTGAATTGTTATGCAAATTGACTTGCTACGAAGTATTCTCGTATTAATTGGGTTTGATCCCTGTTGTGTTATGGAAAATTTATTTATGAAAAATGTTAGTTTTCCCAAAAGAATGGGTTAATATTGTGGTTGATTTATTTATGGTTGAGAAAGTGTCACCATAAAGAGTTTTGAGTTTTAGTTGATTTTTTTATGTTTTTTTCCACAACTCAAAAAAAAATGTGAAAAAAAAGAAATTATTATAGTATACAGACTTGCTTGTATATGTGTGATATAATTTTGGTATACATACTTGCTTGCATATCAGGTATGTCGTTCCATGTGAGTTTGGTAGTACGTGTAGTATTTATGAAATGTTTGTCATGGATCGAACTTCGGGTGAGATGACATGTTCCATGATATGGCACCCCACTTGGAACATGTACGCTCTGAGTGGTTTCGAAGACAATGGAGGCACAATTGGGTGAAGTGTGTTCGGCACAAGGAGGATAGTGCGATTGTGAAAAAAAAACACGAGATTTTTGTATATGTGCATGATTGCCTTAAGGGAAAAAACTAAATGCTCATTCGACCATTGAATGAGAACTATATGTCTTCCTAAAGGTAGAAAATGCATTTTGTTGATATTTTAATAATACTCTATTATGACTACGATTTGTATATTTGTTTGAAAATAATTTGCATTTATGAGAATTAATAACTCATAAAATTTATCCGTTTGTTTCTAACTGTTTCATGCAGGATGGTAAGTCTACTAACCTCGCTGACCCAAGTGAGCTTTTGCTTCTTGGGTACGTTCTTATTAGAACGTAGCCATTTGGCCTTTCTCAGGTTATAGCGTTTTGGGGCGACATCTTTGGCGGTTTTTTTTTATGGAGCAGTCATCTTCAAAGAGTTACCCGATTAGAATTTTTGTCTATGTTAATTTTATTTAATGTTTATGTTGTTAAATTTTCACGTCTCGAGTTTTGGTGAAGCAGATGATCCTAATCCTACGTGGATAAAATGATTTTCATTTTCTCAAAAAATCGGGGCATGACAGTTTGGTATCAGAGTCGGACCCAGCCGGAAGTGTGCCAACGAGGACGTTGGTCCCTAAGGGGGGTGAATTATAACACCCTGAGTGGGCGGGCTCTGAGGTTAGCAGCTCCATGTGTGGGCAGGCTCAGAGGCTGGCAGACTACCAAGTGTGGGCGGGCTCATAGACTGGCAGGCTACCTCGGTGCTATAGTCCCACATCGCCTGGGTGAGGGATGGAGATGTACTATATATGTACGAGTTTTGATCAACATGACACAACGCGTTTTAAAGTCGTGCGGGTAGTTAAGTTGGGCCCAAAGCGGACAATATTGTTTCATGTGGATCAGGTCGTGACACCTTCAAAGTCTAGATATACCAAAACTGGACTCTATATTCTTCAGAGTCTAAAGGATGACTCATGGATGATTCACTCTCAAAAGGGGCAATGGAGGAGCAGCAAAAATCACTCAAGATCTGAAAGAGAGTATTGCATCATGGATGAGGAGCAGAAGAAGAAATCACTCAACCAAATGTCAACTTGTAAAAAGATTGTTGAATCAATAATGACAAAAAATCATCATCTACCTAGTGACCGAGCGAGGATTTTTTGTTGAATGGGGGCGGAGTAATGAATCATAGTTAATTAATGATAATATAATAATTAATTACTTTAACATAATTTTTTTTTAATAATACATAAATAACTGTACAAAACTCCATCTACTCTATGGGGGAAGAAAATGGATCCAACAAGCTACTTTCTAGAAGTTACTTTGTAGGAGCACAAAAGATAAATATACGAGGGACAAATCAAATTGGTATATAAAGTCGAGGGGCAAAATTTAATTTTGAATGTAAAGTTATATGTTTACAAAAAAATAGGTTATGAGGTTACCCCAACATTAATCACTATTGCAGTCTCCCCCAAACTAGCAATCAACGTGCATTAATTGTCAAAAGCCTCACATCGATTACCAAAATATCCTTCAAACAATAACCCACGAATGAACCTCGAGATACAAACATGTATCATGAGAAAAATTGAAAAATCCTATGAATAAATACAAAACTAGACATCGATATACGAATTCATTTCAAGAAAATACTTGCAAAAAACATTTTTCTTCCTCAAAGCAGACAAGAGAGGTTGGGGTTGCTCGTGGTCAGTGGCGATGGGGAAAAATGGAAATAAATCAAACAAAGAGTGATGAAGAGGAAGAAAAGAGGAGGGGCGGTTGTCGATCTCGCAGTAAACAAAGAAAGGGAGCAAAAAATAATAAAGAGGCGGGGTGGGTTTGTCAGCGTTGTAAAGAATAGAGGGGGAGAGGAAAGGGTGGGTGGGATGGCGTCATTCGCATCACAGGGTGAGCAAATCGTAAATATCCAAAAAAAATCAGAAGTCAGTGTGGGTACTTGCCTCAACATAGATCCGTGCTTGTCTACTTGACGAAGTTTTGTACAATATCTTCACAATAGTTTATTTGGATGTGTTGTTGTGTGAGGTGAAACTTACCCTATGATACAAACTTCTTAGTTGATCATTTTCAACGCTCTCGAATCATATATGGTATTTTCCTTAATGATCGATATGGGAAAAATATTTTCAACCCTCATCCTACATCATCACCTATTTGGCAATTTTTGTTTCTCTAGACACCCCTATGGCATATATTGCAATGTGAGCATCAAGGCCTACTTTGTTGTGTTTTTCGTTAAGCTTACCATGTATACAAGCCTGCCACGAAACAATAGACAATGACTCCAACCCCCATCTATGAAGAAGAACATCTCTGTATTCCAAATGTGTTTTGGGTTTGCTATGTTTGTGAACCGGTCTTCCAATTTTAAGATTTTAGATTTTTCTAATATGTTACGGAAATTTGAGATTTTTGAATCTCAAACATGGAAGTGGAATACTTTTGAGAATAACCATGCAAAATAAGCATTTGAAGGCATTCAAGCTGCAAATAAAGATGTACCAAGAGTTGTGTTCGTTCGTCGAGCATTCCACTAATTGGTGACATCTGGATATGTCATTGTTTGTCATGTCGATCTTGAAAAATGGAGAAGAATACTAACAACAAAAGATATGCATCTATGCATATATGAACCAAGTTACTAGTTGCTTGAATGCTAGGGTAGACTAGGAGCATTCTATGCAAAGAATGACGAAATGTTGATTCAGATTTGAGTACTAAAGGATTACGAAAATGGAATTTGGGAAATGAATAATAAGTTGAATTTGATAGTATGTTGAGACTAACCATGCACCCAATATAATTCTGCTCTACAGAAGCACTGGTTATGTATCATGATCACTATAATAGTCACAAGGTTGTAGAAATATCATACAGTATAATTGTGAGAGTGGGAATTACCATGAGATCCAACTAGGGTGGTGCGGGGTAGCACCATTTCTACTTTCCACGGTAGCGCCATTTTCCCTTTCCGGTAAAATTTGAAATTGTTATAGAGTTGGTAAGGTTACTATTTCTAGTACTCAACGCACGCTACGCATGCAAACATCCACATTTATATATATTATCCTCGATATGATACTTAATTGTGAATTAAAATTTTGCATCACCTATTTGAGCACGCGTCAGGTGTGTTTTTCTTTTTCTTTTTATCATGCGCTAACAAAATTATTTTGAAATTAATTTTGTGTGTTACACATGCTATTCACGGACACTTATAATTTATAAATAGTTGGAGGTCTTTAAATAATATATGTTGAGGGTTTAGATGTAATTAATATGGTTCTTATTTTAATTGTAAATATTCTAAAATTTTGGAGGCCAAATTAGAAAGTCCCTGCTAAATAACATCATCAATTCCACTAAAGGACACTACCACCCATATTTGTTTTATTTGCTGAAGGACACCACCACTATATTAAAAAAAAAACCCCATAACCCCTTTTATCCTCTCTCAATTTCTTCTCCATCAATCACCACCGCCACCTCTCCTCTTCCTCCTCCCCTTCGCCACCACCACCTCACCATCGCCACGTCTTCTTCTTCTTCTTCTTCTTATTTTTCAATCACCACCACCACCTCTCCTCCTCCCTTCCTCTTCTTCTTCAATCACCACCACCATGCCACTGCCACCTCCTTCTTCTCATCCTCCCCTCTTCTTATTATTCTTCTCCATAAATCACCATCGTCACCTCTCTTCCCACGACTTCCCATATTCTTCTTTGTTTGTTTGTTTTTTTTCTCTTCAGCAGGTGGTGGTGTCCTTCAACAGAAATGGTGATGTTATTCAGCAGGGGCCAATTAGAAATCAGGTTGAAGACACACTGTTCATCCACACATTTTTGCATTAAATAGTCCAGATAAATAAGTTTGGGAATTTTTGTATCCATGTTCTCAATTACATTTAATAATACTGGAATTTAAATTGATTTTTTTTTTTTCTCTTTGTGAAGGTTCAATGATATTCTAACTCACAAAGCTTTGGATGGACAGTGACGGTCTTAAACCTGATCTTAGGCTTTTTCATTTGCCCTCCACGTTTCATACTTTTTACAATCGAAATCAAACCCTCTCAAATATTGATAAATTAGACTCAAGCCCTGAATACAATTTATTTTAAGACCACAAGTATCTATAAACTATAAAAAGGACATTATGCATAATCGTTCAATATTCATAACCCAATTATTAAAAAATATACAACATCCTCAAATAAAATTTATAGTAAACATAACATACTTTTTGCAATTACATATTGCGTTGAACAAAAATTCAATTTTAGTGCGCATCTACACATATTTTCAAGTCCTTAAGTTATATTATCACCTAAGAAAAAACAATCGTAGCTCGAGTGGATGGCATGTGAGATGTGCATTGACTGCTTAGTAAGGATTTTAGAAAATAATATAACTTGTTAAGATCTCTATTGAAGTAGTAATTTTCTAACGTTAAAAATTAAATATTAGCACTATTTAAGTGTCAATCGACAAATTGCTCGATTGAAATCCCTGAAGGATAGATAAATTTCACATGTAATAAATCATAAAAAGAAATAGCGTAAAAAATAATTATATGCCCACGCAGCAAGCACTCGCAACTAGTTCTTGAACTAAAATCCATTCAACCTACTTGTATTGTGTGCCACCGGGAGTTGGTAATGATGTTGATACATATAGGTATTTTAAGAGCCTATCCACAAAAGCCTCGTAAGATTTGTTAGTGTTTGTGCTAAAAAATTTATAGTCGACAAACACAACCCACAAATTTGTTAGAAAAGCTACCTTTGTTTAGATATTGCTTAGCTAAAAATTTGGTTTTTTATCGAAGATGTTACCTTCCTCCATTCTCTAAGGCTCAATGAGGGTGTGTAACATGTTATAAGATATTTAGACAAATGTTTTATAGTCTATAAGTGATGATCCACACAAGAGAAAAGGAAAGGGGTTTTGCAGATAGTTAAAGCCAAATACTCCGCATCCATCATAAATGTCACTCATCTTTCGAGAGGCGATGCTTATTTATACTAATTTTTACTGGTTGGGCTACTAATAATACATGAGATTGAACAAAATTTCTCTGTATAAGAGTGTAAGCTATCGAGAGTGGGGGATGCTTATTTATATTAATTTTTACTGGTTGGGCTACTAACAAAATTTTACTGGTTGGCACGCATTACAATTTTTTTAACTCCTCCCGCCTCAAATGTCGAGGGCATGATTCGAATACTAAACCTGTGATTACATGTGCCACATACCTATCGCTGAGCTGATACCCCATTGCTGCGAACAATACAATGCTAACATGTGATCTATCACATGGCATACCTTTATAATTGCAAAGAGTGTGTGACTAACCATGACCATTATCAGATCGTCTCTCCTTCACATTCCCCGTCCCGAGTACACGACGACTACTGTAGTCACACAATACCAACTCAGTCTCTCACCAAGTCACCAAACAAAACCCACCATTTCAGATCTCACTCGAATTCGAATTCGAATTCGACTGACGTCCTTGTTGAATTTCGATTCAAACTCTCAAATGGAGGAGTTCTCGATTGATGCTCTCCTTCTCCTCGGTTTATTGAGTTGAAATGCAGCAGCAACCGGATTCGTCTTTGATCGAAGGCTTTGAAGGTCCACCTAGGGCTTTGTTTTACCTCTCATTGTTGCTTCTTCAAGGAGGCGAAATGGATTTCTCCAAAGTAGGCGAGAAGATCCTCAGTTCAGTTCGATCTGCTAGATCCTTGGGATTGATTCCTCCCACCACTTCCGATCGTCCCGAGGTATAAAAATTCACTCTTTTTGCTCCATTTCAATTGTTCTACTGTCTACTCGATAGGGCATTGTTGAATTTGATTCAATTGATTGGTTTTTAGGGTTTAATTTGAGTAATTGAATTGAGCAGAAGTAGTGATCCCATTTGGTTTGGTTTGTGAAGGTGCCAGCTCGTGCTGCCGCAGCAGCAGCGGTTGCACGAGCTCTAGCTGGACTTCCTCCACATCGAAGGCTTTCTCCTCCATCAGGTTCTGAAGAATTGGTTTCACTATATGGAAACTTACCGCGTGGTCAAGCAGTTGAGGAGCTAGAGGAAGAATTCTACGAAGAGGTACCAGTTACTAACTTTGTATCCTGCTTAGCAGACTTGAAAATTGCTGTTAAGTGACAAATGCTAGCCATTTATTGCTGCATTTGTTCGGTTTGCAGTGATTTTGGGTGCAAGACCAACTAATGCATCAGTAGAATGTCTTATTGGTTTATTCCTGAGTAAGATGTATGTACCATACGATATTTATTGTAGGATGTTGATAAATATGTGCGTAACCATCTCCCACTACTGACTTATTACAAGATCGGATTACATCAGCTATACAATTACATTTGTTGTTGAATAATTTCTGAGATGTTCACATGCAATGGAAATTTTCAATGACTAGTTACAGTAAATTATCATATTAATAGATAAATAAATAATTTTCAAATTTTTTTTTTTTTAATTTTTTTTCTTTTTTCTTTTGGGGAGTTTCCTGAAATTCATGTAACAATAATATTTCTTTTTACTGCCCAAGAAAAAGAGAAGGTGAAAAGAACATGATATCAAAAGCAACAAGAGTAGGAAGTCAAACTCCCATTTAATCTCTGAATATAGTGGGAAAGCTAGTGTGGAGGTGATTCTAGAAGATGAGGCTGCATGGTGCCTTTATGAGGTTAACAATAACTTGTGGAGGTAGACGTGGATATTACTTGAGAAGAGAGTTAACCTTGGGGAAAATTTGTCACGTTATTTATTCAATATGAAGTATCTAAGTCCTTTGTATTCCATTTGGTAGAAAGGTTGCTGGTTGGAGGAAGATGAGTGGCTCCATTCCATAGATTAAGAGAAAAAAAAGGCTTCTGATCTCAGTGGTGGGAAGCAACCCCAAGCTCTAGAAGTGGCAATAATCTCAATTTAAAGGTTCAAAGAAATGAAGCTATACTGATACGGCGAGGGCTGGTCCGATGCGACGGTCAGGGGTGGTTTAGTGGATGTAGCTTAATTCTTGAGTTGGATTGGAGTAGGTGCGGTAGAAAGGAATGATTGTGATTTCCTTAGTTGGGTGTGAATATGGAAGATGGATGAATTTTTGTTCTGATGTGTCATGTGTTTGTACATATAGTTATTGAAAAGTGCATCGTTTTGGGTGTCAGAAGGTATGGCGTCAAATTTTCTTAATTTATGATATACGATATACTAAATTTAGTGTTTAAATAGTTACATGTATGTATAAATTAGAATATAGTGCAAATTTAAGCATATAAAATACATAAATAAGACTTAGGGGTGTTTGGCAACCAAAAGCATTTAGAAGCACTCATGCTACTAAAATAAGTAGTATTTTAGTAGTCTGCAAATGCCTTAACAACCAGTAACACATCTTCTAAATCCCACCAAAGTGAGAGGCCAATGCATCTCTTCAAAAGCTAGAGTTTTCTTCTTGTTTCTGTGAGGCCCCTTCAAATACTCTTGATTTTTGTTCGCAACATGGTATCCCTTCCTAAGCAGGCTCTCTCACCCCAATAGCCGAATTTTAATTGCATTATAGGAGAGAGAAAAAAGTAGTACATGTGTCACAAAAATATGGTGATAGTAGTGTCTTTCCGAACAATATAATAAGAATTTTGAGTCTATGATCATATACAATCACATAATCAATATACAATCAACTTCCATTATTTTGGAGATAAACCTCAAAATTGCATCACGGTATTATTTATCTTCCCATAACGCAATACAAAAATCCACCGCTATCCCTAACATACATTTCTTCAACCTCCTTGTCAAGGCCTTGGCATAAACATTAGCAACTAGGCTAATGGGTTTAAAATCTTTGAGTTCACAAACTCTTTCCTTGTCTTGGGATTAAGCACTAAGTCTCCAATCGAAACGAATGAACTTTGGAACTCCGCACTCTCCACATACTACATATTTTTGTTAAACATCTATCTGAAAATTATCCAAGCCTAGGGCCTCATCGCCATAGCATGAGGGTAAAGCCTTCATAATCTCTTTTGTTTTTTTCAATACCCCTTTCCACCAACTCATTAAGTTCTCCTAAAATGCAGTCAAACTCTACACATCCCAAAGAAGGTTTCAACTACTCTTCTCGGTCATAAATAGATCAAAGGTTCAACAATGTGTTGCTCTGTTATATCCCCATCCACCTCCACCCACCCATCAATGTTGATATACAGAGCACCTAAGAGAAGCATGTGCATGTAATTATCTGATGTTATATCCCCTTCATCCTACCATCCTTGTTGTAACATGACATATTTCCTTCTTCCTCAAGATGCTTCACTTTTAGCTAGAACATGAGCTAGATCACAATAAAAAAATATCCTTCTCCTCTTGCTCACCAATGGCCATACTTCTTCCATGAGAGCCATTACCCTTCTTTCATGTAATTACATTTCCAGTCATTGAGCTTCCCTTCGAGATAATTCAACTTGAACCACAACTCATAGAATTCATACAAAATGATCCACGCCATCATTACTCCATCAACTTAATCAAGTAACCATCTTCAAACCAAGCCATCTCAAATTTGAACAATATTCTTTTAAACTTCTAGCCTTTTTTAAAATCAGTAAAAACCTCAGAATTAGCTGAAAAAGGAAACAAGAAATACAAAAGTAAGAGAACCAGAGAGTCAGAAAATCACTGGAATGACAGAAAAGGGCCTATAATACATTAAGGAGAGACAAGCTAACCCAACAAAAAATATAGCTATGGAAAGGAATTCCTTCTAGGACCCTCCACATCTTCTAGCCTTGTTACCCAAACATTGGCAAGTGACTGAAAGCCACATCTGGGAGAGTGGCCAGATCCACAACACAAGTGATCCACCCGCTCATGGCCACGAAATCGGTCCAACCCCACCGAACCACAGCCTGACTTTGTTATTAAACAATGTATACCTAATCCCGGTACCCGTTTATCCGCATAGCTAGAAGATTCAACAATATACACAAATCCATCATACTTTTGATAATCACCCTATTATTTGTATTAGTTCTATAATTAGATGACAATTAAATTCTTCATCAATCACCCCATAAATCCCAAAAGCCCTTTCATCTCACATATCTCATCCCAAAACTCCTCCTTTCCCGAGTTTTGGATCGGTTTTACACCCCTTGAAGACCCATCCGGACAGGTCACTAAGAGATCACGACACCAGTCAAATAGAGCATGATGAGAATATAGTATGTACCCATCAGATCATCCTCCACCTTCATCAATCAGATTCCAAAGGGATAGCATCCCCTAACATTCCAATAGCAGATAGTGCCTCCACCACTTGTCCATTTCCCAACACGCGTTTATCAATCCCCCATACATATCCTTCAATACGTAGCATTGAAGGCTCTTACATTTCAAGCGAAAAAGTCAATCTTCATTAAGAACAATGTTCTTCCAAACTAGCAATGGCATGTCATAACCATTATCTCCTCTTATCAATCTCCAACATCCCTGCCCTGTTTCAATGCTCAAATTCAACAAAAAGCATCGTCATTAGGACCACCATCAGCTGGAGCATTTTACCCTTCGATCACTTCCTTTCCTGCTCATCATGTCAAAACATTGCAATCTTTCTCATTGTCCTCGATAAAACCCATCAAAGTTTCAAATTCATTGCCCACACACCTCCATTACCCACGCATTCCCCTTGAATGTTCATCTCCATCCGGCATCCACCCCCTTATCAACTAAAGACTATTTTCTTCGAGTGTGCCCCTTATCATCGCCTCCCAATTATGTTGGAGTCCTCCAAGTGCTTGGAATTCAATCCAAAAGGCCTTCTTCATAAAGGTAGAAGAAGGATAATTAGTGGATTCCTATTTGATGTGTTTAAAGAAGTTAAGGTCACACCCTTAATTTATATATAAATA
This sequence comes from Berberis vulgaris, assembly GCA_963556465.1. Taxonomy (NCBI): domain Eukaryota; kingdom Viridiplantae; phylum Streptophyta; class Magnoliopsida; order Ranunculales; family Berberidaceae; genus Berberis; species Berberis vulgaris. The sequence continues at coordinate 107,902,517 of OY747124.1, read as the reverse complement.
TGATTGTTGCCCATGACCCTAAAATTTAGAGGCCCATATTTGTTTTGCTAGGATTTGGAATTGGAATGTTCCATGGCTTTTCTCATTGTATTTGAAACAAAACACCTTTTCGTCAACCAAGCCCATATAACATTTGTTCCCAAGGCCCAAGTTCGATACAGTCTGATGCCTCATTGGATTTAACTGTTGGCTACATCGCCCCCAAAATTAGCCTCAAGGTGCTGCACAATCACATTCATTTTCACATCAGACATACTTTGTTTCTCAAGTGTCAATCCTGACCGATCAACCAACCTTGAGATATGCTTGGGCCCCGACATACTTTCTGACCCTTATCTACTGAGAATTGATCATCATGCGAGATCCTAAGACTTCTAATTGATCATCTCCACCCTCATCTGCTGCCATGTGCATAATTGACCCCCCATTCTCCCCAAAATTATTCCACACCCACCACATTCGTCTTACTCACCCTCATTTTAGATTTTCTTAGAGTTTCCTTGTGTGTTGTCACATTTTCTTCTTTACATACAGCTTTCCAAAATTAAAGGTAGTTGAGATTGGTCGGCCCCATCACCACCAGCACCCAATGCGCTTCAATTAATGTCACAACCATAGTCATTTGTATTTCTCGGTACATGTGATATGTAGTGTATTTATAAGCCAACAACAAGTATATAGTATCTAGAAGGTCTACCCAGTACGACTCTGTAATGATGTATCATAAGATACGTATCGGACGATACACATGGCATATAGTACCATCAGGATGGTAACTATTTTATTTATTTATATTTATAATTATATTATTATTATTATAATTATAATTATAATAATAATAATAATTATTATTATTACTATTATTGGAGGTCACCTTTTACACATTTTTAACCTTCATATACCCTCCTTTAGGGTCAAACTACACAAACTTGATAGACCTTTGGTGTGTTTTTCAAAGAAAATTAACTTTCAAAACTCTCCACCCCTAGACCTTGATAGACCTTTAGTGTATTATATTTGCATATTCTTTATCCATGAATGAAACTTGAACCTTTGCTTCAAAAAACCGCAAACAAAAACAAAAAAAAGTCCAACAAATTTTATTGATGGATACATTTGAACCCCCAAGATGAACATGCTCCTTGAAAATGATCCGAACTTAAGAAGTAGCAGTAAAGGCCTTTTTATTTTTTTTTTGTGTGTGTGTGTGTGTTTCAGAATACATTTGAAATGTTCTATGTAATGGTGAAGTTGAAACTCCTAGTGAAGCTTTTAGCCTCATTATTTTATTGTCTCTTCTGCAGGACTTTGATCCGGTTAAACATGTTCTGGAGCACATCCCTTCTGAAGAAAATGAACGCACCTATTTTGAAAAAAAGGTGATACTCCCAGGAGATTAAAAACAGATTCCTTCCCCAGCTCTGTGATTGTTTACTTTGTATTAGCTATTGAACACAACACTTCCTCGGCACACTAAAAAACATGGGCAATAAGTGTACAGTTTTCCACTTATTTGTGTTTCTCTTATTGCAACTTCAAAAAGAAACTTATTAATAACCCTGTTACTCGGACAAATCGTTATTGCAGACTTCTGTCATGTAGTTTACGCTGGACTTGTCCGATTTCCATGGGCCTTTTCTTCTGCCAAACATTTTTCAGAATTATGTCCTTAAGTATTGTTATACGGTTATACCCTATTCTAACTGTGCCATTTAATTTCTTGTTTGATAGCATGTTTCACTGTGGGACTGTGGTATTTTACAGGCTGCTCTTAGATTAGCCCAGCTGGATAGGATAGGTGAACGTCTTTCACGTCATGTAATGGAGCACCATGAAGAGATGGGTAATTTTCCGTTTTGCAAATGAATCTTCATGCTTTTTATTGTCCCATGTTTGCTATATCGACATATAATTTTGCTATGGGTTTCTTGTATAGGCTTCTTCTTCAATGATATAAACATGCTCTGTTGGACGAGGGTTCCTTTTTCTTTTGTTTTTTAACTTGTTATCTTCCTTTCATTTTTTAACCAAAAAAAAACATTTTTATTTATTAGATGTCGAAAGCAGGGCAAGTACCCTCTCAAGTCTGTTAGTCTTCCTAATGTCGTCAACCACAATTCCTATATCTATTGCAAATGGCATGGACTTTCAAGATTTCTTATGGGGAACATCATCAGCATCAAAGAAGTACATTGTAATTCGATGGGGTTTGATCTGCAAGCCCAAAGAGAAAAAAGGGGGGGGGGACTGGGTATGAGGAGACTAAAAGGTTCAACCAGGCGTTATTTGCAAAATAGCTATGGAAATTCAGGCAAGAAGAAAATGCATTGTGAAGAACACTTGTAGCAGAAAAATATGGCTTAGAAGTGTAAAGGTGGTTCTCTAAGGCAAAATCTTCACCATATAGCTGTGTGGTGACCATAATGAATTTGCAACCAAAGTTCCAAAGACATAATATTAGCAGAAAAATATGTTTTAGTAAGTAGGTGGTCCGATAAGGCATGCTGTCCATTCCTTTCATCCATTTGTTAATAGATCCATGTCTTTTAAGCACCTTAAATTCATCTAAAAAAGCTCCTCAAACTGGAAGTCTCTTCACGGTATCGCAAGTGCGAAACAGGTGATTGACTGTTTCATTATGAAGTTCACACATCACATGAGAGCCACTTACTTTTATACCTCCCTTTATAGTCATCGCTGGCTAGTGTTCTTCCTTGCACCGTACACCATAAAAAGCAGATGTGCAGAGGGGAGACCTCTGATCCACAATTTTTAATCTAGCTGCCCTGTATTCCTAATGTTTCCACATGATTATGACAAAATGATTTAGCGGAGGAACCATCTCTCTTCTTCCGCATACTGCAACTCCGCCACCCCCATTTATTGTCTTCTCCTTGGGGAAGCTTGGACTGGATAATCATAAGTTCAACTCCCACTTTCGGACTTCTCTTATCGACTAACGTTCATGCTACACAATAAAGTTACTCATCAAACCTGTTTCACTCTCTGTGATCAGTGGGTCTTGGTGCTTTAGGGATCTCTCCCCACTCTATATATGTTCCCAGAAGCGAGTTCTATTCTATCCATTTCCCACTTTATATGTAACATTTTGGAAAAATTGATCCTTTACATTCTGATAGTTCTCAACAGCGCACAACTGTAAGCTATGTTGTCACAGGGCGAGCGTAGCAATGGAGCCTTTTTTGAGAGGGTAATAAATTTTTTAGTGTGGTAGCTATCACCTTGACTAATGTATGGCTTTGAGGCGCTACGAAGAGGCACTATGAGTAAAAAATGAAGCCTTTAGAGCTTTGGCAGAGCTGCAACAGAGCCCCGGCAACATAGGCCATAAGTGTTCTTTCATTAGTGAACCATTTAAACTCAGTTTCTCTAGCCACAGTTTGACGCCAAAATCACGAGCTTCATACTTTGTAATCACAATTTGATGCCAAAATATCATGAGCTTCATAGCCAAATCTCCACATCCACTTACCCAATAAGGCAATATTGATCTCCCTAATTCTTCTCACACTAGACCTCCATTCTCAATTAGCTTTCACACTTTATTCCAAGAGATTAGATTGTGTTGAATCTCACATGAAATTTTGCATTGCACTCATGATTTTGTCAGAGATGGAACCAAAGATCACATTAAGGCTCATATATATGTTGGCAACCCAGAAAGTTTGGAAATTTATGAATTTTCGTCCTTTCAATAAAAAGTTGCATTTACATGTGGCCAATTTCTTTCCACCCTCTCAAGCATCTCATCCCATGCATATTTGTTTTTGAATTTAGCTCCTAGGTATAGAACCCAAGATTTGCATGACAACAGCCCCTTTTTAATCCTCAAGAATGTTCGCAAAATGGTCAATCTGCCACAGTTGACCTGGGAAAATCTAGCACTTGACAAAATTACATCTAAGCCCTGATTGTTTCAAACCATTTTGAATGAAGGATTGTGGAAAGAAGTTTTATCGGCTTCCTAAGCATCCAGGTTTCTCTTACTGTATAGGTACATGGAGATCCATTTCCAACCACAAGGATGATTTTGAGTATCATGTTGAATTAGTTCTAACGTCTAGGAAGAGGGACATGATTAAATTCTGGCAAAATAGATGGGTCATAATGTTGTTAAATATAAATTTTGGTGACTGTTTGATCTATGCAACAAAAAGCTTGGATTAGTGGCTTATTTTGGTAGTCAGGTTGGTGGTGTTAATGGGATTTGCATCTTTGCAGGACTCCTCTTTTTGGGAGCTGCAGCAAATTACAAAAATATTAAGGTTTTGTTACAGTATATCGTGTTTGATAACAATAATGATGGGTGGGGGTGGATGAAGTGAAAGATCTTCTCTATGAAGGCTTTCTATAATCACATCATATCGGCTCAGCCAATTGCTCCTATACAGTGGGATACCGTCCTGAACAAAATCATCTAGCAGCCAAAAGTTTTCCCTAGATAAGGATTTTCTTGTTGATGGCTATTTGGCTACCCAAGGTTGAATATTAACTATGGATAGTTTGAGGAAAAGAGGTGCGGTGTTGCCTCCTCGTGAAACACTGAAACTATCTACAATGAGGAGGATGAAAGTATATGCGTATTTTTGTCACTTGCTCCTTCTTCAAGGTGATTTGGTCTCTATTTCTATTGAGGTTGGGCGTCAGAAGGTGGCCTCTCTGAGTGGCTTATTGCATGGGAGTGTAGCAATCTATCAAGCATTGGGAATGGCTGTGGTCTATTGCTCCTCTAGCAATGTGTTGGCTGATATAGGAGTGGGATCTGATTCTATTACAGTAAACAGAGAACATACATGCAACGTTTCAAATAAATTAAGCCTCGTTGTGGAATTGGGGTTATACATGGGTTTGTCAAAGATCATTTCATATTTTTATTTTTGGCTGGAGGAATTTAGTGTTTGTTTGGATTCTTTCTCCCCATGTTATGTTCCAAGTTTTCATGTTTGAGTTATAGAAATGTATATAGAAATATGAGTTAGGTGCCTACTACCAGGGCTCACGTTATATATCATAATTAATGATGTTTTAGGGAGTATTATGGTCTTTACAAAAATTTTGAACTAGGTTTTTGTTGGCTTTTATTTTGAAGATTATTTTATTCTATGATATTCTAACACCTTCATTAAAAAAATTAAAGTTTCTAACTTTATAATCTTTAAGTGAGATGTTTGATGCTTATATTTGGTCAGTGAAGGGGATACACCTGGTGAGAGAATTGGAGCTGGACTTGAAGGTAGCAAATGTCATTTGCATGGTAAGCTTAGCATTAGATTTCAATGACTTTCTTGAGTACTGATTTTTCTCCTAATATAGGCAGCATTTGCTTGAAGATTCAACCATAGGCTTCTTCATTGGTTATAAATGAAAAGAAGATAATGTTTGCTTTCTGTATATGGTTTCCATTTCTCCTCGGTTTAGTGTTTGTCTTTATGGAGCATCATCTGTTAATTTGCAGAATGGACGACGACACCTAACCTCATCAATGAATGAAGTGTCCCGAGATCTTGTTGTGACTTCAAATGCAAAAAGGAAACAATCTCTTTTGGTATGTACATTCCTTTCTAATGGTAAACACGTACTAGACGTGGTTGGGGATACTGGCATACCAACCCTTTTCTTCATGGGTTTTGCTGTCCTTTCTCTTGTTACTTTGATTATTTGTGTGGCTTCTACTTTGTCAACATGATGATGTATCTGGCTTCTTATGCTCTCTCTAGTCACTGTGCCTAACATCAAAGTCTTTTACTTGACTAATATATGCTCCTCATTCTGCTTCAGCTCAAGTCATTATCTTTATTTGTAAAATTTTTTATTCTTCAGGCCTCATGAATACAAGCATGTTTTTCTTATTGTTGGTTGCCGAACCAGGCTTGAATTGGAATTGACTTAGTGGTTTCTTCCAACCTTTCGAACTTTAGGATACGTGGACAATTGTATTTTAAAGTGGTGGTGCAGATGTCTACAAGAAGGGACTATAAAAAGCCTTTAAATTTAAATTTTGATAAATTGACAAAAGCTCGAACTTGTACAAGGCGAATCTATTTATATATCAAGCGGAAGCGGGTAGGGGTGGGCACGGGACGGGATGGGATGAGATAGACCCATCCCGTTCATACGGGATCGGGACGGGACGAGATGAGATAAACCCCATCCCGACCTCGTCCCATCTCAAACGGGTTCGGGACGGGACGAGACGGGATCAACGTGTTTCAAATTGACCATGCAATTTCAATAACTAAAATAGATCTTCAGCAAATTGCATGTTCACACATAACCATGCTGAAAATGAAATAATAAACCAAAATGCAATCAACTAAACATAATGTAACCTATGCCATAATAAGCACATGAAGCTGTCATTGGAATTTCTCATAGAGTTTAATTTTCATGCATATCTATCCTTGCAAATGAGATGATACTAGGAACCCATTAAATTGTATTATAGGTTGAGTATCCAAAGTTTTCAATGAAATCGAATGTACCCTAGTTAAATACAATTAAACAAATTGATGTTCAAATATGAGTTGATAGCCTAACGACATTGAGAATTTTAGATCCTAAAATGTTATATGCATCAGGAAATTTGTATAGGCATCCAAATATTGCAATCCTAAAATAAATAAATATTAATAATAAATATTGAAAAATTAGTTCGGGACGGGACGGGATTAGCGGGATTGAAAATCTTCATTCTATCCCATCCCATTCTAGATCGGGACGGGATCGGGATGAAATTATTCAATCCCATTAAGACCCGAAAAAATCGGGATCAGGACGGGAACGAGATCGCGAGATGGGATGCCCACCCTTAGAAGCGGGTGTAGAGAAGTGAGACAACAACATACATCCGTGGGTACCTATAATACAACTACACCGTAAACTTATACGGGAATTGTCATGCATGGGGAAAGGCCTATGGACAACTGGAGGGAACTTTAATATTATTCTGGAGTGGATCAAACCTTGTTTGATTTTATATGGTACAATGTAAAATTGATGACGCGATGTGCTAAGCAAGACATGCCATTTACTTGGAGCTGTGAGGCACTGCTGTTTAATTGTCTAAATGTTAGGAATAAGCCTCTAGGAATGAATTGTTTGTAATGGTGTGATTGTCTTGTGTCATCCTTGAAAGTGTGGTTGAGGTATTCAAAGTTGGAGTTGTGTGGGATTGTTGGAAGGGGTGGGTGAAAGCTGATTCCCTATACTAGTTACTGGATCATTAGGTTTGAAAGAAATCAAATAGTATTTCAAGGCAGGGGTTTTGATGGAAGGAATGATGGAGGTTATGGTGACTGTACTTGAGGCTAGACTTTGCTAGATTATTGAGTAGTGTCTTTTGAGCAATTTGTTGTACCTTTGCGGCGATTGAGTTTTTTGACAACTGATTTGTAATTTCTTCTTTTGATATAATATAAGGTCACATTATGTTTACACATTTCCTTTTTTTACTCTAGTCCATGTCAACCATTCATGTGTGAGAAATGAATGGCCAGATAAAATCACAGGCAATTGTCATAATTATTTGAAAGGAGTGACAAGTTTTGTTAGCAAAATTTGTGAGAAATTGTAGCTTGATTGGATGTCGAAACTTGCAGGACATGCTTCCAATTCTAACAGAACTTCGTCATGCAGTGGACATGCAAGTTTCGCTTGAAACCCTTGTGGAAGAAGGAAATTTTTTCAAGGTGAGCTATCTGACGCTGTCTCTTGACTCTTGACTCTTGCCATTCTGTTTTGGCCAAAATTTTAGACCCATGACGTGTTTCCGTATTTACCAGTCTAAGAGCTGTTCTGTTTGCTTTGTTTTCTTCAATCACCCTTTTCCCAGGCATTTCAAGTTCTATCGGAGTATCTGCAGGTATTAGAAACTTTCTCAGAGCTTTCAGCAATACAAGAAATGGGCCGTGGCATAGAGGTGAAATTTCATGAACTGGATACTTATTATTATTCCACTTGATTAATGGGACTATTAGGAATCCACTTGGTAAAACCATATGTTACTGCAAATATCCTTTCTTCTATTGCGATTGGTTATATGTTTTATAGAAGCAACTTTTCGTTACCAGTTTTTATTTATTTATTTTATTTTTTTATTTATAATTAACATAGGGGATTTGATCATAATCCTTTCCAGTATCTTTTGTTCTTTTTCCTCTCACCATATTGGTTGAAATATTTGCTGCTCTTTTTACCTGAAACATTAGCCCTATTGATGCAATTTGCAGGTTTGGCTTGGAAAAACACTTCAAAAGCTGGACTCACTCTTATTAGGAGTTTGCCAAGACTTTAAAAAAGACAACTATATAACTGTAAGCATATTCATCCAGTTTTTACTGTTTGTTCTTTCGTCTCCTTTTTGTATGGTATTTCTAGCAAAGAAAAGGCGATTTTCTGTAATAGCACAGAAGGGTTGTAGAAGACAAATCTCACTGTTTATATTTGCACATCTTCTCCGGGTTGAAGAAGCTAGTCCTCGAAGCTTGAACCCAAAGAAGTAGGTAGGTGAACATAAGCAACCAATCACTGGTGAACTGCAGGAAGGAATTGTCCTTGAAACTTGCCGCAAAACACACTTTTCGGAGCTAAAGCAGTCACATCAGTATGTCAAAATATGCCAAATACCGTCCACAATCTTTCCCCTGATAACAATGCGTAAAGGGAAATGGAATCTGACGAATGGCACGAGAGATGCTGCTAGACCAGCCAAGGGGATGAATTCATGTTCTTTTTTAGGTTGTCGAGGTTTAGATTTGTTCGCAGTTGCAGAAGCATTGTGGCCATCACAGTTCAAGCTACATATGGCTGGCGTACAACCTACGCGGGCTTCTTAGCAAAAAGAAAAACAACAAAAAAAGATGCAAAAGGTTTCTTTAGGATCTGAAAAGAAAAGAAGAACTCAGATGTGTTTTATTGATGAAAAATTGGTGTTCTTTACAAGGAATTACAAAACAAGCTTTCGAGAGGCTTGGACTCTCCTATTGAGCAATAGCTTTATGAATCAGAAAAAAAGAAAATTATGTCAGACCCCCTTTTCTCTTCTACTTACCTGTTCCTATTTATAGAATACTCACCCCTTATTGCCAGCTCACATTCCTAGCAACCTTAGCAACTTGCATTCCTAACAAACATAGCAAGTTGCTTATTACATCAAGTAGTTTCCCTTCTATTTGACTTATACTTTCTTCTGGAATATGTAAATATGATAGGATGCCTATCAATACCCCCGCCCCAAAGACGCACCTTGTCCTCAAGGTGGAAGGAAGGAAACTGCTGTTGTAACAAATGAAAGTCCTCCCAAGTTGCTTCATAAGCCGGTAGACCCTGCCATTTGATCAAAACTTCCATTGTACCTTGCTCTCCCTTAATCGCGTGACACACATCCAGCACTGATTCAGGTTGGACCGGTTATTCATATTCACTGTTGAGTTGTGGAGGAAGGGAATTGACATGAGAACCCTTTAGCTCGCCTTAGCTGCGACACATGAAACACAGGATGGATCTGTGTGGGAGATGGTAATTCCAATCGATAGGCAACAGATCCCACTTTTGCTACAATTTCATAAGGCCCATAGAATCTTGCTGATAATTTCTGATTAGCTCGACGCACCAAGGACTTTTGGCGATAAGGCCGGACGTTCAAAAAGACTTTATCACCCACTTCAAATGACTCATCTTGTCTAGACCTATCAGCATGTTGCTTCATATGTTGTTGTGCACGTAATAAATGCATTTAGAGTCTCCAAAACACTGTCCCTATCCAAGAGTAGTTGCTCCACTGATGATACCACAGTGGTGCCAGTCGTATACCGTATTGGTGGTGGATCCTTGTCATATAGAACCTTAAATGGAGTGTACCCCGTAGCCGAATGCATAGAAGTGTTGTACCAGTATTCAGCCCAAGGTAACCACTTATACCACTGTCTGGGTTTTTCAGAAGTAAAGCATCTGAGATAAGTTTCAAGGCAATGATTTAGTACCTCCGACTGACCATCTGTTTGAGGGTGATACGCCGTGTTATGCTTCAACTTAGTGCCTTGCACTCGAAATAATTCTCGCCAGAATTTTCTGAGGAATACCATATCTCTATCTGATATTACTGATTTTGGTGTCCCATGAAGTCGAATGATGTCCTTAGAAAATACATATGCCACCCTTTCAGCTGTGAATGGGTGTTTCAACCCAGAAAAATGAGCATACTTGCTAAGGCGATGCACTACGACCATAATGGTATCAAACATTTCTGAACGCGGCAATCCCTCAATAAAATCCATGGTAACTTCGTCCCAGACTTGAGTGGGCAAGGGAATGGGTTGAAGAAGACTTGCTGGGGAGGTAGCCATGGTTTTGTTGCGTTGACAAATTTCACTTTCACTGACCCATTTTCGAATATCTGCCTTCATCCAAACCCAATATAGCTCCTTAGCTATTCTTTGGTACGTTTTTGTCTCCCCCGAATGTCCCCCCACCGCTGAGTCATGGATCTCCTTGAAGAGAATGGGGATGAGAGAAGAAGATCGAGGTATAACTAACCTGTTTTTATAGTGTAACATGTCCTGAATGATCACATAGCCAGGTTTGCCCGAGCCTTGCAATACTGTTTGTTTCAAGTGTTCTAGAGTAGTGTCACCCAATATTTCTGACCGTAATGCCTTCCAATCACGCCAAGTGGGCAAACTAAACTGGGAACAGGATGGAGAAGAAGGAATCCTAGATAGAGCATCTACAGTTGCGTTGGATGACCTCGTTCTATAATGAATCTCAAATTGGTAGCCAAGTAACTTGCTTACCCATTTCTGATATTCTGACCCAATTACCCGCTGCTCCATTAAGAATCTCAAGCTCTTTTGATTAGTACGAATGGTGAATTTTCTTCCTAACAAATATGCACGCCATTTTGTCACTGCCAAGACAATGGCCATGAGTTCCTTCTCGTAGATGGGTTTGAGTCTGGCTCGTTGCCCCAAGACTTGACTAAAGAAGACTATTGGCCGTTGTGCTTGCATTAATACAACCCCCACCGCATATCTTGAAGCATCCGTTTCCACTATGAATTCCTTAGAGAAATCGGGCATTGCTAACACCGGAGCCTTAGTCATTATTTGCTTCAAGCTTGAAACGCATTATCTGCCTCTTGATTCCATGCAAACCCATCTCTCTTTAATTGAGATATTAAAGGCCAAACTACCTGATTATATTCCCGTACAAACTTCCGATAATACTCGGTGAGACCCAAGAACCCACGTAACTCAGTAATGTTTTTGGGTTGTGGCCAATCTAGGATAGCCTGAATTTTTGACTGATCCATGGAGACCCCATTGACTGAAATCACATGCCCCAAGTAGCTCAATTTCTAATACCCAAATTCGCATTTCTTTTTGTTCGCATACAAACAATGTCTCTGTAGTAACCCCAAAATTGTCTCCAAGTGTTTCACATGTGCTTCAAGTCCTTGAGTATACACTAGTATATCATCGAAGAAAACGAGCACAAACTTACGCAAATATGGCCGGAATACTGAGTTCATCAATGCTTGAAACGTCGCCGGCGCATTTGTAGGGCCAAAGGGCATCACTAAAAATTCGTAATGTCCCTCATGTGTACGAAAAACAGTCTTTGCTTCATCCCCTTCCTGAAGTTGAATATGGTAGTAGCCCGATTTTAGATCCAATTTCGTGAAGATTACTGCCCCATGAAGCTTGTCTAACAGTTTGTCGATGACGGGAATTGGGAATCGATCTGGAACTGTTTGTTTATTTAGCACACGATAATCTACACAGAATTGCGCCCCCATCCTTTTTCTTGACTAGTAAGACCGGACTTACACTATGTCTGATGATTCCCGCATCCAACATCTCTGCTATCAGCTTCTCAATTTCATTCTTCTGGAACTGAGGGCAGCGATAAGGCCGGATATTGACTGGGCTCGATCCCTCATGCATGGCAATAGAGTGCTCATACCCTCGTTTTGGAGGTAGCCCGGATGGTGTCTGGAACACCGCTTGGTATCTCCACAATACCTCAGACAGTTCCGCTGGTATCTCAGAGACCTCCTCCAATGGTGCTGACATACTTCCCAATTCCACCAAAAACCCATGTCCTTTCTGCTTAATTGTGCGAAGCTTTATCTTTAGCGAAACCAGACTTCGCCCTAGAGAGGGATCTCCCTTGAGAGTGAGTGTTTCTGACCCACTACAAAAACGCAGCACTTGCTCCTTTCAATTTATAGAAGTTGTCCCCAAGGTCTCCAACCACTGAACTCCCAAGATGATGTCAGAACTACCGAGCCCTAATGGAAGGAAATCTTCCAAAATTTCAACCCCCTGTAACATCAATTGCACTCCTAGACAAACCCCACTTCATTGAACTGAATCTCTTGATCCCATGGTAACCCCATAAGCTCCAGTGGAAGTGATTGGTAATTCCACTTGCTCCACCAACTTCCGAGAAACAAAATTGTGCGTCGCTCCACTGTCAATCAAGACCACCACCGGTTGACTTGCTATCTCTCCCTGGATCTTCATGGTCTTTGGATTTGTTAGACCCATCACTGAGCTTAAAGATACCTCCACACTTGGCTTATCTCAGCCACTTCCAACTCCTTGTGCTCCTCCCACTCTTGAACTTCTTCCTCTTCCATTTCCCCTTCCTCCTAAGCAATGAGAACACTGACCCCCTCCTTCTTACACCGATGGCCTGGCGAGAACTTTTCGTCGCACCTAAAGCACAGCCCCTTCTCCCGTTTTGCTTGATAACCGGCATTCGATAGTCGTCTGGTTTCTCCTCTTGCAAATGAGTTTCTCTCAAACTCTCTGGAAACTGCTGGGTGGTGGTTGAGAGAATGATCTTTAGCCAGAGACTTATCGAAGTCTCTAGATGGAACCAGTGATTGTTGCCCTAATGGGCCATTGCCATACAACCTTTGTCCTCCCATGAGCCGGTTGTTATAAGATTGCAAGCCCGTTTTGACCAAGCCCATTAGAGCCTGCTTCTCTTCCACCTGTTGGGCCAAATCCATGGCCTGACCCAATTGACCCGGTTCGAGCATTCTCACTTCTGCCCGAATGGAGGGTTTCAACCCATTGATGAATTTGCTCAGATAAACATCTTCAGTGAGGGTCTCTAATGGGGCTGCATGCATGACAAACTTCCGGCGATAATCTGCCACTGATCCTTCTTGCCTAAGAGCAAGAAATTGCTCACACAACGACCCTTGGGTTGCTCGAAACTGCTTCAGCAATAACCCCTTGAGCTCTTCCCAAAACAAAATTGGTCGCCGTTTACTCTCCCATTGATACCAGAGAAGCGCATCTGCTTCAAAAGAGATGACTGCTGCCTCAATCTTTTCTTCATTGTTGTATCTTTGCAAGGAGAAGAATCGTTCAACCTTCAAGATCCAGCCATCTAGATTCGATCCTTCAAAGGTTGGCATTTCTAATTTTTTGTGTTTTCTGTCGAATTGGTACCCTTGCGAAGAAGATCCTCCGCCTACCGCACCATTCAGACTCTGTGCCTCGACATTGGTTGGAGGTAATTGATCTTTCTCTGCAGTAGAAGTAGTTTTTAGGGCTTCTTTTTGCATCTTCATCGTTTGCTCCATCCTTGTCATCATTTCTTGAAAAATCTCCCCTCAACAATCCCACTTGCCCTTGAACAACTTCCACTAGGGGTGGGCATTTCAGACCGAACCGACAACCGGACTGATCGGGTCGGTTTAGATCGGTTTTTTATTTATTATTAAATTTTTGGTCTTAAAATCCGGCCCGGCCCGATGTTTCTGGTCCGGTCCTTGGTTACCCTTTCTGAAACTCGTTGGGTAATCGGCCCGGCCCGAGTATGAATAAAAACCCTCAAAAAATTAGGAAGTTACTCCTTTCCCAAATTCTAAGGCCTGAATAAAAACCAATTTCTTCTCAACTATTCGGCTACTCCTCAGCTACTCCTTTCAGTCCTCCCTGTGCTCCTCCTCGACAGATGTTTCGTCACTCTCAAGCCACAGATGTTTCGTCGCTCTCAAGCGAGAGGAGCACAGTGAGTGGCTTGCGAAGTCAGCCGCCGATTAGAGTGAGTAGGTCTTCGTTGTCGGCTTCGTTGATGAGCACTCGTGGATCTGGAAAAGGGAGCTTGAAGAAGAGGAACAAGGTCAGCTCGCCTTACATCATGCGCCGAGCCAAAGCCATACTAAAGTCGTTCTCAGCTGGTTGTGCTTCGGAGATCACGATTCGACAGGTTCTTGGTGACAGCCCAGATACTAGTAAAGCTTTTCGAATATGCTCTCTCTATCAAACTGAAATCTATGTGGCATGCTTTACCTTGTTTGGCAAGTAATGTTGTGGACATCTCCTGATTGACATGGGGGCCCATTTTACAGGCTATTGAGGATGGAAGAAGTGAAGCGATCTGGCGCAGGAGGATATAGAGATCCATATGTTTATATGGTATTTCTTTGTTATTGCTTAGTTTCTTCTAAATTACAGTGCAAATAGATGAAGAGCATTTGATTGTGAGATGTATAATTTTATTATTGGTGGGTGGGCAAAAGTGGGTAAAGTGAATGAGGTTGAAGGGTGTTTGGGGGCGATGGTGGCTGATGGGTTTAGTCCGGATTCCTTGAGTTTTAGTTATTTAATTGAGTATTTAGGTAGAGTTGATTGAGTTGGGGATGCTATTTAGATTTTTGAGAAGATGGGGGAGAAAGGTTGTGTGCCAGATGTGGTTGTTTATAATGTGGTGATATCAAATTTTGTTTCGGTTGGAGAATTAGATGAGTGTATGAAATATTATTTGGATATGATAGGAAAGAATTGTGCGCCTAATATGGATACTTACACGATATTGCTTGGTGCTATTATCAAGGACCGAAGAGTAGCTGATTCGCTTGAGTTGTTTGATGAGATGTTAGACAGAGGGATCATAGCATTGCAGATCAAAATTTATTGGACTATAGCAGTAGTTTGGGCTTTGAACCGAGACCGACTCGAGACCGGCCTAGAATTCGGTTAACCATCCCAACTCGATTTGGTCTCGGGCCTCAGAATTTTGGGCTTACAAATATCGGTCCGGGCTTCGATTTTTAATTTTCGGGCCGGTTACCCGGACCTGCCCAGCCCTAGCTTCTACAACCTCTTCCATGGCATAAATTCTCGCATTAGCACTTGTTCCAGCACTTTTCCAACCATCACTCCTTAGGATCGGACTGCTCTGATACCAGATTTGTTAGGATCTGAAAAGAAAAGAACTCAGATGTGTTTTATTGATGAAAAATGTGTTTTATTGATGAAAAATTGGTGTTCTGTACAAGGAATTACAAAACAAGCTTTCGAGAGGCTTGGACTCTCCTATTGAGCAATAGCTTTATGAATCAGAAAAAAAGAAAATTAAAATTATGTCAGACCCCCTTTCCCTTCTACTTCCTTGTTCCTATTTATAGAGTACTCACCCCTTATTGCCAGCTCACATTCCTAGCAACCTTAGCAACTTGCATTCCTAATAAATATAGCAAGTTGCTTATTACATCAATTAGTTTCCCTTCTATTTGACTTATACTTTCTTCTAAAATATGTAAATCTGATAGGTGGCCTATCAGTTTCGTACCTTTAGTCCAGTCTTAGAAAAAGGGAAATGCAATATTTGGAGGAATCTCAGAATAGTTGACACTCCTTGAGTAGTTCCTTCCTAAAGTTGTCCCACTTAGGAACAAAGAGTCTGTCTCCCTTGGTGAAGAGTAGTCCATCCTTCACCCAAAATCTTCAAGTCTTCCCTTCAAAGTGCTTTAACTTAAGTAGTCCTCGAGGAGTCCATTTATTCTCTCCGTCTGAGCTTTCAAAGATATACCGACCGTAGGTATTTGACCATCAGATACCGACATCTTCTAACATTATCAACCTTAAAATATCGGGTTTTCATCTCCTATGAAATAAAAAAGATCATTCATACATAGCATAGTCCAAACAGACCCAATTAAAATCTTTACTGAGGCCCAAGAACACGATCACCCAAATATCAACAATCACTACAAGTGCCTCTACCGAACTAATCCCCTTTACCCCATTTAAAAAGATGCCTTCTAAAGATGAAGCAATATTCATCTTCTTGAAGGATCTAATCCCCCAACCCACTCCCCTCTGTGTGTATCACGAATAAATACCATTACATTACTGTCATCGTTTTTTTTTGGTAAGCAGTAGGTTAGAATCAGCTTGCTACTAAAGTGATTGATGGTGGGTGATTTTTTTTGGAAAAGCAAGCAGGATTTACTTAATGAAAAACGAAAAAAACATCTTAGATAAAATTTCTCAAGAAATTTAATCACCCCTGAACGACGCATCTTTTCTCAAAATGTAAGAGAGATGGAGTGACACCTCATTGCGGAACGAACACAAAAAATACATTAATGAAAATGAGGACTATATTGGTCCCTTCACTTTGACGCTCGATCACTATTATTGGGTAATGATGATCCATGCTCTATGTCACTAGCATTGGCTATTTTAAAAGTTACCTTTTATTGTTGTGGAGGCAGGAGATGCATGTTTTTTAAGTGATTGTTGGTTCAAGCATTTCATCAAACACCTTAAACCCACTACCAGTGGCTGATGTTGGGTCAAGCACTACCTCATTTCTTGCTTCCATTGAAGCTTTACCCTTCATTTTTTTTAATCTAGTAAAACGAGTTGGGTTTAAGGATCGCCAACCTTATCATTAAAACAAAAGGTTGCACCAAAGAGCATCAAAATTACACCACTAAATTGTTCATCATTCACTACATCATCACAAGGATAGGTGGTTTTCTTAAACTCGTAAAACAAACTAAGAGATGATTCAACAAGGTTGAAGCTAAAAGTTAAACTCACTAAATGAGTTGCTACCAAGATGGTTTCTTATGCACATGCTTAAACTTGTGTTCTGGCACCAATCATTTTGCTTTATCAAGAATCATCTTGAAGCGAAGCGAAGGCTCTCCACCTTCCCTAATGGGTAAAAGTGGTCAAAATGATGTCCTTGAACCACATGGACTCAGAGTAAGCCAATTAGATGCTAGATATATGCTAGTATTTCAATCCATCCTTTTTTCTCATTCTTTCTTTCTTTTTATTTTCCTGGTCAACTTTATTCCTCGTGCTTCTTTTGTTTGGAAACTCCTTAGACACCACCTTTTCTGTATCCCGTGTTAGTCATTTGTGTTGGAGTAGGATTTAGTTATTGAATCTCTTCATTATTGCTTCCCCATTATTATCTTATGTTGCTTGCGATCATTTCTTTGCTCTCTTGGGTGTTTTGGGCCTTCCCATAATTGGTTGGAGTGGATAAAAGTTGGAAGTGTAGTGCTATTGGAATCGGCGATCTCTTTTTCGGATGTTGGTTACTTATGTCGTCTGTTGTGGAAAATCGAATGAGTAGAAGATGAGGGTGATTAAAAAAGCAGATTCATAGAGAAACTATAGTCATTGAAACTATGTTGTTATCATTCGTAATTGGTTGATCAAAGAAAATTTTATGGAGTTTCTATGGGTTTCATAAGCTATCCATGGAACGTTGGGTGTTAGTTTGGCATTGGGTGTCTGTGAGAAAGGAGTTAATTAGGGGGTGACTTTTGAAAGATTTTTGGGCTCACTAGGATTCTTGACTCTTCTTGCACTAAATCCTCTTTAGTGGGAGGCGTACATCTTTATAATGTCTGAATGAAATCTAAGACTCGTTAGTTGGTTAATCCAGGTATAAAAGAGGAAACTTGTATTGCAGTAATTAATCTTTTTTTAATGTTATATTTCAGGTTGCAATAACTTTTGAAAAGATTATATCCTACTAACCATGTAATAGACGTGGCAATTTGGTGCGAACATGATAACACATACTGGCCTAATATAAACAAGTTCAGATTATATGGTTTTTATTTTCGTGTCATTTCAGGTTTGACACCTTGACCCTTGTCAACCCATTTGATGTTAACTTTTGGATCAAATAGGTATGTCGTGTCAAACCGGTTGTTTCGGGTCGGGTTAAACCAAGTTTTTTGTACCGAAACACATCAAATGGGTCAGGTCAGCCCGTTTCCTGGCAGATCGTTCGTGTTTTAGTTTTTTTCACCCGATGATCAAACGTGTTGTGTTCGTGTCCTATATACTTGACCCGCAAACTCGATACAATCCCAATACGACCTGTTGCCAGGTCTACCATGTAGACCACCCCCTTTCTCTACACGAATAAATGATCAATTTGAAAACATGTCCTGACCATATTTCTGGACCTCTGTAACATGGGACTCAACTTTGTGTGATCTGAGATCATCCAGCTCGGTGTTTTTCTTTCCTCTTTGGCTTCTTTCTCTATTTTTATTTCTAATTCTCTTTTTTATTTGTTTGGTTTTATATGTTTTGGATTGTATTTTTCATTGAACTGTTCAGACTATTGAAAGCTGCCTGCAATTCTCAATCTGTTGACGGCATCCAATGATTGTTTTCAAGTATTCCTCATTGAATGTGAATTTATATTGACATCCTTGCTGAATCTACTACAAGACAATGCTGGGATTGCTTGCTAACTTTAGCGTCTTGTGTGACAATCGAAGGTTTATATCATCATTGTACAATGCCTTACAGGTAGTTGATGCTTATGCTTTAATTGGGGACATCTCTGGGCTTGCGGAAAAGATACAAAGCTTCTTTATGCAAGAAGTTCTCTCAGAAACTCATTCTGTATTGAAGAACATTCTGCAAGAGGTATCTTCTCAAGAACAAAGTGACACTTTGTATGTGGGTGTTTTTTGTATTGAAGAACATTTTTTGTCAAGGAAATCTTGTTTTGCTGTGATGTGTGTACTCTAGAGTGACAATGTCGGGTGTTTCTTTATATTTTGAACATAATTTGCATGAAATGGGTGTTGGAAGAGTCGAATCTTTTATTTAAGTTCATGCAGTTCACAATCTAAAAAATGCACCTTGATTCAAAATTTTTTGGTTAAGTTTCCATATAACTATGGAAAGACATCATAGTTGTCTAGCATAGTAAAATTGGTTCTTGTTGTTGTTGTGCCCTCTTGTTTCCTTTCTAGTAGCAGGTTTCTTACACATCCTTCATATATATGGATGCTTACTGTCTCTGCTTAACTTTGACAGGGCAAGGAGTTACCAAACATGCAAAAGAGTCGGTATGTCTATTATAGCTCAGCATCCTTGGCTTGGTTCTTGATTTAATTTAATGTCATTGGTATCTCTTTTGAATCACACATGCTGATATAAGTTCATCTTAGTTTAATTGATGATAATAAGAGTTTCTGTTGAAAGTTTGGATTATCTTATTATGATATGCTTGTTACCGGTTTAGGAGTTCATTAGAGAAGTCATTGAGAAACTTGTCTCTATATATCTTTTTTTTTTTTTTTTTTTTCCTTTTTGAATCCATTTAAATTTTCAAAATTATTTGGGGATTTTTTACAAAAACTTTATTAGAAGTCTAATGAATAATTGTGAAATTTGGAAAATGCTCACAATTGGTGTGCTCAAATAAGCCTCCACTGCTTGACGGATTTCCCATGGGTAACTCCACTGCTTGAAGGCGTGTTGTTATTTCATGGCAATTTTTTTTTTGGAGGGGTGGGATGGAGGGAGTAGTGCATGAATTCCAAAATGCTCATTTTCTGGAGTTTAATGTTACATCCGTTATCTCATGCGCGTTTGACTGTGACCCCATCTTTGGGAATTGCTATGAAATATTGTGAAGGCTATGGCAAGATGCATGAAGTTGTGTATGAAGAGTGTGATTGCAGATTTTCAGGGGGTGCTTGTTGAAGATGGGCTGATCCTTGATGGTATTTTTGTGGAATTGAAGTCATTAATTCCCAAATTAGGGATTAGTGAGCCAGGTTTGATGTGTTAGATCAGCTTTGATAAAGCTTATGATAGGTTGGATTGGGAGTTTGTCTTGTATTATATCGGAAGAATGGGCTTTGGCGAGAGATGGATCAATGTGTCTCTCTATTATTCATTTCTCGGTGAGGATTAATAGGGATCCACTAGGTATTTATAGAAGTAGCAGACTCTAAGCAGGCTGATAATGAATGCTCAATGCTCAACGGTTCTCAATTGGAGTGGAGTTTCTTCTTGAGTATGCGTACGACACTGTTTTCTTCTTCGATAATAGGCTGAACCATGTGGCAAGTTTGAAGCGTATCTTTCATTGTTTGGCCATGCCTTAGGCCTCAAGATGAACTTCGCTAATAGCGCCATGACCAGAGTAGGGGATGACAACCTAGCATGTTTAACTTGTATTATAGTGTAGTCAAAGCCACCGCTTAGGTGCGGCTCAAGGTGTTTTTACAAAATTCCTCCTCAAAGTGAGGTAATGCGGTGCGGTGAAATCAGGCGTCTGCCTCGGATCACCTCACTCCGCCTCACTCCCAAAATGGTTGCAGCCAGCCCATTTACAACCCATTTGCAGCCAAATTGCAAGAAAAAGATGTTGCAACCCACTCTATAATAGGGTTTTATGTTTCTTGGTGTAATGTTTGATAAATTTGATAAAAATATGATAAAATGTTTTTAAGTTTTGATAAATTTGTCACACTTTTTAAAATCATAGCATAGTTCAATGATTTTTATGTTTTTGAAATACTAATAATGATCATACTTTTGGATTTTTACCAACCATTCCAACAATTTTTTCTAACAAATGCTCAATATTCTCAAGTTTCTATTCTTTCAAAATTATTAGTTTTTAATAATTTAGTGAATCTTTGCAAGTTACTTGACACTTATGTAGTGCATCTTTTTGCTATATTATATAAGTTTATTATATTTCCATTTCGATTCTAGAAAGTTGTCACTTTTTGTACATATTTGCTATGATACTTTCTAGAATGATGATATATATTACTATGCAGATATGTTTCAATTTATTATAAAAAAATCTTTTAAAATGTTAAGACTGTCTCACTTCACTGAGGCATCCGCCTTGCCTCACACATTACACCTCACGCCTCAGGCATTTTTAGGCCGTCCGCCTCGCCTCTGCCTCAACGCCTTAACTACAATGATTATAGGATGTTGGGTTCAAATCCTACTTTATTGATATATTGCTCTTCTGCAAGGGGCAAATTTCAACTCTAAGTCTCTAAGAAGTTGCGGAATTCAGTCGTCGAAATCTGTGTAGGAGACCGACCTCATGGAAAAGTATCATGTTATCAAAGGGGGGGACTTACTGTAGCCTTGGCCAGCATTATCATTTGTCTAGTGTCCTTATTCCTAGATGGGTATTAGTCGCCAACAAAATGGAGCAATTAGTTGGGGAATTTTTGCTAAGTAGGCATAGGTGGGTAAAAAGCTTGCATCCTTTTAGATGTGAGACTTCGTTGCATACCTGAAATATAAAATTAGTTTGGGGTGTTCAAACTTTCAAAAATGTGAATATATTTTATGGGGAAGTGGTTATAGAGATACAATAAGGAGCTGGATAGTCTATGGAGGCGGCATATTAAAGCCAAGGGAGGATGTTTGGATCCCTAGTCATCCTTTTTTGCTTTTAGCTGAGAGTGTTATTTCTTTTTAGAGATGGATCATGTTCTTAGAGGGGGAGACCACATATGTTTCTGAATTACAAATGGTGTGATTCTAAGCCGCTTAAGGAGGTATGGTATGGAAATTTTTGGATTTGTTCGGGAGATAATGGTGTGAGAGGGTGGAACAAGAAGAAGCCTAGAGTTCTATGTTTGCCCTTGAGCTCGTGGTGCCATCCAATAATGAGAATGATTGACGTGATCCTAGTCACTAGGGCTTCGATAACTGCCCCCCTCCCCCCCTAAAAAAAGTTTTTCATTTAGGAGCTTCTATTAAATCAAGTCGCCATTAGGGATATTCCCATTAGAAAGGTTATGGATGTCGATCTACTGTGCCTGATGTGTGACATTGGTGTCGAATTTCAGGGCCGTTTGCTTTTCCATTATGACTTTGCACCTCCATGTGGCATCATTTTATTCGGACGTGTGGAGTGGAGTGATGCATCGATTCATTGAGGATGTTCTCCATGGTTGGAAGTGTGAGGCCTATGCCAAGTATAAAGGCAACATTATGTGTGGTTTCTCATCCCTCATGTTGTTGTCTAGGTCATTTGTCAAAAAAGGAATAGCCGGATCTTTGAGAACTTCTTCCTTAGTAGAGATCGTGTTACTTTCAAGGGCTTTCACTTCAATCAGTTTGTGTAAAGTGGGAGCAATTCATGAGGGTCCACTCGGTTTTTTTTTCTAATTTTTTTTTATAGTGTGGGGGCTGTGACTTTTTATTCATTTGTTGTTTGGTTTACATTTATTTCAATATATTTTGAACTTCTCTCTCTCTAAAAAAATGTTTACCATTTGTGTAGAAACCGTAAAGTACTCATGAAAATGCACTCGTCAGTTTTTAAGGAATACAAGTAATACATAGTTAAATCGTTGATCGGACCCTAATCGGTTTATGAGCGTTATGAATTAATGGAGATTAATCAAAACTAATTGGCATGTATTTTATAAACATATTTTCTCTAGCCTTCTAGGTAAATAAGTTTACTTAAAGGAAGAAAAAAAATTGAAAATTAATGAATAGCGAAGTAGTAAACATCACATGCTACAATTCAAGGCAAACTATAATAAAATAAAAAATTCAGTATTAGATAAAGGTGCGGCTTCAATATTCTTTTGTTTTAGTTGTTACTTTTCTTTGGTTGTTTTTCTCTTATCTCTTAGACATTTTATATAATATATTCCTTTTTTCTCTCTAACTTCTTCACTCTTTATTGCCCGATGGTAGAGTGTTGACGATGTTAGGGAAAATTTTTTAAAAATAATATATTTTTGTTTATTTACAACATTTATCATGAACCAATTAATCGGCTAGAGATTAATGGGTAACTCGATGGGAAATCGTCAATTCTCGCTGGTTAATCTATAAGAGATTTATTTAAATGATTAATTGAAAAATGTAACGCTCTATTAGCGAGAAGAGATTAATCGGGGATTAAACGCCGATTAAATAACCTAGAGTAATAGTTTGCTATGGTTTGGATTGGCACCAGATTGGTGCTATTAGATAATCAGAATGGTTGATTCCAATCTGATCTTATACTTATAGATCTAATACGTAAAGGTTCATATTCTATCCAAGTATCCATTGGATATACTTGATAACATACTAACATATATATTCTATTATCCAAATATACTCACATTTTATTTTATTTTCATTGCCAGACTTACCCATTTGATTTTCTCATTTCTTGCTTTCCAGACTTACCTACAGCGATCTCTGCCTTCAGATATCCGAATCCAAGTTCAGGCAGTGTTTATTAAGAACTTTAGGTGTCCTATTTAACCTGATGTTTTCATACTATGCAATCATGAAATTTCAGCATGATAGAAAGGTGAGGATCACATATGCATTTGTTAAGTTGTTTTCTTCAGTTTCTGCTTCAGATTGCTTATGTTTCTTGATCATTTATTTATTAGTTAATAATAATAATTATTATTATAATAATAATAATAATGATAATAATAATGATGATGATGATGAGGATGATGATAATGGTTATAATTGTTATTACAGTGCAATGGTTTTTTTTATTTACTTTTACTTTTGTTAATATCTTGAAGTCTGACATCGTGCTGAACTTCTCTCTCTCTCTATTCATGTATGTATGTATCTATGGTTCTTTTGGTGATTTGTTTTGTTAAGTTCTCACAAGAGGAGCTTGTGCATTGGGAGGGGGTTTTAGCGACTGCTTACACGTCATCCTAAAGAGTGATATTGGTTTATGCTGCTGAACCTATTAATCTGCCTTCCACTTCTGCATTAAGTTAGATAATGGCATGTCTCTGATGCTACTGAAGTCGGGAACCATAACTCTGTTTTATTTGTTTTTGTTAAATTAGATCCCCACATATTAGAACCTTCTCCATGAAGATAGTAATTTACAACCTTATCTACTTGCATGTTTCTTATTTTTCAATAAATATTTCCATTAAACAATAAAATAAATTTGTATATTTCTCCGTTTTGGAAACCATTTTGATGCTGCTCTGAACTTTTCATATTTCCATTAATTACCATAACAGGCCCTGTAGTTCTTTTTTGTTTACCACTGGGCTCTCTTTCTTACACCTATATGTCTTGGTTCTTGAAGCTAAAATGTACAATGATTAAAATTTTGATTAGGTCTTCTTTGCAAAACTCTTAAAAGTGTACGATACCATCACAAGCAAATTTTGTTATTGAGGCATAGGTGTTCTGAAATTTTGGTCGATGTTGTTCTTAAAGTTCAGCTCAAGTCATAAACTGAAGTACGTTTGGATCGCATTTCAATGATTAACCAATGTGTCTTAGCATGGAATTTTATATCACAAGTATCCACATTCCATCATACAAAGAGACTAGACAAGGTCTTTTTTAGGTGTTAAAAACCTTAAAGAAGGAAGACCTCCACAGTGTCTATTCAGCACCTTGCCTCCGCTCTAAACCTGCAATAGAAAGTGCAAGACTTAAAACATGTGAATGTTAACCAACTTTTGTTGTTCTCTATCTTGAAGCTTGTTTAAGAATTTACATCTCAAAAATCAAAAGTATATTGAACAAGGAATCCTGAAGTTGTTCTTCAGTCTTCAAAATCCACCATCTTGATCTCAAATATACGACATACGCTTTTCAGACACTTGCACGGTTTCAACTCTCTCAACAACCTACACACTCTAATCCTAGAGTTTTAATGAATATTTCCCAACCAATCACAAGTTGCTTCATGTCTATAAAATCTTGAAAAAAAATACCTTAAGAAGTTGTACCCACCACTTCTAAGTATCGCAATAAACCTCCTCTAGAAATCAACGAACCAACATAACTTGCCATATCACCAGTCTTATTGCAACAAACTTATAACACCCGAACCCAAATATCTTCCAATGAGATGTAAAGAAAAGCAACTATTGCAATCCACCCAAAACAGTACATGAAAACCTATGATAACTGATGCCATTGTTGAAGATTTTTCATACATTGTATCCTATTTACCCTAGGGGTTATATGTATATAGCTTGTGTATATATATATATATATTTTTTTTGAAAAATTTACATCTTGATTTTCAGAATGCAAAGAATCGCAGTTCAAATAAGATGCAGGAACATAGTACTGTGACTCAGCATTCAGAAGGGGTTTTAGAGACGGACTCTGTAAAAGTATCTAATGGCTCTCAAGCAGAGAATAACTCTCTTTCTGAATCTGTTGATAGAATGTCGGTTTCATCCTCAGCAAATGAAACTGGAACAAGTACTTCATCTGTAAATGACTTTCCTGGAAATGCCGAGTCGTCATCTCCAGCTGCTCATACATCAGGTTCTGAGGCAATGGATGATGCTAATATGACATCAGTCAGTGGATCATCATGGGATCATCTGTGCAATGATGCCATAGCATTTGTTTCACAAATTTTACACCAAGGGCGGAAGAACCTTTGGCAACTAACAACAAGTCGTGTATCTGTGTTAATTTCTTGTTCAGCAGTTTGCTCAACAAGCGTGCACCAATTTTTGAAGAACTATGAGGATTTGAATGTATTTATCTTGGCGGGAGAAACTTTCTGTGGCGTTGAAGCAGTTGAATTCAGACAGAGATTGAAGAGTGTCTGTGAAAACTATTTTGCAGCTTTTCATCGGCAAAATATATATGTATGTCAAGCCGTCAACTTAAATTATTTGTGTTGTGGTTAACCAAATCTACTTCCAACTAGGTACATATTTACAATCTAATTGATGTTCATTTTGTGTTTTTACCTGCTGGTCGTATCCGGTTATACAATATTGTTTTGCATTTGAAGTTGACTAAGGACGTGGCAAGCTTTTGCTGGGTTGTGAATAACATGAACTTTGAAGTTATTCTTTATATTTTCCTTATAATTTCCCTCCCGGATTTGTTTTTTTTTAGCAATGCTGTTACAACTTGTGACTTAATATTTCAATCCATGGTTTGACATGATCTTCATTGAAAATGTTATCCTCCTTTATTTGGTTTTTTAGTGACTAATTGCTACCTGTGAATTTGTCAGCTCAATGCACCATGCTTGGTAGAAACCTTGAGTTCTGATAAAGGGGCTCTTCTGTGTTTTAGACTGATTTGTATTTTCTGTTTCTTGCATTAGAGTAGTATTTTTGTTTATTAATAATATTATTTTTTTCAGAAACTAACATTGTTTTACTTATCAGGCACTAAAGATGGTTCTAGAAAGGGAAACCTGGTCGAAAATGTCATCAGATACGATACAAGTAATTAGTTTTGCAGGTCTCGTGGGGGATGGGGCCCCCATAATTGTTCCAGCTGATGGTAATTCAGCAAAGATGCAGATGCTTCATTCCCGAAAACCGCCTGACCCCATTGGAAGCAGCAGTCAGAAGGATGGGTTTGCTGAATGGCTTAGAATGGGGAATCCATTTCTAGAAAAGCTGACACACAGATCCAAAGAATGTCAAAATTACGCTCTGTATAATGAGCCTACGGTTTCTAGTGCATGTAATGAAAAACGCATTGATATTCACTGTGACAAGTTATCTCCAAGAAATAGTGATGTGAATCATGTAAATGGCAAGAAGTCTGGGTCAGATGAGGAAAACGAAGATCTTCTTGCTGACTTCATTGACGAGGACAGTCAGCTTCCAAGCCGGATTTCTAGACCCAGTCATTTGAGAAATAACTCTTCACATTTGAATGAAGAAGATCTTAGTGCACAGACAGGATCATCACTTTGTCTTCTCAGGTGAGAACTTGTTTACGTTCATAACTCTTAGAATCTTCATTCCACCTCATCTACATGTTTTGAGTCACATCAATGCATATGATTCAGATTAATGGACAAATACGCTAGGCTCATGCAAAAATTAGAAATAATTAACATGGAGTTTTTTAAGGTACTTTCCGATACTATCTCTTACCACTCTCTTCGTCCCCCCCTTCTCTCACTGCTCATGCGGATGAATTTTTTGCAGGGGATCTGCCTGTTGTTTGAATTCTTCTTTCATTTCGTGTTTGAGACATTTGGCCAAAGGGATGCGTATCCAAATGGAAATGTTTTAACAGATTCACTGTCTCGTAAGGACCTCTGCTAAAGATGATTGCTATTTAACTCTGTATATCTTGCTTTAAAATTTAAAAGGTGACTTTTGACATTTCTCAGATCGTCTTAGGACATCCTTATCTAGAATAACACAAGACTGTGATCAATGGATCAAACCCCTGCCAGGATCATTTTCTTGCTCGTCTCCCACATCTGACGTGACACCGACTAATCCTTTCAGCAGTAACTATGGGAATGCAGCAAATACGTCATTGGGGCTCAAGGTAAACATTACATAATGTGAGGTAATTTTCCATTTTTGTGTGGTTTTGTTTTATCCGATGTTATATGATCAGAAATGTTATGATGCAAGTGTATCAATAGGATTTTCTCTTTGATACACATTTTAAAAACTACTCTTTGATTAGTTTAATCTGAACCAAAATGCCAAAACTAACAAGGTACAAGTTGGATGTGACTGAGATAACGTGAATTCCATGACATTATTTCATAAACAAAATGTCCAATATTGCTTATTTTGGGCATTATCTCTTATGGATAATCTCATTGATATTTACTTTTTGGTTGATATATTTTATTAGTAATAACAATTTTATCTCTTATGTCCAATGCATGTATTTTTTTTTTTTTTTGGGGGGGGGGGGGGGGGGGGGGGGGAGTACGACGCAAGATATGTATACACGTATATAAAATTAAAATAAGAAAAAGGAAAGGGTGAGAAAAGGAACATTATAAATCAATGATGAAACAAAAAAATGCAAAATAATTAGAAAATACTAAAAAAAAAGTAAATAAAGCATCACAGGTAACCTAAAATAATTCATAAAAGACTAGTATTTCTTGAACGGAAAAATAAGAAACATAATTTAGTACAATATTTCCAATAGAAAGTTTACAAAATTACCAACCTTTGGAAAAGGGAAAACATCAACATAAAGTCTCTATTCTCTAAGCAAAGAAAGATGGTTAAACCATGAGTGAAAGTGAGAAGAAGATAGGCGAGGAGTTGTGAGAGAAGGGGAAGAATTCAAGATTATATAAAAGAATCTTGGATGAGAATAAGTGTTGGCAACTTAAAATTAACGCCAATGGGTTTGCAGGAGAGTGTGCTTGACCGTAATTAGAAAGAGAAGTGCAAGGTGCAATGGGAGTGATTTTTGGTATGGATTTGGAGAGAATCTTCATTCTTGAGAAATAATTTTTGGTGAGTTGTTATAGAGAAGGGAGAGAGAAATTTCGGATCATTTGTTCAGCTATGGTAAGGGGTATGTGAGAAAACTGTGGAATTTATGTTGAGCTGTTTTTGGGTCAAAATTATTTGTTCTCAAAATAGACTGGAATACCCTTTATAATGATGTTGAAATGAATTGTATGTCCTTGATATGATGAAGGTTGATGTGGCAGCCATATGACACTCTCAATGGAGGAAATGGCACCTAGAAAGGATAGTATAGCTCTCTACTTTAATAGAATAGTATAGATAGCTAAAATTTCCGGAATGGGTGGCAAATTTTCATGTGATTTCCTAAATGTACAAACCATATCCACAAAATCTTAGCTAATTATTGAAATTTCTAAGGGCACCATCTCTAACATTGAAGTTTACGATGACAATGAACAGTGCAGAAAATTTCAATGTCGAACTACAAATATTCAAATGAGCTGCTCGTTTGTAAGAGTGTCCTAACTATTGTGGAGCTACCTTCTCAAAATTTTAGGTCATTTAGAAACCTCTAGTCACAGGAGGTATGTTGATCCACTCACTAAACAACTACCTTGAGTAAGCACACACTGTTTTTAGTATGTTAAATGGTTAGCAGCCACCTCCATGGCGGATTTCGAGGTGGAACATCTATCAGAAAAAACTATACACTAGTTAAGGTGAGACCTACCACATGGAGTTCTCGACCATTTGAATAAAAGGCTTGGTCTTAGTAGCGCCTTCGCCAAGGCTCTAGTTGCAGACCTTGGCATTTTGGCCCTGACAACATACAATCATAATGTGGTCAAACTTTATTCCTCAATTGCTTTTTTGTTGTGGCTTGGAGAACAAGGTGCTGTTTTGAGCAGAAGTGACATGGACGTGAATAACTTTGGCAAGAGTACAAGTTGATGTGAAGTTTCATACTGCTCGGCATAGATCATTTCCTTGGTTAATTTGGAGTCTGGTGGGTTTTTAAGGGAGCTTATGTGATGTTCTAAGTAGTACATTTGATCTCTGAAGGAGCTGAAAATTGCGTTTGAAATCTCACTCCAACGCTTTACATTGGTTTGTTTGACTTGAAAGGAATTGATGGGTCTTCCATGTTGAGCCTTAGAGGAGAGAGATCATAATTATATATTTTTTACTTTGGTATTGGAGCTCGCATGGCCGAGTTTACCAGGAGAGGAGCTTCCTTTGAACAAAAAGTTAGATGTTATCTAAATTGTTAGATAATAAGATAATGGATGAACCTAGACTGAACGATTATATTAGCTGAGCTGGATGAACTACAATATGTAAAGGGGACCTTTATGTAGACAAGCAAAGGGTTAACCAACAAGAAAACTGCAAGGTTTTTCTGACTAAAGTTAAACAAGTTTTTCCTAATCAAGAAAAGAATGTATTTAACAACTGAATTCCCAATACAAGATGAAAATAAGAATCCAAAAATCTCAACAAACTAGGAACCTAATACTAATGGAGATAAAATACCAATAATTTTTTGCACTGCCCTAATATTAGCATGTGACCACATTAACGACTATTTGACACCTAAAAAAATACTCTTTATCGAGGCTTACACTCTTCCCAAGCCTATAAGATGATAGTTATGAAATATTTTCTCTTATATTAGTAGTTGAGCCATTTGATTATTTGTTTTTTTTTTTTACTTTTTTCTTTGAACAAAGGAAGTGATCAGGTATTTGGCAGAACTTCCTCACCACAGATCTGGTTTTAATTCATATCAAAGTGCACCCAGAAATTGGTGTGCAATGATTGTTTATTTATGGTCACTGACATTATGTCTCTCTCCAGGAAAGATGTTCTGGAGCTGAGACCATTTATCTTGTTGCTCAAGTATTGCATAGATCAAAATCTCATCTTCACTCGATGCTTTTGCAAAATGGTGGGGCTGTGCTAGAGGATTTCTATGGAAATTTGGTATGTCTGTTAATTATTAATGAGAAATACGGCTAGTTTTATCAGATATTTTTTATTCTGTTTCTTAAAATTTATCATGCAAGTTATCACTACGTCTCCATCTTCAGTTACCTAGATGGATTTGTCAGTCTCTGATTTTCTTTAGTTCTGTTAGAATTTCAATATTTTGTTGAAGGACAAATGCAAGTTATATTTTTCCCAGGTAGACTCAGTACCGGATCTTATCGAACACATTCATCGGACAACTGCAAGAATGCTTCTCCATATCAATGGGTAAATGATGATGACCATACTTCTAAGAATTGTTCTATACTTTACTCCATTAAACAAAAAGTGCAACATTGAATTTTCCGTTTATCAAATTATGCATGCTTTGACCCTGGGGTTTGAGGAAGAAAGCACTCTTACACCTGCTTGACAATTTTCTTCTGAATGTAATATTCATGTCCATGGATATCGTGCAGATTCATTTTCTAGCAATGAATACATATGGGCACGTTCTTGTGGTCTGTGTTTAGCTTAGCTATATTAGAACTCCTAAGAGCATCTCCGGGGGATCCCGTAAATTAGCCAAAAAGCTAATTTGAGGTCTCATGTGGGAAAAAAATGCTTATACATGCCCCTATTTTAAGTAGCATGTCCTTTCTTTTTCTTCTTCTTTTTTCCGTATAGTTGTGGTTAGCACTGATGATTCATAGCTCTGATGAACCATGCCTATTACAGGTATGTAGAGCGGATTGCTAATGCTAAATGGGAGCTGAAAGATCTTGGCCTGGAGCACAATGGGTTAGTGATATTGGCATTAATTATGTTAATAGCGATACAATTGTTTTGACGAATATGGACTTGATCATGGTACTTTTTCAGTCATTTGTCTTATGATCTTGTTTAGACAATTTTTGACTTAAAAGAAACTCTTGTGATCTGCAATGTGAGTTAAGCATTTATCTTTGTGTTGGCTTTGGCTAGCAGTTAGATGACCATATCTTAGCTTCCCTTGTCTCTCATTCCTACCCTTTTTCTCTCCTCTTATCCTTGTTCACTTCAGAATTCAATTCTCTGCAGCTAAATATACCCTTAGTTCAAATGCTTTTGCTTACTGCAGAAGATAAACATTCTGAACCCTCAAATTAAAATGATTGATTTCAATCATTCTCTAATTTCAAAATTGAGAGATTGGTTCTTGAATCAATTGGTCTGAACGTGAAAGGTTTTTTTCTCTGTTGGGCAATACCTCCATCTACTAATATTAGTGAGTGGTCAAAATCTCAGTTAAAGCATCTGAAGTCGCATGACCCCCACATCGGTTCCTAACATCTGAACTGATGGACATGTTTAATCCACATCAAATTGGGTTTCACCTTATTATTAAACAATGTAAGATCAGCCCCATTCATAGGAATGCCAATTTGATCATAATTCTGATGAATTCCTGTATGATTCATACACTAGAATTGGAATGCATTAGGAATTTTGTGGTAGAGTATTTATAGGTCAGTTCATTTTATTCCAGTTTCCCATTTTTCCTTTTTGTGTTTTTTAAACATATCGGAGTTAATTATTCGCTACTTTCACACCATTTCAATGCCACATATATACAAAATTGGGGGCAGTGTAGTCCAAATCTTATTGCAGTATTGGATGAAAAAATCGTAAGCAAACAAATCATATTCCAAATTGCTATTAACGATTTAACCTTGAATCGTGCAATTTGATTTTTAGGCCCCGGATGACTTTTTCAAGCTTTCAAACCTGATTTTATTAGGTTTATTTGGCTTTTTATTAATCGCTGCGTCTCTTGAACATTAAATGAAGACTATTTGACTGCATCTGAAGATTATTTGACTGACACATTCAATTGTATACCCCAATACCAAGACATATTCAAAGGGTTGGAGACTCATCACGTCACAAAACAACTAAGTGGGCGTTCTTTTCATTGACTAGTACTTTTTATATTTTTTTATCATCTTGACAAAGGAACACTCTAAACACCATAAAGAAAGCTCTTTTTGGAGTTAGTTATGTTACCCTTTTGTGGAAAATTGGAATGATAGACATCGTTTGACATGAAATTTGAGGTTATTATAGTCGATTGATGATTAAGTGTAATTTATTTTTGAAATAAATTATTTTATTATTTGCATGAACATAAATAGGTACATCTATGTATTGTTTTGATATTTTCTACGTTACACTGGAAGGTCTTAAAAAAATTAACGAAATGGTTCAAATGACACCCTTTCCGGTTTCATACTACTTTACGATTCAACTACCTTGGTTGGGGGCATTAAAGATGATAAGACAGAGTTTATTGTATCCCTTTTTCTGGTAATGTTATTTGTGAATGGTGGTTTTGGCCATGATTCAAAGTTTTTTTTAATATGTTGTTTCATTTGCTTCACAAAAGCCAAATAACGTGTTGTAACTCAACTTGCTGAGTTAAGCCAATTTCTATCCCCGTAAAACAAATTTCTTTGCTTGGAAGTTCTATATTGTAAAGGTCCACCAATTGTTGCTCAGTCGGACATCTACTCTCCTTGTAAGAAGTTGCGGGTTTGAGACTCACCAATTAGGATTTTGTGAGTTTTCACCAGATTATTAGGAGCACATGTGCTCTGTCGTTGATAAGCCTTCAAATATTGAATATAACTGCTTAGATGGTTAAGACCAAAGCGAAAGCAAGTCATCATGCAAGAAATGGAAGCGATGAACTGGAGCTAAAGCAAGTCTTCATCAAGATGGAGTCGACTTGAATGCTAAGTGGCAACAATGATGCAGGAGGATCCGAGTCAGATGCTGAGCAATCAGATAGCACGTTGTTAGCACTAAAATATCTTGAATTAGCATATCAGCGCAAGGAAGACAGGAAATCATAGCCTTTTTTTTTTTTTTTTTTTTTTTCTAATTTGGCAGTTTTGGGTGCGTTTTAGTATTTTGGCCATAACTTTTCAATGCGCACGTCGTGGTCAACTAGCTACGCTCATTGCACATCTTTTCGAGGCCAAAATTCACCGTTTTCCCTTTCGAATCCACAAATTTAGTAGTTTGTTTTTTCCTTTATAGTAATACTTCAATTTTTGTTTAGGAAGTGATTCTGAACCCAATTTGGGCCAGATTTTTGGTAGTATACTTCTTTTATTACGTATTTTGTTTTAGCATGATTATTGGGGTTTTGCTAATTTTGGTAAAATTCTAATAATCACGAGTTTTAGCTATAAAGTCTGGCTTGTGGGTTGATTTTAGAGATACCTTTGATTTGAGTAATTTAATTGACATTAGAGTCATTTTTCTGTGTTTTTTGGGCGAATCTCTTGTATCATTCCTTGTGAATTGTCTGTTGAACTAGCCCGCAGGATAATCACTATTTTGCCCGGCGTTAGTTGGTATCAAAGCTTCAACATCTTCTTGGGGGTGAGATTTCATCAGTTTCTATGGCTGGTGGTCGTGGTCGTCGCGGGCTGATTCCGAACGAGGAAGCCCCTCACCGTGATCGTAGCGTTCAGGATGTGATGATTGAGGATTTACAGAGGCAAGTTGCAGAGCTAACCCAGCGTCTAACGGTGTAGGATTTCGATAATTGTGAGATGGAAATATCGTGATTCTGATTCCAGTTACGAAAACCCGTATCACAATCGTGCTCGATTCTGGGAGCGCCGTGGTCGGGAGGATTGTTATAGAAATCTCGGTTTCAAAGTAGATCTACCCGAGTTTTCTGGGACGTTACAGGCCGAAGGATTCGTGGATTGGTTGAATGAAGTAGATCGTATTTTTGAGTATAAGAAAGTTTCAAATCATGTCAAAGTGAAATTGGTTGTCATCAAATTCAAAGGCAGAGCATCTGCGTGGTGGGAGCAGTTGAAGCGATCACGCGACAGGCAGGGCCAGGTCAAGATCACTGATTGGGAAAAAATGAAGGGTCACTTCCTTCCTTTCGGCTATACTCAAACTTTGTTTCAACGACTTCATTCATTGAGGCAAGGCACGGGATCAGTTGATGATTACACGAATGAGTTCTATCAATTGGTAGCCCGTAAAGACTTATCTGAGACGGAAGAGCAGATGGTGGCACGATATTTGGGGGAATTACGACAACCCCTGCAGGATTCCTCAGCCTTCACTCACTGTGGACCGTTTCTGAAGCCTACCAGCGTGCACTTGCTGTGGAAAAACAGCAAAACATGAGGCTATGATTAGAAGTGATCAAGGCAATCAACCAGTTAGCCCTCAAGAATCCCGTCCTACCCAATAGCCACCGCATAGTAACTCTACTATTAGATGTTTCAGGTGTGGTGAACTGGGACATAGAGCGATTGAGTGTAGGAAGCCTGCTATTCAGAAGGGCAACAATCTTCTAATTGAGGAAGACGTGGTAGACGAAACTGAGAAACTTGGAGAGCCTGTGTATGACGATGATGAAAATGGAAATGTGCTGTATGGAGATGACCATGAGACTCTGGTCGTTCGTAAGAGTCTACTGACTCCCAAGGATGATTCAGGGGACGATTGGTTAAAAACCAATATTTTCCACACGACCTGCACAGTTGCAGATAAAGTCTGTAAGATGATCATTGACAGTGGCAGTTGTGAGAACGTCGTGTCTGAAGAGGCTGTATCAGAAATTGCAGTTGAAGACAGATCGTCATCCCAAGCCGTACAAATTATCGTGACTGAATAAAGGCAGTGAAGTAATAGTAGATAGGTGATGCCTAATGTCTTTTTTGATTGGCAGGAAATATTTTGATAATGCTTGATGTGATGATGTATCTATGGATGTTTGTCATGTATTGTTAGGTAGACCTTGGCAGTATGATCGTAATGTTATTCATGATGGGCGAAAAAATACATATTCCCTTAGCATTGAAGGGAAGAAGATTGTTTTGGCACCTCTTCGGGAAGGAACCACTCCTACCCCGATAGCCAATAATACTAACCTGCTTTCTAGGTCCAGGTTTTTAGTTGAGATTGATCGTGGAGATGTGGTCTATGCTTTGCTACCTTGTGGGAATTGTGTGGTCAATATGAATTCAAATTTTCCAGCAGAAGTGCAGCAGTTTCTTGCAGAGTTTTCTGACTTGATGCCAGAGGATCTTCCTCCTGGGCTGTCGCCTATGCGGGATATTCAACATCAGATCGACCTTGTTCCGGGGTCCAGTTTGCCTAATCGGTTGGCTTATCGCCTCAGTCCTAAAGAATCTGAAGAGTTGCAGCGACAAGTGGTAGAGTTATTGGAGAGGGGCTACATCCGTGAGAGTACGAGCCCATGTGCAGTACCTGCTCTGCTAGTGAAAAAAAATATGGTTCTTGGCGTATGTGTGTTGATAGCAGGGCAATCAACAGGATTACAGTGAAATACAGGTTTCCAATTCCTCGCTTGGATGATATGTTGGACCAGCTGTCCGGATCTAAGGTCTTCTAAAAAATTGACCTTAAAAGCGGATACCACCAGATCATAATAAGGCCTGGAGATGAGTGGAAGACAACGTTTAAGACGCATCATGGGTTGTATGAGTGGATGGTCATGCCTTTTGGCCTGTCCAATGCGCTCAGTACATTTATGTGATTCATTCATCAGGTTTTACGGCCTTTCATGGGAAAATTCGTTGTAGTTTACTTCGACGACATCCTCATTTATAGTCCGACATGGGCGTCACATTTTGATCACCTTTGTGCTGTTTTTGATAAATTAAGGATGGAGCGCCTGTTCGTCAATCAGAAGAAGTGTTCATTCTTCACTACTTATACTTTTTTTGGTTTTGTTGTGTCTACTGATGATGTTCATGCAGATTAGTCGAAAATAGATGCGGTCTTGGAGTGGCCCAAACCAAAGACCTTACACGATGTCAGAAGTTTCCATAGATTGGCGTCCTTCTACCGTTGGTTCATCAGAAACTTCAGCACTCTGATTGCTCCTATCACAGAGTGCCTCAAGGGACGTGATTTCTAGTGGTCCGAGGAAGCGGAGGCCAGTTTTCAACTAGTCAAGGAGAAGATGACAGAAGCACCAGTTTTGGCACTTCCTGATTTTGAAAAGGTGTTTGAGGTAAACTGTGATGCATCTGGGGTTGGCATTGGTGGTGTTCTGAGTCAGGAAGGTCGTCCAATAGCTTTTTTCAGTGAGAAGCTATCAGGATCAAAGAAGAATTATTCCACCTATGATCTGGAGTTTTATGCCATAGTTCAGTCCCTGAAGCATTGGCGTCACTACCTAGTACAGAGGGAGTTCATTCTTGTCACTGATCATGAGGCCCTGAAGTACATCAATGGCCAACACAAGCTGAGTCGACGACATGCCAAGTGGGTGGCGTACTTGCAGGAGTTCACGTTTGCACTGAGGCACCAAGCAGGGAGTCTAAACCGTGTCGCAGATGCACTGAGCCGTTGTACGTTACTCTTCACCACCATGAGCATTAGGGTTGCAGATTAGAGGCTTTCTCTGATATGTATGCTGTAGATCCTTCATTTGGGAGGATAATTCAGGAGCTAACTGATGGTCAACGACATGACTTTATTTTGCATAATGGTTATCTGTTTCGTTTATTACAGTTGTGCATTCCAGATTGTTCACTAAGGCAGCAAATTATTCGTGAACTTCATAATGAGGGTCACTTTGGGGGAGATAGGACGTTGGCCTTGATCTCTTCTTCCTATTATTGGCCCAAATTGACCAATGATGTAGCTCATTATGTGTGTCAGCGGTCCAAAGGAGTTCTCACTAATGCGGGCCTGTACACACCTTTACCTGTACCTGAGGCCCCTTAGTTTGATGTCAGTATGGACTTTGTGTTGGGCTTACCCCGTACCCAACGGGCCTGGGATTCGATTTTGTTTGTGGTTGACAGGTTTTCCAAGATGGCCCATTTTGTAGTTTGCAGAAAAACAATGGATGCTGTCCGGATCGCCCATCTTTATTTCAAGGAGATTGTGCGTTTACATGGTGTTCCCCGATCTATTACTTCAGATCGTGGCACCAAGTTCATCAGTCATTTTTGGAGGAGTTTATGGGAGAAACTAGGGACGAACTTGAATTTTAGCACCGCCTGCTACCCCCAGACGGATGGATAGACCGAGGTGGTTAACCGCAGTTTGGGGAACCTTTTGAGGAGTTTGGCAGACACTAAACCGAAACAATGGGATTTGGCGTTACCTCAGACAGAATTTGCCTATAACTGGTCGAAGAACAAAACTACAGGAATGAGCCCATTTGAGATTGTCTATGGCCAGAATCCATCCGGGATGCTTGACTTAGCCCCATATTCCACGTGTGTGTCGTTTGAATCCCAAGGCAGATGCGATGGCAGAACATCTTCGGGGTATTCATGAGTAGGTGAAGCTGGCCATTCACGAGAGTAATTCCAAGTACAATGTCCAAGCCGACAGTCACCGTCATCAAGTACTTTTTGATGTTAGTGATTTTGTTTAGGCAGTATTAACCCGTGATCGTTTTCCTGTTGGAGAGTATAATAAGCTTAAGGAGCGGAAGATTGGACCCTGTGAGATCTTGCAGAAGATCAATGATAATACATACCGACTGCGCCTCCCCAGTCATTTGAGAATTTCTGATGTCTTTAATGTAAAACACCTGAGTCCTTGTTTTGCAGATTCTGATGATGCTATTGTGAACTCGATGACGAGTTCTTTCCAACCCAGGGCGACTGATGCAGAAGGATCCGAGTCAGATAATGCGCTGTCAGATAGCACTAAGATATCTTGAATTAGCAGATCAGCGCAAGGATGACAGAAAATCATAGCCCTTTTTATTTAATTTGGCAGTTTTGGGTGCGTTTTAGTATTTTGGCCATAACTTTGGCTACGAGTATCAGAATCGTGCAAACGACTCCAATTCGGAAAACTCTTTTCAACGCGCACGTCGTGGTCAACCAGCTACGCTCGTTGCATATCTTTTCGAGGCCAAAATCCACCGTTTTCCCTTTCGAATCCACAAATTTAGTAGTTTTTTTCCTTTATAGTAATATTTCAATTATTGTTTAAGTGATTCTGAACTCAATTTGGTCCAGATTTTTGGTAGTATACTTCTTTTATTATTTATTTTGTTTTAGCATGATTATTGGGGTTTTGCTAATTTTGGTAAAATTCTAATAATCACGAGTTTTAGCTATAAAGTCCGGCTTGTGGGCTGATTTTAGAGATACCTTTGATTTGAGTAATTTAATTGAAATTAGAGTTATTTCTCTGTGTTTTTTGGGCGAAATTCTTGTATTTTTCCTTGTGAATTGTCTGTTGAACTAACCCGTAGGATAATTACTATTCTGCCCGGCATCAGACCAGAGCAAAAACAAGTCATCATGCAAGAAATGGAAGTGATGAACTGGAGCTAAAACAAGTCTTCATCGAGATGGAGGCGACTTGAATGCTAAGTGGCAACAATGATGTGGCCTTTGGGCTTGATTTGGTTAAACCTATGGAAGCCAATGATGTAGCCTTCAGGCTCGAATTAATTAAAAAACAATGAAGTTCATGGCTTAAAATATCTTGGTATATCCGCAATATGTTGCAACGGCCGGTCCCAAACTCCGCCCGTTGCAACGGCCGGTCCCAAGCCCGGATAAAGGAGGAGGGTTGGTTTTAGGCTTGTGATAGCCAACCGTAAAAAACCCATCACATCCCTTTTCATGGATATTGGTTCAAAAAGATTAATGCAGAAGGATAGGGCGTCCCCCGCTATAAGCGACGCGCTGCACCTACGCTCGGGTGTAGTGACAAATGAGCAAGGCGGGTTGCAGCGGCGTCCGGCTGTAGTGTTAAATAGGCAAGGGTTCTCGCACCTTTCTGGACGGGGGCGAGTAAAGAAGCTAGTCCAGGTTAGAGCTAGAGATAGAATGATTAGATTAGCCTCTTGGAACATAGGAACCTTGAGGGGAAAGACAATAGAATTAGTGGATGTCCTGCGTAGGAGGAAAGTAAACATAGTTTGTCTTCAAGAGACAAAATGGAAGGGGAACAAGGCTAAAGATTTAGGAGGAGGGTTCAAACTCTTCTATTCTGGTAAAGATGACACTAGGAACGGGGTGAGAATAGTGGTAGATAAAGTTTTTAAGGATGCAGTAGTCGACGTTAGGAGGTTTGGGGATAGAATCATAAGTATTAAATTAGCTTTAGAACTAGAGATAATGCATGTTATTAGTGTGTATGCACCCCAAGTGGGTTTGGACGAGGAGACTAAGAAGGATTTTTGGGACTCTTTAGAGGAGTTAGTTCTTGGAATTCCCTCTTTCGATAGGATTTTCCTAGGCGGGGATTTGAATGGCCATGTCGGTAAGGATAGAGTTGGGTATGAGAGGGTACATGGAGGTCAAGGCTTTGGGGATCGAAACACTGCGGGGATTTCTATTTTAGATTTTGCTTTAGCTCAGGATTTTGGGATCGTAAATACTTTTTTATAAGAAGAGGGAAGATCACTTGGTGACCTTCGCGAGTGGGCGTAATAGAAGTCAAATTGATTATTTTCTTGTGAAGAGACACGATTTAGGTAGGTGTAAAAATTGTAAGGTTATACCAGGAGAGTGTCTGACATCCCAACATAGGCTGTTAGTTCTCGATTTTTGTCTTAAGAGTAGGGGTCGTATTGCTATAGAACAGGTTAGACCGAGAATTAAGTGGTGGACCTTACAGGGAGATGTGTGCCAAAGATTTAGAAAGAGGATTTTGGGTGGCCAGTCAGTTTCAGAGGGTGGGGAGAATCTAGAACCAAAAGATAGGACTAGTAGCGCGGATCTTTTTGAACATTTGGCAAACCGAATAAGAAGATGTGCGAAGGAAGGGTTAGGACAGGCCAAAAGAGGAGGTTTCTATGGTAAAGAGACATGGTGGTGGAACGCGGATGTGCAACAAACCATTGCGGAAAAGAAAAGATGCTTTAAGGCGTGGCAAAAAGATAGGTGCCTAGAGTCTTATGAGCTTTATAAGCAGGCTAAGAAGTTGAGTAGTAGAGCAGTAGGGGAAGCTAAGAAGAGAGCATATGATGCTCTTTATAATAGGCTAGGTACGAAGGAAGGGGAGAAGGATATTTTCAAGATAGCGAAGGCTAGAGAACGAAAAACTAGGGACTTGAGTCATGTTAAGTGTGTTAAGCATGAGGATGGAAGAGTCTTAATGCAGGATAAAGCTATTTTAGATAGATGGAAGGATTACTTTTGGAACCTACTCAATGGAACACATGTAGGGGAGTTAAACTTGGAGGGGTATGCTTCACAGGAAGGGAGAGATCGCGTGTTCCATCGCAGAGTTAGTGCCACAGAAGTGAGAGAAGTTTAAAAAGAATGAAGATAGGGAAGGCCGTTGGACTGGATGATATACCAATTGAAGCATGGAAATGTCTGGGAGAAGTTGAGATTCAATGGCTAACTAAGCTCTTTAATAGAATTTTGAAAACTAGAAAAATGCCAGATTCATGGAGGCATAGCATTGTGGTACCAATTTATAAGAACAAATGAGATATCCAGAATTGCTCAAACTATAGAGGGATAAAGCTTATGAGTCATACGATGAAACTTTGGGAGAGGGTTATAGAACAAAGACTTAGGAGTTTAACCACGATTTCGGAGAATCAATTTGGATTTATGCCAGGTAGGTCTACTACGGAGGCCATCTTCCTGCTTAGGCTAACTGTAGAAAAATATCGAGAGGCACGTAAGAGTTTGCATATGGTTTTTATTGAGCTGGAGAAAGCATATGATAGGGTCCCCAGGGAGTTAATTTGGTGGGTGCTTGAAAGGAAGAAAGTGTTTCAATGTTATGTCGATATCATTAAGGATATGTATGAAGGGGTTGTAACAAGTGTTCGCTCAGTAGGTGAGATGTCTAGTGAATTTCCAGTGACAGTATGACTACATCAAGGGTCGGCGTTAAGTCCATATCTCTTTGCTTTGGTCATGGATGAGTTGACGAGACATCTGCAAGAAGATGTACCTTGGTGCATGTTATTTGCAAATGATATTGTCTTAATGGATGAGACTAGTGCAGGTTTAGGTCAGAAATTAGTTAAGTGGCGGGAGGCTTTAGAGAGTAAAGGTTTTAGAATTAGCCGTTCGAAGACGGAGTATCTAGTGTGCAACTTTGGGTGTGAACCAAGAGAGAGAAGTAATGCAATTGAGATCGAAGGTGTCGAGGTCCCGGAGTGTGAAGCTTTTCGATATCTAGGGTCTATAATTCAAAAGAATGGGGCTATTGGAGCAGATGTAGACCACAGGATTAAAGCTGGTTGGTTGAAATGGCGAATGGCGTCAGGAGTATTATGCGATAGAAGGATGCCTGCAAGGCTAAAAGGGAAATGTTATAAGACAATTGTTCGACCAGCCATGCTATACGGTTCAGAATGTTGGGCTACTACGGGACAACATACGCATAGGATGGCAGTAGCCGAAATGCGTATGTTAAGGTGGATGTGTGGTAAAACTCGTAAGGATAAAATTAGAAATGAAAGAATTAGGAGATACTTAGGTGTAGCGCCCATAGAGGAAAAATTAGATAAAGACGTTTAACTTGGTTTGGTCATGTGCGGAGGAGACCAAGCATGGCGCCAATTAGAAAATGTTTAGATTGGCAAGTTAATGGAGGGTGTAGACGGAGGGGATGACCGTTGAAAACTTGGATGAAGACGGTGAATGAAAATATCATTGAGCTTGGATTAGGTGAGGAAATGTGGGAAGATCGCATTGCTTGGAGAACCAAAATCCATGTAGTCGACCCCGAAAATCTCGAGAATGGGCTTTGATGATGATGATGATTCGTAAATATCTTGATATATCCAACGAAATATCCATGATACCTGCAATATCTTTCCCTCTTCTAAATGATGAAATATCCGCTAAATTACGTTAGAGGCATTAGTTGCTTTTAACAAAATCTGTACTCGTAATTCACAGTTGTGCTATTATTCTAA
Source organism: Berberis vulgaris (assembly GCA_963556465.1). Taxonomy (NCBI): domain Eukaryota; kingdom Viridiplantae; phylum Streptophyta; class Magnoliopsida; order Ranunculales; family Berberidaceae; genus Berberis; species Berberis vulgaris. The sequence continues at coordinate 107,860,365 of OY747124.1, read as the reverse complement.
TCCGTGGCTAAAGTTTGAAAACTGTTGTGCAATATTGTCAAATTTCTGTTTGAATTGGTATACGAACGTCGTTTTCTGAAACTTTATCATCCTTCTATTTGTATGAAATTTTTTTGTTATAATACGTCACATGTGAACAGGTACGTTGATTTGTTGTTGGGAGAATTCAAACACTACAAAACAAGGTTGGCTCATGGAGGAATTAACAAAGTGGTAATTCCTTATCCTAAAACTTCTTTGGTTCCCAACTAAGTGATATCTGCGTTGACTAATGTATTGAAGGTCCTAGTTTTAAGTATTGATTGGTTCTTACATACATTACCACAATCTTGATATGGCTATCCTTATATCCATCATGCTGCAAGTTATTGTTCAGTCATCTAGTTTGAAAATATTGCAAGAATATTGCAAAATGACTGGAAGACAATGTTTTCGAAATACAATGAAGAGATCTCAATGCTACAGGAATATAAACATAATTATCTGTGGAGGGCAGCAAGAAGTATAAGGCATCAGTAGAATCAGATCAAACAAGACCGCTATCACCATAAGCGGAGCCCTCAAGGCTATCCAGATCTAGACAACTTGGGAGATTTGAGGGCCGAGGGTGTCATTTGCCTTATGAGTGCCTGGGCACGCCTACAGGTTGGACTGTTTTGAGGGTGTGTTTGGTTACATGGAATCCTATGCCATGGAAATTTATGCCATGAAAATTTATGAGGAGAATCCCACTCCTTGGTCCCCCAAGGCATGTGATTCTCATGTTCATGAAACTTTCATTCCCACCATTGATCACAAAATCAAATGGTGGATATGGAGTGATACCTCAAATTAGCATAAAATATTGGGGTCCCCTTATGGATTCTCATGACATAGGATTCATGGAACCAAACACACCCTGACTGTCAACTCGTGGCTGAGGCTGCCCCAAAATGTAAACCAATCACCATTTGTAACTCAATCATTAATTATTAAAAAAAAGGATGAAATTTTATATAAAAATTTGAAACTTTTTTATAGACATTTTATAGTATATAAATTTTTACTAAGAATGCCAAAGTAAAATTGTTCATATAAGGATCATGGTTTACATCACATACGATATTTCAGGGTATTCAGATTACTAATCGCCCTACAGGTTGGTCTAGAATATATATGATAGTCACTGGGTGACCTCAACACACATACGCGTGTATGTCTGTATAAAGTATGTATAAAGGAGGCAGTTCAAGGAGCGTCATACAGTGAAGTGAGAAGTTGCAAGTTACTTTTTCCCTTGTTTTCCTTTTTTATTTCTAAATTTCACAAAATTTGCTCACAAATCCAAATATTGTAAAAAGTCGTTGAAGTTCGTTAGATATGCCTTGCCATCACCCTGGTTGTCGTGTCTCCAATGTATTATATTTTATTTCTTAAAGAGATTATCTAATGGTTTTAGGTTTTAGGTTTGCCTTCAACTATGGGAACACATGTTGAGGCTGAGCGGCCTACTTGTGCAATCATGCCTTGGCATGCATTTGTTCCCTTTCTATTCTTGCTTGCTTTCCTTTATATACTCATAACAAGGACCTACTCTTTTTACCTGCCATAAATTTGGCATTATACGCTAATGAACAGATGATTGCATAGTTCCTAAGTAACTCAACTGCTAGATGGTATTCGATGGTGGAGATGAAGTATAGCTGAATTGTTCCAAAGTTCCCTGGTTTTGAATGTGAGTTCATAACCTTCTGCATGATAATCAAGAATTGCTTAACACCATGTCAGGTTCAGGACCTTCTGTTAGAATATGGACTTGAGAATGTTGCTGAAACGCTTATTGAAGGTCTATCACGAGTGAAGAGATGTACAGATGAAGGAAGGGCTCTCATGTCGTTGGACCTTCAGGTTTTTTTTTTTCGTAATGGGAGCATTCTTACTGCTTCCTTCCTTGTATTACTTTACATTTATGTTACTTATAAAAATGAAGCACTTTCCCTTTTCTCGTGCAGGTTTTAATCAACGGACTACAGCATTTTGTCTCCATAAATGTGAGGCCGAAGTTGCAGATTGTTGAAACTTTCATCAAGGTACAAATCAAACTATTTATACTCAACTGATATATACTTCTCATTTGCATCTTTAGATTAGAGGTAGATAAATCTGGGACTAGAGAAAGCGGTTGGCCTTGATATTAGTGAAAAGTGAAAACCGCGTTTCCCTTATGCTTAAATATATCCCTCTTGTAATGATATAGCTACGGAAACATTAGGTACCACTAAATGGTAAAAAACTTGAGGGAAGATTATCCCGATCGACCATGTCATGACTTATCAAGTTAGCTACATTTAGAAGGCTTTTTGTGAGACCCTAAGTGGGCGGATCTGAGGTGAGGGTGAGGGTTGGAGCCCAACAGGTCCAACAGGCCGAGAGAGGTTAGACGAGCTACAAGGGGAATCATAGTCCCATATTGCCTGGGTAGGGGAGGAGGATGATCCTTATATGTGCAGGGTTAGCTCTCCATTGTACAGACGCATTTTAAAGCCGTGGACAATATTTGTACAGTGCGGGAGGGGGGTCGTCACTTTTTTTTTTTTTTTTTTGAAAGGCAACCAGGGTTTTTATAGGATCTCAGAACCCATAAAGATGCTGCAAGCTGGGTTTGAACCCATGATCTAGTGATACCATCCGCCAAACTCTAACCGTTGAGCTGTCATGTCATTGGCCTACATTTAGAAGTTGCCTCGTGATAAAAGGTAAATATCCAAATAAGAGATGGTCTCCTCACATTTAATGTCTGTCTTGACATCTGAATAAGAGGTGGCCCCCTCTTAACCCCTGACTAGTTAAAGACTTCTCCACCTTTCATTAATCAAGTGTTTTTACCAACTGATCTCTATTTAGGGGCCACTAATATTAGTTACCATGTAGGCAAAATAGTCGTTTACTTTTTTTTTACCATGTAGGCAAACACTTTTGAGCTTTCAATTAGAGCGTCTCGTTGTGCCTTAAGAGGTTACCTCTGAAAAGGGGCTTAAACCTCTTGACCAAACAAAGGCTGCCTAAATCGCTTTGTTGGGCTAGTTCTAGGTGTGCATGTATACCAAATTGAACCTACCAATAAAGAAGAAATAACCAAATCAACAAATAACTTCTCTCCCTCATCTTATTTCATAATTTTTCATTTCATTATTAGATTTTCGTTACATGTAAATAACATCTGTTCAGTTAGGTTATTTACGGTTTTCAAGTTTCAAAACCAACAATTAAATGAAGTGGTCGATTTTAATAATGACAAGTTTCTCTTTTCTTTTTTTTTTTGGTGGGGGTGGGGGGCCGGTGATTTTCCTATTGAAGTGGATACAAGACATAAATTTTAATCAAATTTTGAATTGCATCTGGTTCCATAGATAGATGATGTATTAGTAGTTGAACTAGATACATTTACATGTGGACGTGACAAGCTACATTTTGTGATTTTTTACCGTGAACTGTCCACCCTAAAACAGGCATACTACCTCCCAGAAACTGAATACGTGCACTGGGCCCGCGCTCATCGGGTAACTGCTCCTTATCCACACTGTAAAGATTAGTAGACAGTTTTAGCACGTAGAATTACTAAGACTCTCTATTTGTTTCCTTGCAGGAATATAGTAAAACTCAAATTGCAGGTCTAATCAACCTCGTTGCTACAATGAAGAGTTGGAAGCGGAAGACAAGATTAGAAGTGCTGGAAAAGATTGAAGCAGCCCATGTATAATTTAATTGCTTATGTACGATGTCAACGTATATAGTGTCGAGTAACATTTTTCTCTGTTGTCTTTTCTTGTGTACCTTTTTTTCCCCTTCATACAAGAGAAATGTAAAGCGATAGGTAGATCCCCATTGTTGGGCTAATAAAAGCGTGGTAATATATGAAATACGTTGTGATGTATCATTTTACTGGTATTATTTTATATCAGCGACTATATGATGTTTACGTAACAGCTAAAGGATCTCTCCAATACCACATATACCCAATTTAGCTACGTGACAGGTTCAAAGTGAAAGATCGGATTAATAGAACATTTCCTCATGAACTTTAAGCCTTACATTTCTTTGTGAACAACTCAAATGTGGGCAGCGTAACAAAACATTTTTCTTTCTATGGTTATTTTTTTTAATTGCACAATTAAAACTGCCCACAGCATGCATGAAGTTGTACGTAATAGCTTGTAAGTTATGAATGTTGTCGATTCTCGGCTCTTATAAGTTGTCGGGTTTGTAGAATTGCCTTCTTTTTCACCACAACCAGAAACCAGCGTGTATGGACTCACAATTATTAAAATCAATCATTTCTTCAATTGTAAATCTTATGGGGCTCAAGGAAAACCCCATAGTAACTCCGATCGGTGAACTGCAGACATCTGGTTTGTAGACCACTCCAACTCAGATCAAAATGCAAAGGATTCCATCTTGGTTTTGAGGCAGCTTAGTCTAAACCAAATATACTACAGCAACAGGTCATTTGATACCATTACCAATCCATCCTGGGACAGTGTTTACTTATAACAAAACAAATGATAGCTACAAACACCTGTGCCCCAAAGATTTGACAATAGATGCATCACATAGGATACAAGTTACATCTGATGATTTACCAACCAGAGAAAACCGGGTCCAGACCTTACAAAGTATGATGTTTCATGTAAAGTAACTCATAGTTCATGCAAAGGTGGCAGTTACATGGGAATGGATTGTCCTAATTTGCACCTCAGCCACTTCATAGATACAAATAATCTCACAGCTTGAAGCTGTTTAACACATTTATTACAGAGGTCAAATGAAACATAAAAATAATATGAAAAATCATAAGAATATTCAAGGAGATTCAGTGGCAACTGAAAATTGACGCGATTTATATGACCATGCTACCATGCGGACTGATGCTCCACAATTGCACTATGTGAATGATACAACAGAAGAATGAAATAAACACGGAGAAGGAAAATAGAAGAAAAGAAGGGAAAAACTTGACACTATAGCTGCGTTTGTAAGGAAACTAATCGATGGCAGACTTAGATGATAGGCTGTAAGGGAAATGAAATGGATATGTACACACTAGTTGAGACCTTGTAACAGCAATGCCTACTTTCTTCATCATGCTGGTCCCATGGTTGTTTTTGCTGCAAGGTGCATGAGTGCCTGCCTATGATAAGTTGTTCGGAGCCTCTTATACTTCTGTACAAAGGTAACCACGTCAATCTCCTTCTCAAGAAGCTGCCTATGAAGGGCTTCAGATTCTTCCTCAATCTTGTTCATTGAAGCTGGAAACCAAGCCATCCAGAAATTAATAACTTTATCACTATTTTCTACCACAATGACCACAGCCCCAAAGGAAAACTGTAGGTTCAGCAAAACGTTATGGCAAAATTTGTATAAGCGAACCTACCTTGTAATTTTTTGAGCTGCGATGCAGGAGAATATGAATTTAGGATGTCATCCTTCATTCTTTGCAGTTCATGGAGTTTCTCTTGAGCAGCAGCAAGCTCTGTCGTTCGGATAATTCTGCACTGAAATCCAGAATGGAGATGCAAAGGTTACAATTCATATCAGTTTTTCAAAATACAGCTTGAAGGAAGAACTTTGAATGCTAACCTGATTCCTAAGCTCCATCATGCGAGGTTCCTTCTCAAAGTTCTCCCCTATGTAAAAAAAAAATAAATACCAAATTCTTGTCAGCATGCATTCTAACAATTTACTAGTGGAAGTATCATTAAATAACTATGTGACAAGACACTCACTTGCAAGCTGCAAAGTCTCCGCCTGAAGTTCATCATAAAGCTAAAGAGGACAATGACCAAAAAAGAAATGTTAGAAACATCATCCAAGTTAATAAGAAGTGAAAAATGCAGATGGTATAACATTTATGCACTGTGAAGTATGCTTCAATAATAACAACTAACAATAAATGGGTGCGAGTCATACACAACATAAAAAGTAGAAGTTAGTACACGTGCACAGCAACACCATGGCATACATATGCATATCTCAGTACACTATAACAATTCTTCATAGCGTGTGAGCCATAGGATCTGAAACACTTGTCTAAAGCAAAGAATCATTGCTAGGCCACGATAAGATAACATATATAAGAAGTTTCAAGGTGATTCAAAACTCAAAAGAATACGTAAAGTGACCTTTGTAACTTACATTATTCTGAATTTTAACTTGGTCAAGTGACAGCAACAATTGATTGTAGGCATCTTTGTCAGTGAGCAGCTTCCGTAACTCATCAACACTACATGGATTCGATTATAGATATATCAGATGATTAAGCAGCAACTAGAACGTAAAATGTAAAAGAATATAGAACATAACTTTAATCACTTCCACTTATAATACCAGTTATGATTTACTATTACTAAAAAAAAAAAAACAAAGCAAATGCAACACATTTAGTTGACATAATGGATCAAATCATCAAAGCATGTTCTGCTCATCGTTTTCTGAGAAGAAATCAAATGAGCAAAGCAATTTTGGAAGTTGTCCCAGATTTTTCCTTTTTCTAAGCTAGATAATGAAGCACTAACAGAGGATGACAAAATATGAATTGAAGTAAAACTATGAAAAATGCTATCATAAAGTCGCCTTTATGTAGTTCTGAGAATCGGGATTTTGCAATGTGATTATAATCGATTATAGGAGTATGACCAATTTCTAAGAGGATTATAATGGGTGATAACGATCCTATCCAAGAGAGAAGTTAGGGAACTATTTTTCCTAAGAGATATTTGAGGACATGGGAAGGCTCTACGGGAGTACTATCTCACCAGGATCCTTTCATGTGAGTGTCGCAGTGACAATAGATTTCAGCATCTCACCTCGATTCTATCAGGGGAAGTCCCTGAAGATTTCAGGGATTTAAAAAAACTACTGGTGATTTTCCATGTTCAATCTGTGCCAATCGGCCCAATCTTCCTAGAAAAATAACCCATTCCTCTACCAAAAATCAGTCCACCTAATTTCTATGAAACCCACCTCTTTTTCATTCTCCATTTAGCTTTTGGACCAACAACAGACATGGTCTTTGGTCTCATAGCATCCTAGATACATCTAGCATTTCTTTGGCACAAAGGAGGGTCTCCCCTATGAGCAACTTGTTCTATCTACATATCAATTATCCTTGAGATCTCCAGTATTATGTTTGTTTGTTTCCAAACAAAACAACAACTTTATTAATTTATCCTCGAGGTTTATCTGAGCAACTTGGGCCACATTCATCATATCAACACATAGTTAAATGGAAGTTCATCCAAGATTCTTTTCCTTCTCATATCAGCAGACACATCCCATCCATCCCGATAAACTTGGAAGTAATCATCTTAGATCCACACACACACACACACAAAAGTGCCTGTTCCATTTCTTCTCTATGGTAAAAGTAGAAGCCATTTTCTAACAAAATTTAATACAAGATAACTGAAACCACTCAATTTTCAATTCACTCGAAAATTTCCCTTTTTGCAGGGGAACAAGGATGGGGGAAACAAACTAAAAATAAAAATACAACCAAAACCCCTCGAAAAACAACAAAAAATGGGTGCTTCCTGATTCGTAATAAACTCTGCAGGTAGGAGACCATGAAGGTTTAATTGAATAAAGCTGTTTATTGTTATGCCTCTGTGATGAGGGAAGATTCAAAACTAGATTAAATACCAGGTTGGTAATGAGGGTAGCATCTAATAACGTGTGTTGGCAACAACTTGAACCAGAACTCTGTTGCATTGCAACTTGACCTAAATTGAAAGTAAATTTATCAGACTGGATTAGTCTACCCCGACGGTATTAACCAATTTCAAACTCGTCAGAAAATTACATGTAAACAAAATGACACAACGCCAAGTGCGAAAGAATATTTCAATAAACGAATAACATAAGTTATTTTCTCATTAATAGAAAATAGCATGCCGTATACAACTAACATCAGAAAGCAAAGTTACAAACACAATTGGTTCAGCAGATCCCTTTTCCCTCCCAAGAATTTTATAACTTTGTTTTGGAAAAGTTCAACTAAAGCCAATAAATTCTCAGGAAATCACAGTAAATGTACTCCAAACAAAGAGCATATTTATCTTGCAAATATGGTCATGAGAAGTCTTCAAAACTTGGGGAAAACATAGAAACTTCTTCACTTATTCCAGAAACAAATAAAAAGAGTACAAATTGTGAATGAGAAAGTATTGAAAGTACCTTTTATCCTTTAACAGGTGGTTTATGCTTGCAGCCTCTGAAGGTGAAACCTGACCATGCAATGATTGAGGTTGATTTGATGGTCTTCGCACATTGAGATCAGAGGAAGATCTGCCACCTGCTGTAGAGGGGCGAGAAGAACTTGGAGAGTTAATCACAGACGGAGGATACCATGAAGATGGTGAAGCGTTCGAATCTTGTTGCTCTTGAGCACCCCTATATATAAAGCATAAAGAAGATTAGAGTGTCGAAATACAACAAAAATATAGTCTTCAGCTCATAAATTTTGTTTTCTTTTTATGCAAAAAAGGAAGGAAGAGGGCATACAAAAATTAAAAATAAGAAAAGCATAGAAACTAACTCTTCCAATCCCAACTCCCATTATCATCCCCAAGGAAGAATGCTTGTTGTCAAGAGGAAAAAAATCCCCAGGTTCTGGATACAATGACGAGTATCAACAATCAACATTATGGTTTTCCTATGGATAATGAACAGTGACTAGGGCTGAATTAGAGATAGACCTATATCCATTCAAATTTCAAATAGATTGGAATATATCATATCCTGATATAATACAACATTTTGAACATTGCTAAAACATCTCTGTCAATTTCAGGGTAACCTTAATTCCACCACCTACATTTCAAGTAATCCACAAAAATCATTGTAGTGAATCTCAGTTAACAATATACTTACCATCATTTAGGATCCTGCATGCAAAATCAAAATCACCCATCTAATACGTGTGCGCTATGCTTTTTCTCGCTTCATCAGTTTATGAGGGGGGAAACGATCTATATTTCTTCCTAATACCATATTTAAAACATGATTTCCTCAATATCAAATAATAACCATAAAACAACATAATAGAGCACATAACAAGTTGCTACAAATATAAATCAAAATAGTCTTACTAATTAGATTCTACATAATATAAGACTTTAGTCATTTCATTCCAAAAAAAAAAACCTAAAAAATCCAATTACACACAATTGCTGGTCGTTCTTCGCATCCTCTTAACTTAAAAATCGAGGAACAACAAAATAACCAAATAGAATTATACAGTGAAGAGGATCAAAACTTTGCATCACTTGAAATGAAACGGAAAATTCAATAACAAACGACCTAAAACAATACTCTCTCTATCTATCTATCTATCTATCTATCTATTTATCTATCGGCAAGTCAAAATCAACGAAGAAACTAGGAGAAATTCAACAAAGAATCAAAATGAAAACCCTAAAACACAATTCAAATTGAAGAAATAACAAAGAGAAAGAGAAGGAGATTTTTTACCAAAACTTGAACATGGCTTGTTGGCTTGAAGATGATCAACGAGCTTCGCTTCTTCGATCAATCGATCGATCGATCAGTCTTTAAACTCTTAGAAAAGAATTCGAAATGCGAAAACCTGACCTCTCTCAAGAATCAAAAGTGAAGCTTCGCAAGAGGAGATCCGTCGATCGATGATCGCCTGACTTCTCTCTGTCTCTTTTGAAGCTAAAACCCTAATTGTATCGTCTCTACTTCGATTTTCAATCAGACAGAACTGACGAAAGAGTTTTTGTTGGCTTCGTCGTGTAATATTGAATCAAAGAGAGAGAGAGAGAGAGCTCGTAAAGGTTGGAGAAGGTGACAACAGACGGAGAGATATTTTGTGCTTTTGTAAGGGCATAATTGTCCATCTATCGGTAAAAAGTTTGATACACGGTTACTGACCGCGTTAAGCAACGAGACCAAGCCACACTGGGTCCCCCTCTCAAACTTATTTCTCACGATATTTATTGCTTCATGGACCTGATTTGCATGCATTTTAATCTAGTTTTGCCCGCGAGTAAAGCAGCTGACATTTTCACTTTTCCTTGAGTAATTCTACACGGCAGGACTCGGGGCCAAATTTGTGTCGGGAGGTAAATTGTGTGTGGCTTATTGGATGATGATTCTTCGCGTGTTGCTTCTTAAGCAGGTGCGTCTGCTGCTACTGCTGCAGTGGTGATGGTGATGGCAAGGCACAGGAGGGGGAACACAAGGGTTTCTTCTTCGATCCGATGTGAGGAGGAGAAGCAACAACAAAATCACCACCAACACCACTGTCGGATTCATGTTCAAAGGCGAAGGAGGAGGAGTGATGATGATGATGATCGCCGGGAGGAGAAGAGGAGTCTCACTGGGTTGCAGCGTCACCTCCTGGTGCAAATTTGGCCATGAGTCCTAGCCGTGTAGAATTACTCTTTCTATAATAAACATGCACTTTTACCGCAATTACAAGGGTGTACTTTACCAATTTATATTTTATTTGAGTCTTAAAATTTGCATAGCGCATCATTTGCAAACACCTCAAAGTTAATTTAATACAATTATTTAATATAATTATTTCTCCAAAAGCTTCTTTCATTACAAATTTCCACTAACTTTCTTATTCGGGAAAATATTTAGTGTTGCATCATGAGCAACACAGCCTCTTGAGTAACTTTTCTACTCCAATCTCAAATTTAGTCATGTCTAATATCATTAGACGTATTAATTGATGAGACATCGACAATTACTTGATTACAGTCGTACACGCAAGGGCGGATCTATGTGTCAAGTAAGGGGGTCAATTGACCCCCCTTACCTTTTTAAAATATCCCACTAGTTACTCTTACTTTTTTACAATGCCCCCCATTAATATTTTATGTTGTCCCCTTTTGTATGCAATCTTAACTCTTGATTTCACTAAAAATTAAAACAACTATTTTTATTCTTTTTTTTTTAACTCCACCCTCACCAATCCCAATCCCACTCCATCTTTTTTTTTTTTTTTTAATTCTTTTTTTTAGTTAACGGATTAGATTAATTGGGGGGTTGGGATCTGATTTGCTTTGTTTTCTCTTTAATCTCTTAAAATCAAAAGCAATCATTTGGGTTTAGGGCGGTTGGAAAAACACGGTGGTTGTAGGTCGATTCAAGTAAGCTATTGTTTGTCTGTTTAGCCTGAGCTAGCCCAAAATAAGACAGACAATATATAAGAAGATAAAAAAGAGTGAGTTGGTTGTGTAAGTGTTGTCCTCGGAGGCTCTGACTCACGAGTGAATTTGAGAGAAGAAGAGACAGACAGACGGATAAAGTAGGAGGAGAAGAGGTAAGAGGATTCCAAAAATAAAATTGTTGTCCGACAAATTCACTTGAATCCATCTAGTCCAGAGAAGAGACAATACCTAAGCTATTGCTGCAACTACTAATTGAACTTGGACTATATCATCCCGGTGTCTCAAAATCAAAATGCTAGAAAGAAAGTCAGAAGTCTGCTCATTGCCAACTCTCATCTTATACCACCATGCCTGCTTTTTATTTATCCAAGTCAAATAAGCTCTTAATTAGCTAGCTATGATTGAATTAATCATGCCGTGTATATGATGCGGGCTTTAACTAACCTAAATAAATAGGTTAATTTAACCCACTTGTAATAACCGCAAGTGCACGGTGTCTAACTGGTAGACAACGGCAAGTACGGGTCGATCCCACGAGGAAAGTGGATGCAATTGAATTTAATAATTTAATTAAACTAATTTGTAGGAAATGGGGTTACAGTGTTTTTAAAACTAAACTAAAAATACATTAAAATAAGAAAAATAAAATAAAATATAGATGAGATGGATTTTGTAGGCTTGGACTCACCAATGAGTTAGCAAAAACATTTAAATCTAAATTACTGAATTTAAAAACGAGAAGCTTTAGGGATGAGAATCCCTTGCTTACACCGAATATGTGATCGTTAAAATCCACAATTACAGAAATTAAACAACCAATCTTACAATTTCAAACAATTACACAAAGCACCCGGGTCGCTAATACATTGCGTGTGATAGAAATACTTACAGTGTGCGTATTTCAATCTGCACAAAAAGTTAGCACAATTCAAAAAAATGTCCGACTTCTTTTTATCCATTTCACTCAACACACAAGCACATGCAAATAATATTTACTGGTCTTGGTCTTAGAAGTCGGATTTCTAAATCACAAGAGATTATTGGGTACAATTAAAATTGTTTCCCTCTAATTTCTTTTGACTTAGAAAATTTTGGGGTTTTTTTTGTGATTAAACAAAATGAAAACAATAGAGTTTAAAAATTATTACACCACACACTCGTAAAACGAGGTGAAAATAAAATTAAAACTCTCCTCACAAAATAAAAAATTAAAAAAAATAAAAATTTGCTTGATGTTTTGCAGGATCGTCCAATATCATCGAGAAGCGTGTATTCTGCAAAATCAAACACAAAATGAGTGTAAAAAGAACTTAATAAAATAAAAATAAAAATATATTTTTTTTTTGAAAATTTTGTTTTTTTGTTTTTTTTTTAAATTAGTGAAAATAAATCTTAAATTCAATTACACCGCTACCTTCCCCGGCAACGGCGCCAAAAACTTGATGTGGGCTTTAACTAACCTAAATAAATAGGTTAATTTAACCCACTTGTAATAACCGCAAGTGCACGGTACCTAACTGGTAGACAACGGCAAGTACGGGTCGATCCCACAAGGAAAGTGGATGCAATTGAATTTAATAATTTAATTAAACTAATTTGTAGGAAATGGGGTTACAGTGTTTTTAAAACTAAACTAAAAATACATTAAAAATAAGAAAAATAAAATAAAAGATAGATGAGATGGATTTTGTGGGATTGGACTCACCAATGAGTTAGCAAAAACATTTAAATCTAAATTACTGAATTTAAAAACGAGAAGCTTTAGGGATGGGAATCCCTTGCTTACACCGAATATGTGATCGTTAAAATCCAATTCAAGTTATATCATGTTTCTTTTTTTTTTTTTTTTTTTTTTTTTTTTTTTTTTTTTTTTTTTTTTTTTTTTTTTTTTTTTGAAAGGCAAGCCGGTTTTTTCAGCATAGGATCCGTAACCTACTCCCGAGATGCGACCTACTGGTCGAAATATCACCCCGAAATAAAGATGCCTCCAGTGGGTCTCGAAGCAAGGACCTATGGAACAAGTCCACAACTCCTTAACCACTTGACCACTACCCCTTTGGCAGTTATATCATGTTTCTATCAAACATTAACAAATTATTTCAAGCAAATACGCTCTTACCAAGTATTAAGTGTCTTTTTAGGGCACACTTAATCAAAGTTTAAGCTTAATATTTTTAGCACATGCTTTGAATATTGATAAAGGATAATTCTAACTACCAAACATATCAAGATTAATTTCTTGAAAATGAAGGGTGAAAACAATTTATCAAAAATTCAGAAATAAATTGTAATTAACAATTAAACACACAATTCAGTAAAATAAATCAAAATGAATTATGCAATCCCTTTGGTTTGTCGCAAACTCGATGTGGTGGTACTCAGCAGATCAGCAGGTGGTCAGAACACGAATCCCGAGACAAATGGCTGCAAATGCTTTATGGTGGTACAGAGCAGAAATCAAGGTGCCAATAGCCAAATAACAGATTTGACTCGGTCTCCCGCCCTCGCTACAGTATCGCCTCGCTCCGCCTTCTTCTCCAGCGAGCCGCGGCCTCGTTCTCGCTCCTCGCGAGCGTCCTCTGTCTTCAAACCGTCTCCAGAACCTGAAAAATAGAGAAAGATTGAGGAAACAGTGAGATAACAACAAAAAAACAGAGAAGGAAGACGAGGAACAGGGGCTCCCTGTTTCTGCTTGCGAGCTCTGTCTCGCGCGGTGGTGCTCGGTCTGGTCGTGACGGTGGTCGCGAGAGAGGGAGGCAGGAAGGAGCTCGAGACGAAGAGAGGCCGAGAGAAGAGGAGGAACAGGGCGCTGTGGCGAGGCGGAACAGAGATGCGGTGAGGCTCTGTTTCGCGGCGTGGTGGTGGCGGTGTTGTCTGGAGGTGATGGTGGTTGATGGACAGGGAGAGGGACAGAGAGTGGTGGCGGAGTGAAAGTTTGACACGAAACAGGGTTGTCACGCCCCTGTTTCGTGGTGGTGGCATGATGACAGTGGCAGAGCTCGGTGGTGGCGAGGTGGAGCGAGACAGGTGAGGACAGTGGAGGATGTGTGTCTGTGGATGGGGTTGTGTGATGAAAATCACAGTGAGAAGAGGCTTTAATTTTTTGTATTTTCTTTTCCCTTCTCTTCTCCTCTTTTGCGAAGGAAGAGGATTTGATCTTCTAATGATTTTTTTGATTTTTTTCTTCCCTTCTCTTTCTTCCCTTCCTCGTCCATTGAATTTTTGTATTTATAGAGAATTAGGAGAAAATGGATATGGACAAGTTCAGGAGAGGGTTCAATGAGTGATTTAAGGAAAAAAAATAAATCAGAATCTTGAATAATTTAGGGAATGTGTCTAGGGTTTGATTGGGCTTAGCATTGGATTTTGATTTAAGTTATGGGCTTGGTTTTGGGTTTATGGGTTAGGTTATGGGTTTATGGGTTAGATTTTGGGTTTGGATGTGTGACCCTCTACTTTGTACCACCGCTAGAATCTACCAATTGTCGTTCCTTAACTTGTCGCCTTAATATGATTTCATCGTTTACGCTCAAATTTCTACAAAGACATGAAAACGAAATAGTTACTATAAAATATAATAATCGAAACACTAACATATATAAATTGAAGGATATATTATGTAATAATTATGTGAATATCAGTATACTATTTGTATAGTTAAATAGTTATGTAGTGTTTGCCCTCCTTTGTCTACAATCCTGGCTCCGCCCCTGCGTACACGTGGCATGGGCTAACTCTAGCACGAGAATGACTTCAGCACAATCTCAAGCGAACCCATACACAAACTATTGTTCAGCCTGTAAGTTAGGCGCCAAAGCCCAACTCACGCCAGCCCAAGAGGCGGGGGGGGGGGGGGGGGGGGGCTTGGGGCTTGGCCCAGAACAATAAGATCCGAACATGAATTTCAGAGCTATCATAGGCCAGAAATCCATTCGCACAAATCACTCTTAGCCTAATCAAGCATTGGGTTCTAAACAGAGCCGAGCCTAGTCTTGCTACGGGGACCAAAATGGCGCATAAGCGACCGAGCCTAGTCTTGCTTAAGATGTCGACAGCTTGCCGCATAAGTGACCTAGTCTGCCATAGAAGCCAAGGCAATGAGTACGGACCGAGCTCAGTCCACGGACAATTAACTGTAAGCGTGTGAGCCCAGTCCACGAATGACTCACCGCTCCAAATATTGAGGAAGAACTCTATTTATAGTGCTCGAATAACTTGAATAATAAGTAGCTTATTCCTAAAAGAAAAATTAGAATCAAATACTAAAATAACAAGCAGTGTATTCCTAAAAGAAAAAGTAAAGCCTAATCTTAAAAGGAAACTGCATATTCCTAAAAGAAAAAATAGAATCAAATACTAAAATGACAAATAGTATATTCCTAAAAGAAAAAATAAAGCCTAATCCTAAAAGGAAACTAAAAATAATCTTAATTAAATTGAAAGATTACGAATAAGTTATTTAGTAAATAACTTTGAGAGAAAATTAGGAACCCTAGAAACCCAAATTAGGAACCATAGAAAACCAAATAGGAACCCTAGAAATCCTCCTGCATCAGTCACCTCGGGTTGGAAAGAACTTGTCCTCGAGTTCACAACAACTTCATCGGAATCCTCTGGCAGTAGCCTAGGAGGAAGATCCTCTGCCAGATCAGAAAACTCTGCTAGCTCTTGCTGGCGTACTGGATTGTCTTTCATTTCCCTGCTCTTGAGCTCCATCTGCAAACCTAGCATATACTTCTTTACTATAATAATCAATTCCTTGATGTCATCAACCTTGTTAAGTCTTGGCTTCATGAAGTCGCCTGAAAGAGATGCAATCACAACATTTGATTGCCCTTTCCATATCACCTCAATAATGCCATTCCCTATAGTTTCTCTTCTCATGACAATTGATGTGTCATTGAACATATTCTTAAGTTTTATACAACGAATTCGGTGAAGGAATAGCAATAATGATGGATGTAGATCTGAAAACATAGAAATGATAGTGCTCATACCCACACCTTTTCTTAGCTCTGACTTGAATGGAAGCATGATGCATGTGTTCCAACAGCTATCACTTTGATTAACTTCGGGAGGTATTAGTCTTGAGAATGAGTCAATATTACAATGAAATACCATCCGGCCGTGGCGATGCTCAAGCCCCAATAGCAGTTGACACACAAAATGTTTTACCTGAGGAAGTGTAAACTTCGTTCCTGGATGCGGAGTAATACCATCTGCATCATGTTCTATGTATTCAAATATTAGATATAAACTAGGTGACATCTTCAAAGTCGCCAAACCTTGCACCTTTATGATATTGGGATGATTCAAATTGGGCAGTATGACAATCGCTTCAACCATGGACACAACAGACTCCCGCATCATAAAGTCAAAAACGAATCTTCTTTAATGCCACGAGTTTGCCTGTCCATTTATCTCTAGCTTTGTATACATCACCATGAACTCCTCTCCCTATCATCCCAAATTTCTCGAAAGTTTCAACATCCCTAGGAATCCAACCATGGATAGATTCACTTGCATAAAGGGAGAGCCAAGAGGGCCATCCAGCTGCAACTTGTTCTCCATGTACATGGTTTTTGATATTCCCCAGCCTATGTTCCTTTTGTATGGTCTGACACCTCCCCTGCTCGACGAAAACCTCATCATCCTCACTGCCTTTATTCAGCCACTACAATTTGTACGGCTCGGGATGATGATCTGTCTTCAACTGCAATTTCTGGACAGCCTCTTCTGACACTACGTTCTCACAACTGCCACTGTTAATGATCATCTTTCAGACTTTATCTGCAACTATGTAGGTCGAGTGGAAAATATTGGTTCTCAACCAATCGTCCCCTGAATCACCTTTGGGAGTCAGTAGACTCTTACGAACGACCAGAGTCTCATGGCCATCTCCATACAACACATCTCCATCTTTAGGGTTGGCAACGGGGCGGATTTGAGCGAATTTGAGTAAATCCATCCCCGCCCCGCCGAGGATAACGGATCCCCGAATATCCGTTTATATAAATTTTTAAAAACCATCCCCAGCCCCGGTCGGATTGACGGATATCCACCCCGCCTCAATATCCACTTATTTTTATTATTATTTTCCTAAAAATAATCATCAATTCAAATTCTAATAGAAGAAATCTAATATCTAAACCATGGCATAATCTAAAATGCTACAACTCTCCAAAACATGTTCCAGGTCTCTCATCAATCAAACAACCAGTTTTCCCACAAAAGATCTTACAAATCAAATCATCTAATTCATATGATCCCAATCTTGTTTGTGACATCCAATGCATCAAAATCTTGGTACCATCATGCCTGATCAAAGTTCTTGATCTTCTCGTGTTTCTTCTGCAAGGCGGATGTACCTTACGATCTGGGACTTTCTTATACTCAAAAATACGTTCTACTTCATTCAACCAATCCACGAATCCTTCGACCTGTAACGTACCAGAAAACTCGGGTAGATCCACTTTGAAACCGAGATTTCCATGACGATCCTCCTGACCACGACGCTCCCAAAGTCGAGCATGATTGTGATACGGGTTTTCGAAACTGGAATCAGAATCGTAATTTTTCATCTCACGATTACCGAAATCCCGCGCCATTAGACGTCGGGTTAACTTTGCAACTTGCCTCTGTAAATCCTCAATCATCACATCCTGAATGCTACGATTACGGTGAGGGGCTTCCTCGTTCGGAACCTGCCCGCGACGACCATGACCACCAGCCATAGAAACTGATGAAATCTCACCCCAAAAAGATGCTAAAGCTTTGATACCAACTGACGCCGGGCAGAATAGCGATTATCCTTCAGGTTAGTTCTAACAGACATTTCACAAGGAAGGATACAAGAAATTTGCCCAAAAACACAGAGAAATAACTCTAATGTCAATTAAATTACTCAAATCAAAGGTATGTTACAATATTGAGGAAGAACTTTATTTATAGTGCTCGAATAACTTGAATAATAAGCAGCATATTCCTAAAAGAAAAATTAGAATCAAATACTAAAATAACAAGCAGTATATTCCTAAAAGAAAAAGTAAAGTCTAATTTTAAAAGGAAATTACCTATTCCTAAAAGAAAAGACATTTACCCATCCGGCCTAACATCAATTGTACTCTTGAACGATATGAATTAACACAAATTACAACATGCATTATAACGGACATCCAACATAACTTATATAAATGTCATATCATGACATAATCGATCTCAGACATGCATGTAATAATCTCAAAATGTAACATGCAGAAGTAGGGGTGGGCACAGAACAGGATAGGACGGGGTGAACCTCATCTTTATCTCATCCCGTTCGTATGGGATCGGGACGAGATAGACCTCGTCTCGACCTCGCCCCATCCCAAACGGGTTCGAAATGGGACGAGACAAGACGGGACGGGATGAACATATACTAAATAATCCTTCAAAGAAGAATAACAAAAAATTCCATCTCATATTGCTCATACACAAAAATAATGCCTAATTTATGTGCATATAACTTTCATCATAACAATATTAAATTTCATATAAAATTATGGTCCAATGAACTTACAGTTTTTTTTATGTTAAGCACCATTTATGTGACACAAGAATAATTGTCGTATAACCAATCTAAAATGTGAAAAAGCATAAATTTTCATGGATTCTAGTTAACTTAAAATATTCAAACTAAAGTTTCTATCTAAACAAAGAGTACAAAATAAAATAAATTTTCATACAATAGATGTTTTGATTTAATTTCAACACATTCTCAATTTTCTTTTAGAATAGTAGTTTAATTAAAATTAATAATAATAAATATTAAATAAATAAGTTTTGGATGGACGGGATTGAAAATTCTCATCCTGATCCCATCCCACTCTAGATCGGGATGGGTTTGATCAACCCAAAAGGACCTGAAAAAATCGGGACAGGATCAAGATCGCGTGATGGGATGCCCACCCCTATGAAGAAGTAGTAAAAGCATTAATATAAGCCATGACTATTTTCTAAAATTAGATAGCAGAACGTCTCATATTATTTTGCCTAGTATCTTTGATCAATTCAAAAAATAGTCATTACTAATAACTACTCTTAAGTAAGGTACTTTGTATAAGAGAATAATTGTTTTAGAAGGATTCTTAAAACTCCTAATTGTGAGTTTTATTCTAGTTTTCCTAAGCATGCACGAGACTCGACTCGTCTAATTTTTTTTTTTTATCATATCCACGTTCATTCTTATCCATTCTTATCGCGTCCATTCAATCATATCCGCATCGTCGTGATTCTTGGATTCTATTCACATTTGATCTTATTTGTTTTATCGTGCTTCTTCGATCTTATCCATTTTGTTGTGCTTCTACGATCTTATCCACAATGAATCTTATCCACTTTTGATCTTATCGAAAGTTTATTTTATCTGCATCGTCATGCTTATTTGATCATATATACAATTGATATTATCTAAATTCATTCTTATCCACAATCGATTTTATCCATAGTTGATCTTATCAGCATTATCTTGCTTCTTCGATCCTATCCACTATTATTCTTATCCACGTTTGTTCTTCCCACAATCATTTATCCATAGTTTATCTTATCTGCATCATCGTACTTCTTCAATCTTATCCACAGTTAATCTTATCCACATTCGGTCCTATCCACAGTCAGTCATATCCACAGTTAATTTTATCTACTTCGATCTTATTCACAATTTATCTTATCCACATTTTCATACTTCTTCGATCCCATCTACAGTTGATCTTATCCACTTTCATTTTTATCTACATCATCGTGCTTTCACATTGTCGTGTCGTGTTTTGGCATCATCGTGCTTTCACATTGTCGTGTTTAACTCAATCAATTAAGGTATTTCGTTAAATAAACTTGTATAAATCTAGTAGCTGATTTTCAAAATATGTTAGATGTATATTTCTTTTTCATAAGGATAACTTGACGAGACTTGGAACGAACCCTAAGTTTTCCGGTAATTAAGGACACTATAAATAATATTTTCTTGTAGATTTCGAAAATCGGAAATTTAACATCACACTACATTATCTTTCGTTCAAATTTAAAAACACTAGATTTGTTTTCTTATTTTTAAGGCCATTAGTTCGGCAGAAACATTAAAGGACAAGTTAGAACGTATATACTCCTACAGTGTCAATATGGGATTTGTGTTCTTTGTATTTTCCTAAATGCGTTGTCTTATATGTTAAAATAGATTTAGGTATCATCTGGCCCATTAGCTCAGTTGGTTAGAGCGTCGTGCTAATAACGCGAAGGTCGCAGGTTCGAGACCTGCATGGGCCATTTTTTTTTCTTCTACTTATTTCTTTTTTCTTTTTTCATTTTTATTTTTGATTTTTCGTACTATATTGATCTTCGATGGTTATTTTTTCATTTTTATTTTTGATTTTTCGTACTATATTGATCTTCGATGGTTAATTTTGATGAATTTTATCTTATTACTTTTTCTTAAAAGAGATGAAAATAGAACCGAAAAAGAAAAAAGTTTATGATTGTTGTTGACAAAAATCGTGGATATTTAACAATATCAGAACTATTTTGTGATTTTCTTAAAGGACATCCAACAAAAGGTAAAGCACAATATTGATATTAAACCATGACTCAGTCATATGTAAATAAAATCTTTGAAACCGCTTACATTTTAACAATTATTGTTTGCAAATTAATGAGTCAACAAAATTGCTCTAAGAGTTATTGAGTGTTAATGACTTGGATGAGTCGTATGGTTAAAGGTAAGTAAGTTCACATGATTGCAGTAAAATCTCACACAAATGTTGGTTAATCATTTAGATCATTGTCAATGGTATATCAGTTGAGTTGGTAGAGGTATAACAGATCTAGCACAATTCAGATCTAGCACACCAATCAACTATATTGCATGCTGCAAAGATGTTCAGGTAGATTACACATTTATATTACAATTTGGACGAAGGTGGCTAAAACAGCAATAATACATACTCATCACAGCAGAAAATCATGCCAAACGGATGCATCATCACCCAAGAGGAACAATCAGAACGTAGACAGCAATCTGATTCCTTCGTGCTTTACATGAAGAATGAAACCTGCTAAGATAATGGTAAGGGTGAGTCATCCAGTGCACCAAGTATGCAATAGGTTGGGGTATAGAATCAAACTCTAAATGCAGAGTTAACACTACAAAGTGAACAAGTTAATGTAATAGCTAGGAAAAAAGAAACTGTGATATGTACCATTGTAGTGATACTCTGAAGTAGCTGACAATCAAAATTCGGTCACTTTATATAAACTTGTGGTATATGCATGATTTTCCAATAATCTAGACCTCCATCTTGTGCAAGTCTTATGGTGAATTCCTTTGGCATATCACAGAAATGAATGGACCGGAGTTTAGCAAGGTGTGCTATGCCTGTGGGAACCACCTTCAATTGCTTACATCCCGAAATAGATATATGTTCAAGGACGGGCACTGAACCTTTCTCAATAAGCAATAAATGCAACTTATCTAAGTTACACAGGTATAAACCCTTCAGTTTCTGAAAACCTCCATAGAGAATCTGCAGTTGCTCTCCATCATATGCATAATAGTTGATAAAGATCTGGAGTAGATATTAATTTTAAGGAGGTTATGAAGGGAGCTGATCCAACTGGGCAACTTCTCTAAACGGCCTGTCAAATACAATTCCTGAAGTTGTAGGGGAGGAGAGGATAAATTCTGAATGTCAAGAAGCTCGCCTTATCCTGAGGCTACACCCAGAATCCGAAGGCAGTTCATCTTGGCAACAGAGGCACACAACTCTGTTCCACTTGCTCGTTTCAAATTCTTTACACTCCTCAATTCGGTCAGCTTTCCCAAATCACTGATTATACCAGGGCCTTGATTTCCATCAATTCTCATAAAAGTTTGCAAATCTGTTAAATGCCCGATTCCCTCTGGTACCTGTACTGCTTCACACATGGAATAGGAAGGAGTAGCTTTTCTTCTACGATAAGCTATAAGATGCTGCAGTTTCTTAAGCTTCAGGATAGCAAGTGGCAATTCAACAAGAAAAGTATGACTAAGATTCAAGATTTCCAGGTTTTGCAGCTTTCCAAGAGCCTTTGGAAGCGTAGTGATTGATGTACCACCCAAGTCCAAATACCTCAGATGATGTAAATCTGTGACTTCAGGAGGGAACTTCGCCAAAGGTGCATCAGCCAAGACCAATACCTTTATCAGCATAAAACTAGACCGTAGTGTGTGCATCAAGGAACTAGGCAGCTTATTCAAAAAACAAAACACAAAAACTGAGCGAACACCAGATGATGAATTTGTGCTAACTTCCTTGCCATTTCCTCCACCGCTACTATTTTGGAATGATACTCGCCTGGTACTCTCATTTGATGACTTACCATTGCTCTCTCCATTAATAACTTGACAAAAATTTTCCTCCTTCAACCTGAAAAGAATAAACTCATGTATCCTAGGATGAACTTTGCAGGTCCTAATATTTCCATTAATTACGTCAACATGCACCAAGCTCCTAGCTATGAGTTGGTCAAGATAGTCTTCCGCAACATTTTCTAACGTTTTTCCTTTTGTTTCTTTCACGAATCTCTCAGCTATCCATAACCATGTCAGCGTAATAGATTGCACTGGATGATCAACCGGAAAAACACCAAAGTAAAGAAAGCAGGATTTAAGGTAGTAAGGCAAATCACTGTAACTGAGTGAGATGATTTGCTTAACAATCCGAGGATCGGGGCCCTGTGGTAACTTGGAAGAAAGTGCGTCACAAAACTTGTTCCATTAGAACACAGTCTTTTCTTTTGTGGAAAGAAGGCCGCCCATGAGCTCAATAGCCATCGGAAGTCAAATTGCGCTGCTAAAGCCAAAAGGACTCAGATAGAAGTGTGTTTTACCACTGGAGAGAATACTTCATTGTAGTCCACACCTTCTTGCTGTGCATATCCTTTAGCCACCAATCTTGCTTTGTATCGTATACTTGTACAAGTACCCCTGGAATCTGGAATCCCGTCTTTCACTGTGAAAACCCACTTACACCCAATTGGTCTCTTCCCTTTAGGGAGTGTCACAAGCTCCCATCTATGATTCTTCTGAAGAGATAACATCTCTTCATCCAAAGCTTCCTTCCATTCCTTATTCTGAACACTTCGCAAAGCCTGCGTATATGTGGTAGGAACATCATCATACCTAGGGGTGGGCATTTAGGACCGAAAGCCCGGACCGAACCGACAACTGGACCGATTGGGTCGGTTCGGATCAGTTTTAATTAATTAAAAAAGTTTCGATTGTAAAAGCCCGGCCCCGCCCGAAGTTTTTGGTCCGGGCCTCGGTTTTCATTTTTGAAGCCCGTCGAATAACCGGCCCGGCCCGACTCCCTCATTTTTTTTCCTTTCCTTTTTCTTCCTTTCTCCCTCATTTCTTCTCCAGAAATTCTAATTGTCGAGGAAACCAGTGAGGGAGGGAGGGAGAGCCACCTCCAACCCCGTCTCCTCCACCCCCGTCTTCCTCTCTCCCTCATTTCTTCACCCTCGCAACTTCAGTGAGAAAGCCAGCGCCACCCGTCTCCTCCACCCCTACCACTTCGCCATCTCGTCTCCTCCACCGCCACCCCATCTTGATCTGATGAAGATGATCTGATGATGAAGATGATGAAGATCAAGATCTGATCAAGACGACCCGACGCCTCTCAGATCTCGTATTAATGAAGTAATTTTAGAAATCCAGATCTTGTTGAGTTCCCCTCCCTTCCCCGATCAGATCTGATCTCAGATCTAGATCAGATCCTTATCAATCAGATCTGATCTCAGATCTTTGTAATTTTTTGTTGTATGGTCGAATTCGAAGTATTTTTTGTTGATCCACCTTACAGACGGAGATCTTGTTGTATATATTTTTTTTTAAATTTTTTGATATAATTTTTGTACTTACTAATGAAGTATTTTTTTTACTTTACGAAGTATTTTTTTCTCTTATGACCGAGCCCGGCCCGTAAATCGGTTAACCGGGACCTCGGTTACCCGGTCAACTCGGTCCGATTTCGGTTCTTATAAACACGGGTCTGAATTTCTCGGGCCGGTTTTCGATTTTTAGCTTTTGGGCCGGTTACCCGTACTTGCCCAGCCCTAATCATACCCATCAAGAACTGAGAATGCGCAAGCTGCGCCATCCTCATAACCAAATCTAAGTGATGCATGTCTGACTCTAGATTCTCTGCCTGCTGCTAAAGACGGTGTTTGTAACTGTTGATCATGTTGTTGTGTAGGATCCATGTCCCCATCAGTAGGAACCTCATCTTCTGCCACTGTCTCATCAGGCATCATATTTGTATCGCCCATTTCCTCAGTAGAAGGAACATCATGCTCTGTATGAGATCTAGGAGCTCCAAGCTCCACCTGCAGAGAATCTCCAGCATCCTCACCTTCATCATAACTATCACCCCTCCAAATAGGGGAACCATCTTTGCATTTCTCACATTTTGCTTGTAACAAAGCCTCCTCATGGAACTTCACATCTCGACTAATCACAAACTTTTGCAAGTCAGGGCACCATAATCTATACCCTTTCACATTATCTGGATAACTGAGAAAAATAGCTTTCCTGACCCTTACTCCAATTTTATCTTCCCTGACATGAAAATATGCTGGACAACCAAATACTTTCAAGTTAGAATAATTTGAAGAAATATCAGACCATACCTCCATAGGAATCTGAGACTCAATAGCTGATGAAGGAAAGCGGTTAATGAGATAGCACGCCGTGTTTACTGCTTCAACCCACCATATTCTGCCGAAACCTGCATTGGACAACGTGCATCGTGCTCTCTCCAATAGGGTACGGTTCATCCGCTCTGCTACCCCGTTCTGCTGTGGTGTCGATTTCACTGTTAAGTGTCTTCTAATGCCATGTTCCAAACAAAACTGCTTCAAGAGATCCTCGATCGGTATACTCACCGCCATTGTCAGATCTCACTACTTTGATCACCCTTCCTGTTTGTTTTTCAATCATGGCTTTCCACTTCTTGAAGATATCAGTGACTTCATTTTTATGTTTCACGGTATACACTCATACTCTCCGGCTGAAGTCATCGATAAATGACACAAAATACCTGGAACCCCCTTGGATGCGACTCTAGAGGGTCCCCAAACATCAGCGTGGATGTAATCCACAATCCCTACGGTGCTATGAGTAGCATCACTAAAACTGACTCTGCACTACTTCCCATAGATGCAATGTTCACAGAAATCCAGTTTTTTCATTTTATCACCGCCAAGCAAGCCCCGCTTGCTTAAAGTTTTTAGTCCATTCTCACCTACATGCCCCAATCGCTTGTGCTATAACTGTGTGCGTGTCAAGCTTTTATCATCAACAACTGTAGAAACCATAACTCCACCTTCAACTATACTTCCTTGAAGGAAATACAAATTGGCATGCATAACCGCTGTCATAAGCAACCTGTCACCAAAATAACACTGCAATATCCATTCTCACCAGTATACTTGTAGCCCTTAGCTTCAAGCATCCCAAGAGAAATCGGGCCCTTTGAAAGAGCTGGAACATGACGTACCTCGATAAGCTATCTACATGACCCATCTGCCAACTGGAATTTGACTGTACCAACACCCATTGTCTTGCAAGGCCGAGAGTCACCCATTTTAACTGAACTGCCCTTAACCTCGCGATAAGTGCTGAACCATTCCCTTACGGGACACATATGATACGAAGCTCCTGTATCCAACATCCAACCGTCATACAAATGGTCATAAGATTTTGCCATCAGTGCATGTGCTAAGTCACCCCCGATTAGAATAACTTCTACCACATCCGGTGTCTCAACAATATTCACTACGCCCTTACTCTCATTCTCTTGCTTATTGTGATTATCATTCTAGTCTGGACAATTCCTTATGTAATGGCCTTTGCGCTTACATTTGTGACATTCAACCTTAGACATATCTCTGCCTTTTGATTTAGACCGGTTTCTTCTGTAGTTGTTCATTTTGTAATTTCTTCCCCTTGTCACTGAAAGGCCATGTGCTTGAATCTCCTCATTCGAAGCACTCTTTCTGGAAGTCTTTGCAAGTACAACTTGAACAATATCACTATACACAAATTTCTCTTTCTTCAATGTTGTCATCTGATCAACAAACGGTTCCCATTCCGGTAACAA
This sequence comes from Berberis vulgaris, assembly GCA_963556465.1. NCBI lineage: Eukaryota > Viridiplantae > Streptophyta > Magnoliopsida > Ranunculales > Berberidaceae > Berberis > Berberis vulgaris. Next base: position 107,834,015 of record OY747124.1, on the reverse strand, counting down.
AGAAATTAACAAAAATAATGTTTTCTGACGATCTTCAAATTTAGCTCCCAAGCTAACACAATCTGAATATAAACATTCAAATTCATTTATCTGATCAGTCATGAGTTTACCTGATTGCAATCTGAAAGTGAAGAGCTTTTTCTGTAGGTACATCACACTCATCTGATCATTCTGAAGATACATAGCCTAAAGCTTATCCCAAATACCCTTAGCCGTCATCTCATCAGCGAAGTTGTAAGCCACATTGCGAAAAAGACATAAACGAATCGTACTGCATGCATTCTGATCCATTTTACTCCACTTCTCGATAACCTCAACCGTCGCCTTATCTGATGATGGTTTCCTTTTATCATCAAGTGCATCAATCTGATCCAAATTAACCAGAATATCTTTACAATCCATCTGCCAAGCTTTAAAATTGTTCCTACCATTGAATCTAACAATATCGAACCCATAAACTTTCACATAGCCATCATCACGTGATGAAGAAGACCTTTCAGCCATTTTAATTGACACCTTCAAAACACAAATACCAACTAACTGGTGCTCTGATACCACTTGTAAGGGAAAATACTAGCTAATACAAATAATCCCAACACAAGTCCCAGACCTAGTATTTGATAGTAAATGGCAAATATTGTTATGAAAGTAATAGCAAAGACAAATGAAGAACACACGAAATCACTCGATTCCAATCCTTCTATTTGGCTATTGTTTCACGCTACACACACACTGAATCACGCCCTTATTGCAGCCTGTTTTACGCCCTTATCGTAGCCCGTTTCACGTCGCACTCACGCCACACTGCTGCTCTGTTTCAGCGATGTATTTGCAGCCAATCTGACGCTGCGTTGTTGCTGCGATTTTGCTACAATGTTGTTGTTGTATTGCTGCCGCGTTTCAGCTTTATCTCACGTTGATCAATCTCTTTGTGTTGCCCACGGTTTGTGTCACGCCCTGATTTTCGAAGGAGACGAAAATCCCAAAATTCACGTAAGATTATCCGTTTCCCCAAAAGTCGGGACATGAATTTTCATTCACGAAAAATAACAGTTGGCATCCATGAGAAATAATCAATTGCACAATTTACCAAATAGATGGAAAAATAAAACAACTGATCTGAAAGTCCATAAAAAGGAAGAAAATTTTAAAACTCGCGGAGCCAACGCTAACAAGTTCAACAATTTACGAATGTATCTCTGACAGAAAATAATAAATAACTTCGAGTTCTAATTACAAGAATTAAACTGACACCTACAAATAAAAATGATCTAATTATCTTTCGAACAACGCGCAACTCCCAGCAATGCTCGTCACGTATGGTACGAAATGCTCTAAACCCGATACTACTATATCCTGAAAAATAAGCTAGTCGGCTACATTCCCTAAGGAATGTACCCAAGAAGACAAAGCCCACTTGGGTCAGCAATAAAGCTGGTGTGAAATCTCTTTATTCCCCAAAATCAATAAAGGAAATTACAGGATATGACCAAAAAAAATAGTACGATTAAGAAATCAAAATACACAGGTAGTTCCTCCACGAGGCATTCATATCTTAATTCTAATAAGTAAATATGCACTTACTTGTACTTACTAGATGGAAGTTGACTATGGCAAGTCTAACCTGCAGAAATATTAGTGGACTTGCCATCCTTCATGAAAAAAAATTAGAAACAATATAAACGTTTTATTCATTTTTATTTGAATTTGATTCATCTTTTTAACGGAATGATCACTTAGACGATACCACATTCGCACCACCTCCGTGCCAAACATACATGCCCGTATGCCTCTCTCATATAAAGGAGGATTACTCCGTCATCCATGCCTAAGTGGGGACATCACATACAGGCATGCATCGCGGATACTCCTAATTATATGAGTACCAAAAGCCACCATTAGGCTATCAATGCGCATAAAATCACCTCACATTTTTTACGGATAAATATCAAAGCCTATTTTAGGCATAACAATTCACCTCATTTCCGCAAGACTAACCCGAAGGTTATTTTAGTTTCTCTAGTAAGAAATGGGTGCCCCAACTCCGCAAGACGACCCACTGGTCATTTCGTTTCTCTAGTAGGAGAGGGGAAATAATAAACAAAAGAGGTGTGGTAGTTCTAAGTGATACAAGTCCAAGTGGTTTATATTTTCAGAAATCAAGATTTACCAATATCATTTATTTTTGATAATTCAGAATTCCTCCACAATGACATTTTGTCATACATAAATCGATTCGCAATCGTATCCACCCACATTTTTGGGGAAAACATAGCATATTCATTAATCATGCTCTATAACAACATGGCAATCAAGTCACTCCTTGATTCAAATATCCAAATTCTTCATAAGGCATAACCAAGTCAATATGCATAATAATACAAATCTCCAAATAAGTTCAAATCAAAATATTTATACATGCAGAATAACACCATCGCAATTAAATACATTGAATATCAAAATAATACCATTGTAAATTAAAATGACACCATTGCAAATACATACATGCAATTCTGCCGTGGGACCCAAACCCTTTGACTCTATGAGTCATAAGCTGATTTTTTTATAAACCATTGCAAATAACATTAATTATGCAGGAACTCTAATTGCCTGAATTCTAATTGCAAATACCTTGCAAATAACACCATAAGTGGGACCCAGATAAACTCGCAAAGCAACACGTTGAGGTCACTTTTTTTTATGCAAGAGAATTCCAAGTTTGAACTACATCCCCATAGACCACTCATGACTCAACTACCCAAAGACATGGTCACCTAAAGACCCTCATAGACTACACTGTAAAATGTTGTTAAATTGAATTAAATTCTTTGCCACATGGTGCATTTTTGTACTCACAGTTGGACCTAACCATTACTTATTTTGAGAAAATGTTTGACCCTTGAAGGAAAATTAATTCAGATCTAAAGGAGCTTCTCTACACTTTTCAATTTTTTTATTTACTTGTCAAATCTCACCGTGTCAAATCTCAGATGTCCAATCCCACAATGTTAAAATAAATTTCACAATGTTTAATAAACAGGTAAATTAAATATCAGCATTTCAAAAGTAATAATGTCAGATAATGGGGACGTCTGCGCCTAGGTTTCAATGAAACACACAATCCTGCCAATGGTGTTATGGTCTAGTGGTTAGGGCTGTGTGGGTTTGTCCCCCATGTCCTAGGTTCGAGTCCCACCTGCGGCATAGGTTATGGGATCCTTAAAACCCAGCTCGCCTTCCAAAAAAAAACACACACACACACACACAATCCTCAAGGCAACTAAATCAATGCGTAAATAAATAAAATCCACAAAGCAACTTCCAACATATGCCCGGGTCATAACAGAGAACGATATGTGAAAAGACAAGCACACTGAATAGTTGAAAACTGAGAAGTAAGAAACTCACAAACCCCGTACCAAAACATTTATACAATATTTTCGATTTTATGCAAACAATTCAAAAATGACCAAAAAAAAAAACACAACTCACAGTAAAAAGGTTAAAGAAACAAAGAGACTCACTTATTTTTCTTTCTTTCTCCCTTCTTGCTCTCTCTCTTTCTCCCCCTTTTTTTTTAAGCGACGAGAGAAAAAGAAAACCCCAAACCCCTATTTAATCCCACTAAAGACAAAACCCTTACCTGTTAGGGTTTTGCTCAAGGTTAGTGACACTCCCTTATTACTTGACGTCACCTCAAATTTAATAAAGTCAAAATTAAATAAAATAATTAATTAATTAATTAAAAATTATTATGTGTTAAAGTAGGGTCGTTACATTATACACACCTCAAAAGGAATCTCATCCCGAGATTCACTGGATGAATAGCTCCGGGTGCAACTGTTTCACTCTGTCCTCTAGCTCCCAAGTTACATCGTTCTCTTTTTCACTCCACTGAACTTTCACCAGATTCACTATCCTTCTACGGAGTTGTTTCACATCACGATCCACAATCTTGATCGGTCGTACTACTTGGGTGAAGTCGTCATTAATCTCAATTTATGTGGCTTGGACGATGTCAGCAGGATCCTTCACACACTTCCTCAGCATGGAAATGTGAAACACATCATGAACAGCTGATAAGCTCGGGGGCATGGCGAGTCTATAGGCTAAACTCCCTACCCGAGCAATGATCTCAAATGGTCCCACGAATCTAGGACTTAGCTTCCCTTTCTTACCGAACCTCAATACACCGCGCATAGGTGAAACCTTGAGAAAAACAAGGTCCCCAACTTGAAATTCTATCGCCTTACGCTTCCAATCGGCATAACTCTTTTGTCGGCTTTGAGCAGTTTTGATCCGCTCTCTAATAATATGCACCTTCTCCGATGTCTCCCTAACCATCTCTGGCCCCAACAAGACTGTGTCGCCTACCTCCGCCCAACAGGATGGTGATCGACAAGGCCTCCCATATAAAGCCCTCAAACGGGGCCATGCCAATACTAGAATGGTAACTGTTGTTATAAGCGAACTCTATGATAGGTAAATAATCCTCCCAACTACCTCCAAAATCGAGCACACATGCCCGAAGCATATCCTCTAGAACCTGATTCACCCGCTCCGTCTCACCATCAGTCTGAGGATGATAAGCTGTACTCAAATCTAGTCTCGTCCCCATGACTCGTTGGAAACTCTCCCAAAACTCAGCTACAAACAAGGGATCTTTGTCAGACACAATGGACACTGGTACTCCGTGAAGCCTAACTACCTCACGGATGTATCGTATGGCTAGTTGTTCGATAGTACGGTGCACACCAACCGGAACAAAGTGCGCGGACTTAGTCAAACGGTCAACTAAAACCCAAATTGACTCGTTACCTCGTCGGGTCTTCGGTAAACCATCTATAAAGTCCATAGAAATATTTTCCCATTTTCAGACAGGAATCTCTAGTGGTTGCATTAAACCTGAGGGCCGCTGATGCTCGGCCTTCACTTGTTGACAAGTGAAACACCGTGATACATAATCTCCCACATCCTTCTTCATGTCGTCCCGCCAGAAAGTTCGCTTCAAGTCATGATACATTTTTGTGCCTCTCGGGTGAATGGTAAAACGTGACTCATGAGCCTCATCCATAATTTCTTTCTTCAATCCCTCAATCTCAGGCACACAAAGTCTCCCATGAAATCTCAAACCACCATCGGACTCAACTGACGACTTGGAGGGACAATCATCTAGATTATCGAGCACTAAGTCTTCCAATTTGCTCATCAAACGAGAATCCTTATGTTGCTCATCTAAAACCCTGCTGATCAAAGAAGGTCGAACAGATAAACTACCAACATAAGTTGTGTTTGCTCCCTGGACAAACTGAACATCACAAGAAGAAATAGCCTCAAGAGACTTCCACTCCTCTACCATGAGTGAAGCCATAATAGTGTGTTGCCGACTAAGAGCATCGGCTACTACGTTCCCCTTACCTGGGTGGTAAAGGATCTCAAAATCATAACTACTAATGAACTCCACCCACCTTTGTTGTCTCATATTCAGCTCCTTCTGCGAAAACAAATACTTGAGACTCTTGTGATCTGTGAACAACTCAAAATGCTCCCCATAAAGGTAGTGTCGCCACATCTTCAAAGCAAACACAACTATCGCTAATTCCAAGTCATGGGTAGGATATTGCCTTTCATGAGGCTTCAATTGTCGTGAGGCGTACGACACAACTTTCTGATTCTGCATCAGTACACAACCCAGACCTGTGCCACTAGCATCAGTGAAGACCACCAACTTCCCACCTTGCACTGGGATAGTCAGGATGGGCGCAGTGGTTAATCAGTGTTTCAACTCCTAAAAAGATTTTTCACACTCATTGGTCCAAATAAACTGGACATTCTTGCGGGTCAACGGGGCAGCAATAAGAGAAAACTTCTCTATAAATCGTCTATAGTACCCAGTCAACCCTAAGAAGTTTTTCACCTCCGTTGCATTAGTAGGTTGTTTCCAATCTTTCACTGCTTTCACCTTATCAAGATCAACTGATATACCCTGACTAGAAACAACATGCCCTAAGAATTTTACTTCTTTTTCCCAAAAATGGCACTTGCTAAATTTCGCATATAATTTCTGATTTCTCAAGGTCTGCAACACTATTCTGAGATGTTCTCTATGCTCTGCTTCACTATGGGAGTAAACCAAAATGTCATCGATAAAGATAATGACGAATTTGTACAAGTATGGTCGAAAGATCCGATTCATCAGATCCATGAAAAAGGCCGGGGCATTTGTCAAACCAAAAGGCATGACTGGAAACTCATACAACCCATATCTCGTACGAAAAGCCGTGAGAGGAATACTATCTTCTTCTATACCCATCTGATGATATCCAGTTCTTAGGTCAAACTGAGAAAACACCACCGCTCCCCTCAACTGATCAAGAAGATCATCAATTCGAGGCAATGGGTACTTGTTTTTTATAGTCTTTTTGTTCAGCTCTTTGTAGTCAATACACATCCTCAAGGTATCATCCTTCTTCGAAACGAAAATTGCGGGTGCTCCCCACGGAGAATTACTTGGACGTATGAACCTGGTTCATACACACCTCAAAAGGATTACACATATATACATTAATATGAACAAACATGTCAATAAGTATGGCCAAGTCAAACAAAACACCAAGAAAATTACCCTTTTTGCAACATCTCGTCCAAATGGACTTTCATCTTGTTCAACTCCTTCGGTGCCATCCGGTACGCTGCCTTAGAGATAGGAGCGGTTCCAGGTATTAAATCGATTCGGAACTCAACTTCTCGCCTAGGCGGCAAGCCGAGAATTTCCTGAAATACATCCTCATAATCTCTTACCACTTCTACATCTCGAATCTCTCTCTCTGACGTCCCCACCAAATACAGAAAACTAGACATTACTAACTCTTCACAATTTCCACAAGTGTGAGAAACAGGGGGCATGCCTGGTGCATGAATGAAAACTGTCTTCTTTGCGCAATCTAGCGTGACTAGGTTCTTACGCAACCAATCCATTCCCAAAATCACATCAAATCCCTCAAAGTCAAGCACAATCAAGTCGACAAAGAATACTTTGCCGAGGAAGGAAATCTTAAAATTTCTACATAGTTCATTTAGTGTCGTTGAGCCTCCTAAAGGGGTGGTAACACATAATGGTATAGCAAATGGCAAAACTTTCAACATTATTCGATTAACCAAACGTCGAGATATGAAAGAGTATGATGCACCAGTATCAAATAACACCTTCATATTAGAGATAGGAAAATCAAAAGTACCTTGAAAGTTTTCCTGATCTGGTAAGGTGGCAAAGACACGCCCTTGGGTGGGTTGACCTTGCCTATTCTGGGGCGCGTTCCTACCATTAGGGAAATCTCGCATTCGATGACCTGGTTGCCCACAAGTGAAGCAGATCAGTGTGCGTCCCCCCGATGCTGTTTGGGTAGTCTGATTCCGCTGACCCTGATAACCTTGTCTCTGGTTACCCTGACGATGGAATTGGTTTCCATTCTGCCTTTGATACTGATTACCATCCTGTTTCTGGAAATGGTCATACCCCTGTCTCTGGAACTGATTTCCACCCTGACGGTGAAACTGGTTTCCTCCCTGCTGTTGGTTCTGGTACCCACCTTGAGGTTTCTGGTTCTGAAACTGTCGACCCCTTTGCCCTTGATCATAAGGACAGAAACGGATACGGTCACCACAAAAATCACGTGACGCACCCTGATGACGAGTGTTTCCTGACACCTCGCCCAACTTCTGTTTGCCTTTCTCTCTACTCCCATGATACATCTTGTTATGTTCCTCGTACTTCAATGCTAAATCCAAAACTCTGTCAAAACTCTCCCTGTCAGCGGTGAGAAGAGCCATCGACAGGTAGTGATGCAAACCCCCAATAAACTTGGCATTTTTCTTTTCTGGGGTATCTACCAAATACGGAGCATAACGTGACAACTCGTTAAACTTCGTGACATACTGCTCCACAGTCATATTCCCAGTTTGCTTCAACATATTAAACTCCGCAGCCCATTGCGCCTTAACTGCATTAGGCACAAATCTATTCTCAAACTTATCCTTAAAGTCATCCCATGTCATAACCGTAGCATCAACGGAGGGTAGTAAAGCCTCCCACCAGTAACTAGCAGCACCATCCAGGTGATGTGCAGCTAACTCTTGTTTTTGGACTTCAGTAAGTCGCATCCTCCTAAAAACGGTCTCACAGCTTTGAACCCAGACATCTGCATCTCTTGGATTTTCTCCGGTAAACCTCTTACCACCCAATGTCCCAAACTCCTTAACCCTTCTAGCAAAAGGGTCACCCTGATTGCTATTCTGTTGCAGTCCTTGTAGCAACTGCATCATCATAGCCTGACTCAACTGAATAGTATTATCACCATGGCCATTTCCATTTTCATTGCCACCTTCATTTGGAACGACGTTCCCACTGTTTTCGCTTTCGTTCCCATTTGGATTCTGACGAGTATGTCTTCCGGCCATATCCTTCAATAAAAATGGAAATGATTAGATACTTCATAAGATCCACAAAACACTCTACAGCTTACCCATAACCACATTCTGAGGATCCCCTAGACACTCCCTAGCCTAGGGTAAATTGTGCTCTGATACCAAACTGTCACGCCCCGATTTTTGAAGGAGACGAAAATCCCAAAATCCACGTAGGATTATCCGTTTCCCCAAAAGTTGGGACATGAATTTTCATTCACGAAAAATAACAGTTGGCATCCATGAGAAATAATCAATTGCACAATTTACCAAATAGAGGGAAAAATAAAACAACTGATCTGAAAGTCCATAAAAAGGAAGAAAATTTTAAAACTCGCGGAGCCAACGCTAACAAGTTCAACAATTTACGAATGTATCTCTCCCAGAAAATAATAAATAACTTCGAGTTCTAATTACAAGAATTAAACTGACACCTACAAATAAAAATGATCTAATCTTTCGAACAACGTGCAACTCCCAGCAATGCTAGTCACGTATGGTATGAAATACTCTAAGCCCGAGACTACTATATCCTGAAAAATAAGCTAGTCGGCTACATTTCCGAAGGAATGTACCCAAGAAGACAAAGCCCACTTGGGTCAGCAATAAAGCTGGTGTGAAATTGATGCGAGTTTAACTAACCTAAATTAATAGGTTAATTTAACCCACTTGTAATAACCGCAAGTGCATGGTGCCTAACTGGTAGACAACGGCAAGTACGGGTCGATCCCACAAGGAAAGTGGATGCAATTGAATTTAATAATTTAATTAAACTAATTTGTAGGAAATGGGGTTACAGTGTTTTTAAAACTAAACTAAAAATAAATTAAAAATAAGAAAACTAAATTAAAAGATAGATGAAATGGGTTTTGTGGGCTTGGACTCACCAATGAGTTAGCAAAATTATTGAAATCTAAATTACTGAATTTAAAAACGAGAAGCTTTAGGGATGAGAATCACTTGCTTACACCGAATATGTGATCGTTAAAATCCAATTCAACTTATATTATGTTTCTATCAAACATTAACAAATTATTTCAAGCAAATACGCTCTTACCAAGTATTAAGTGTCTTTTTAGGGCACACTTAATCAAAGTTTAAGCTTAATATTTTTAGCACATTCTTTGAATATTGAAAAAGGGTAATTCTAACTACCAAACATATCAAGATTAATTTCTCGAAAATGAAAGGTGAAAGCAATTTATCAAAAATTTAGAAATAAATTGTAATTAACAATTAAGCACACAATTCAGTAAAATAAATCAAAATAACATATACAACCCATTTAGTTTGTCACAAACTCGATGTGGTGGTACTCAGCAGATCAACAGGTCGTCCGAACATGAATCCCGAGGAAATGTTCAAAAACACTCTGTGGTGGCTCTTACAGATAGTTGGGGTGTGAATAGCCAGCTTAAATTGACTCAGTCCTGCCAGGCGCACAGTGCTGCTACAGTGACAGAGCTCGCTCCGCCTTCTTCTCCAGCGCGACAGCGCCGCTCGCGGTGCTACTCCGCCTTCCTCCGTGCTCCTCGCGGGGGTCCTCGTGCTCCAAATGATTCTAAAACTTGAAAAAGAGAAAGAAGGTGAGGAAACAATCGAGAGAGAGATGCAAAAAAAAATAGAGAGAAATCGGGAGGGGACTCCACTGTTTTCGCTGTCGCGGTGGTCTGCGCCGCGAACGAGCCGTTCTGTGATGGTGGCCGTAAGAGATGGAGACAAAGAGAGGCCGAAATGGCGGGGAGGGCGGCCTGTCTGGCTCTGTCGCGAGGCGGAACAGAGTCGCTATGAGACTCTGTTTCGCGACGATGATGGTGGTGGTGCTCGGTCTGGTTGCGACGGTGGTGGTGGTTGATGGTGGTTGATGGATGATGGACAGGGAGAGGTGATGTCTGATGCGAAACATGGTTGTCACTCCCTTGTTTCGTGGTGGCGGCGGTGCTCGCACAGTGGTGGCGGCGGTGCTCGCACGGTGGTGGCGGCGGTGCTCGCACGGTGGTGGCGGCGGTTCTGCTGTCCGAAGATGGTGTTGTGTGATCGGGTGATGGTGGTGGAGAGGTGGTGATTGCTGAGTGAGTGGTGATGGTGGATAGGTGGTGATGGTCACCTTGTGAGAATCACCTTTGAGAGAGGAAGAGGTTTTGATATTTTTCTAATTCTTTTTCTTCCCTTCTCTTCCTCCCTTCTTTCTCACCCTATTATCTTGTATTTATAGAAAATGATCAAGATGAATAGGGATGAGATGAGGGGATGATTCATCAATGAGGGTAGGATTGGGCTTGGCATTGGGTTTGGGTTTAGTTATGGATTAGGTTTTGGGTTTAAGTTATGGATTAGGTTTTGGGTTTAGGTTTGTGACTGCTTTATACCACCGTTGGAATCGACTAATTGTCGTTCCTTAACTTGTCGCCTTAGTATGATTTCATCGTTTACGCTCAAATTCCTACAAAGACATGAAAATGAAATAATTACTATAAAATATAATAATCAAAACACTAATATGTATAAATTAAGGGATATATTATGTGAATATCAAATACCCCCAAACCTATATTTTGCTAGTCCTCGAGCAAAACAATAAAAAGAAAAATCCTAACTCACTTTCGCAGATATCATCGGTTGCACTTACCTTAAACGTGCAACAAGGCTTTAAACCCCTAGATTAGCTCTAGTGGACGAGTTATAGTCTCGTGAGGGTTTCCAGAAATGTTACCCAAAAACATTACTGACTCAATCAAAACTTGGTCAAACAGTGTTCATTTTAAAACTTCAAGAAATGCAAGAAACCAACAGTGTCATTTTAGTGTATCAACAAATTTCCAAATAATTTAATATTCTCCACAAGTTAGAGACAAATTCACAATCATCCTCAACTCAATGTGTGTGTGTGGATGACACTATCAACATAACTTTTCATTTCAGAGTAAAACAATGACTAAATCTCCTGTAGAAAGTTTGTTTTGACTTCAAACCTCTCATGTCACTCACAATAAAGCACTCAGAGATTTGGTATTTCACTCAGTTTATATGTGAGGAAAAGAGTAAATAATGGAAAACAATCATCTCACATATAGTAATATGAAGAACGAACTTTTCAAGAATGGAATGAACATGATCTCATGGACAGGAATATCAATTACTTTTGGGAATGTTGAATTAAACACCATAGGTCTTGGTTATTAAATCTCCACATCTACAGAACCAACCTTTACCTAAGATCAACTAGGACTTTGTTGGGTTGTAATGGGACTTGGGTAATGGTTAATAAGGAATGTCAAAGGATTCTAAGAAAAGTTTCTAGGAATGTATACACCCATTATACGAACAATTAGGGCTGTCAAGAATAAACCAATGTTGCGCACCATCAATTTTTTTCTTCATTCTCAGATCTTTATCCTCATTGAAGTTTTTTTTTTTTTTTTTTCTATTTTCTTTTCTTCAATTTTTTTTTTTTTTATAGAGGATTTATGAAATATCTCATATTTTGCTCTTCATGCCCTTTTGACACCAAGTATATCCATCCATACACATTCCCAGAAAAGTTGGGTAAAGGTTAATGGGTTAACAAATAAAAGTTATTCTAAGGCTCAAAAGGCTACAAAAAAGGTTAATGTTATGGGTAAATTAAAAGGCTAGTTAATTGTCTAAAGAAAAAAAATGCCTAGATCATTTCCTAACTTCGGGTCAGTATTATGATATCTTAATTGAATAAGCCAAGAAGTTCTAGTGTAATAATTCAATTTTGATGTCATTCCCAAAGCAATTGATCAGAAAAATGAGAATAATGAGATCATCAACGAGATAATACGGACTCAAGAAAAATCAGAGCTTATGTATAACCCTCAGAAAAATAGAAAGGTTCAAAACTTTTAGGGTTAAGTCTCCACTATTATTCTAAGGTTTTCTAGTGCATATTTCACTCATCAACTTCAAGTTATGCTAATATGGCTCATGGTGCAAAGATAATCGAGTTGAAAAATCTTATGAACTAGATCTAACTTAAGGATCATACTAAACTTTCAGTCTTTATCAATATACTAATATGTCAAGTTAGCTTGCATTTTCTTGAGCATAAAACATTTAAAATCCATTTTCATACTCGTAAAAGACCAAGTTTTCTTGACATAAAAGCAAATTTTTTTTTTAAAGAATAAGAAAAGAAAACACTACGAAAAAAAAAAACGAAAAATTCACCGACTCATGAACCCTACCCCCAAACCTAATCCAAACATTGTCCTCAATGTTTAACAAAATAATTTTGACAAATGAATGAAATAAGTACATGAGAGGAGGTTAGAACAATATTACCGCGATGAAGATTTTACCAATTTCCAAGAAGTCATCCATCAATGAGGCTCACAAACATACGAATCATGGAGTGTTCATTAGAAATCGATAAAATGCAGACTCGACACTAACAAAGAAAACTAAAAAGAAAGGCAAGTTGTAAGTCAAAACTGCTACGGAGCTAACGAGTATGAGTGAAACACAACTAAATAGGGTACTCGAAAATCAATCCAGACTAACAGCAAAGACACACAACTAAAGCTAGGCTGCCTCCTAGGAGCGCTTGGTTTATCGTCATCAGCCCGACAAATATTCTTCCTAAAAAATGGTGTATCGAATAGTGGAGAGGAAGAACATGACAAACACTTAGTCCATGGTCGTATATCAACAACCTGAGCAGTTGAGGATCAGTCCACCAAAATATAGCAATCACATGGGGCACCAAATACACTAGGACATTCCAAAAGTGACCAGTAGTCATACACAACAGATGATCCTTGTGTGCTCCAAAAAGGAAACATCCTATGTCTGGTTCCAAATCAGAAGATTGAATAATTTTCACAATAGGATGGTGAAAACTGAAATCCTCAATACAACACAAGGGATCGGTGAAAGTAGCCTTAGTAAATGGGAATGTGATGCAAGTAGATGAGACGATGGATATATCAGGTGGTACAGGCTCATCACATGAATCACATAGAGATATTGGTCTAGACAACTCATCACCTGAAAATGCATACCTGAGGGTGTCAGGTAATTGTTTAAGGTCAAGCTCAGGTGGCTCAACTGATGGGACTAGTTTTGACTCACTGAGTGGAAGATGCTTCACTTTAGAATTCCATTTATAACTAGGATCGACAATGGGGACTGAGTCAAGCAAATCATTGACTTCCCTAATGGAGTCATCAACATCAAAGTCTAAACTAAATTGAGTCAAACAAGCCTCTAAACAATCAAGGGGACAGTTTGATTCGATGCATGAGTCACTAGGGAGGCATGAGTCAACATGGGAAGGAGATGTCTGTAGTGTCTCAGAATCTACAGGTTCATCAATAAATGAGGCTTTATCAGCCTTCTTATGAGAGGAGGATGCAACCTGTGTAAAATTGGGTGAGGATATAGTAACACTTATGTCAGGCATTCCTACCTGATTGTCAACCAATTTTCCACTCCTAAGGGTAGTAATGGATTGGTCATCTTCACTGTCCGACTTAGATGTGCCACTAAGTTCAAATTGACCATTTGTGTTGAAAATAGGTTGGTTAGAGAATTTTTCTGACTCTATCTCAGGAAGTGACTCAGCTATCTGACTCACAGTCATCTCAAGTTTCCGGATAGCTTGAGAGTTTTGTTGATAAATAGTTGTCAATTCTGTGATATCATGAGAATTTTGCACAAGTATTTCTCCTGTTCGCTCTATAAAAATTTTCATGATATCCTCTAACTCATTATCAGGAATGAAAGCTTGAGGAGTCTGAGGAGTGTCTAGAGGGCCTTCATGGTACTGACCATGAGCCCATGAGAAGTCAGAATGATAAGCTACACCTGGGTAATAATCTAAATATGGATCATACTCAGGTCGTCGCATGTCATAAAATGAATTGACTTGCTCGAAAAAAAAGGCTGGATAATCCCTTGTGTTCATTTTTTTTTTAATTTTTTAATTTTTAAATTTTTTAATTTTTAAATTTTTTTTTTTTTTGAAAGCACTAACTCTAAAAATATACACAGGCTCACATGCAATCAGCAACCAATAAATGCACAAGAAACATGCCTCCCTAAGCAATCAACGTTTTTGAGATCAATTATCTTTTTATCTTTGGGGGACAATTATTCCTTATGTAATCTTTATGACACAGCAATGGGTGCTACAAGTTGATCCTAAGAGTGTACATTTTACACCGCAAAGTTCAAAATCAGTAGGCTAGAGTTTTGTTTCAAAGAAACCGGATTATCGCACAAGAGAAGGAGGTCACAATGGTCCAATTAAGTACTTCCTTATGCTATCGCTCTGTAAGCCAATAGATGTGAGAACGATGTGATGTTAAATGCACACTTGAGGCTTGTGTTCCTAACCAAAAACTGTTGGTTACACCAATTCTTCTTGTGGATCGTAGCTTACTTATGACTCGGCGTACCGGGTAAATTACCCTTGTGGCAGTGGCCTCTCGGAGTTCATTGAATGATTAAACCCATCGTCACTTTTAGCTTGGGTCAACACAAAAATTATTGGATTCACCTTGGTCTTGGTTGTCCTATGAACACCGTACCTAAAAGAAGGCTCTATCTAACTTGCTAATTGATTTTAATTATGTTAGGATATTGGTTGCACACAGCTGGAGTGATGAGGTGGGGATATCAAGTCCCACCAGTTTCTATTTAGAAGTTGGGTCTGCTTATTATGAAATACTAAAGTTTAGCATCCACAATTACAGAAATTAAACAACCAATCACACAATTTCAAACAATTACACAAAGCACCCGGTCGCTAACACATTGCGTGTGATAGAAATACTTACAGTGTGCGTATTTCGTTCTGCACAAAAAGTTAGCACAATTCAAAAAAAAAGTCTGACTTCTTTTTATCTATTTCACTCAACACACAAGCACAAGCAAATAAATTTATTGGTCTTGGTCTTAGAAGTCGGATTTCTAAATCATAAAAAATTATTGGGTAACAATTAAAATTGTTTCCCTATAATTTCTTTTGACTTAGAAAATTTTGGGTTTGTATTTTTTTTTTTTTTTGATTAAACAAAATGAAAAACAGTAAAATTTAAAAATTATTACACCACACACTCGTAAAACGAGGTGAAAATAAAATTAAAACTCTCCTCAAAAAATTAAAAAAATTAAAATTTGCTTGATGTTTTGCAGGATCGTCCAATATCCTCGAGAAGCGTGTATTCTGCAAAATCAAACACAAAATGAGTGTAAAAAGAACTTAATAAAATAAAAATAATTTTTTGTTTGAAAATTTTTTTTTGTTTGAAATTTTTGTTTTTTTTTATAATTAGTGAAAATAAATCTTAAATTCAATTACACCGCAACCTTCCCCGGCAACGGCGCCAAAAACTTGATGCGAGTTTAACTAACCTAAATTAATAGGTTAATTTAACCCACTTGTAATAACCGCAAGTGCACGGTGCCTAACTGGTAGACAACGGCAAGTACGGGTCGATCCCACGAAGAAGGTGGATGCAATTGAATTTTAGAAATTATCTAAACTAATTTAAATGGAAAATGGGGTTACAGTGTTTTTAAAACTAAACTAAAAATAAATTAAAAATAAGAAAACTAAAATAAAAAATAGATGAAATGAGTTTTGTGGGCTTTGACTCACCAATGAGTTAGCAAAATTATTGAAATCTAAATTACTGAATTTAAAAACGAGAAGCTTTAGGGATGAGAATCCCTTGCTTACACCGAATATGTGATCGTTAAAATTCAATTCAACTTATATTATGTTTCTATCAAACATTAACAAATTATTTCAAGCAAATACGCTCTTACCAAGTATTAAGTGTCTTTTTAGGGCACACTTAATCAAAGTTTAAGCTTAATATTTTTAGCACATACTTTGAATATTGAAAAAGGGTAATTCTAACTACCAAACATATCAAGATTAATTTCTCGAAAATGAAAGGTGAAAGCAATTTATCAAAAATTCAGAAATAAATTGTAATTAACAATTAAGCACACAATTCAGTAAAATAAATCAAAATAACTTATACAACCCATTTAGTTTGTCACAAACTCGATGTGGTGGTACTCAGCAGATCAACAGGTCGTCCGAACACGAATCCCGAGGAAATATTCAAAAGCACTCTGTGGTGGCTCTTACAGATAGCTGGGGTGTGAATAGCCAGCTTAAATTGACTCAGTCCCGCCAGGCGCACAGTGCTGTTACAGTGATAGAGCTCGCTCCGCCTTCTTCTCCAGCGCGGCAGCGCCGCTCGCGGTGCTACTCCGCCTTCCTCCGTGCTCCTCGCGGGGATCCTCGCGCTCCAAATGATTCTAAAACCTTAAAAAGAGAAAGAAGGTGAGGAAACAATCGAGAGAGAGATGCGAAAAAAACAGAGAGAAATCGGGAGGGGACTACCCTGTTTTCGCTGTCGCGGTGGTCGTGCGCCGCGGACGAGCCGCTCTGTGATGGTGGTCGTGAGAGATGGAGACAAAGAGAGGCCGAAATGGCGGGGAGGACGGCCTGCCTGGCTCTGTCGCGAGGCGGAACAGAGTCGCTGTGAGACTCTGTTTCGCGGCGATGATGGTGGTGGTGCTCGGTCTGGTTGCGACGGTGGTGGTGGTTGATGGTGGTTGATGGATGATGGACAGGAAGAGGTGATGTCTGATGTGAAACAGGGCTGTCACTCCCCTATTTCGTGGTGGCGGCGGTGCTCGCACGGTGGTGGCGGCGGTTCTACTGTCCGGAGATGGTGTTGTGTGATCGGGTGATGGTGGTGGCGAGGTGGTGATTGCTGAGTGAGTGGTGATGGTGGATAGGTGGTGATGGTCACCTTGTGAGAATCACCTTTGAGAGAGGAAGAGGTTTTGATATTTTTCTAATTCTTTTTCTTCCCTTCTCTTCCTCCCCTCTTTCTCACCCTATTCTCTTGTATTTATAGAAAATGATCAAGATGAATAGGGATGGGATGAGGGGATGATTCATCAATGAGGGTAGGATTGGGCTTGGCATTGGGTTTGGGTTTAGGTTATGGATTAGGTTTTGGGTTTAGGTTATGAATTAGGTTTCGGGTTTAGGTTTGTGACTGGTTTATACCACCGTTGAAATCGACTAATTGTCGTTCCTTAACTTGTCGCCTTAGTATGATTTCATCGTTTACGCTCAAATTCCTACAAAGACATGAAAACGAAATAATTACTATAAAATATAATAATCGAAACACTAACATGTATAAATTAAGGGATATATTATGTAATAATTATGTGAATATCAGAAATCTCTTTATTCCCCAAAATCAATAAAGGAAATTACAGGATATGACCAAAAGAAATAATACGATAAAGAAATCAAAATACACAGGTAGTTCCTCCACGAGGCATTCATATCTTAATTCTAATAAGTAAATATGCACTTACTTGTACTTATTAGATGGAAGTTGACTATGGCAAGTCTAACCTGCAGAAAAAAATTAGTGGACTTGCCATCCTGCATGAAAAAAGATTAGAAACAATATAAACGTAGTTTATTCATTTTTATTTGAATTTGATTCATCTTTTTAACGGAATGATCACTTAGACGATATCACATTCGTACCACCTCCGTGCCGAACATACATGCCCGTATGCCTCTCTCATATGAAGGAGGATTACTCCGTCATCCATGCCTAAGTGGGGACATCACATACAGGCATGCATTGCGGATACTCCTAACTATATGAGTACCAAAAGCCACCCTTGGGCTATCAATGCGCATAAACTCACGTCACATTTTTTACGGATAAATATCAAAGCCTATTTTAGGCATAACAATTCACCTATTTTCCGCAAGACTAATCCGAAGGTTATTTTAGTTTTTCTAGTAAGAAATGGGTGCCCAAACTCCGCAAGACGACCCACTGGTCATTTAGTTTCTCTACTAGGAGAGGGGAAATAATAAACAAAAGAGGTGTGGTAGTTCTAAGTGATACAAGTCCAAGTGGTTTATATTTTCAGAAATCAAGGTTTACCAATATCATTTATTTTTGATAATTCAGAATTCCTCCACAATGACATTTTGTCATACATAAATCGATTCGCAATCGTATCCACCCACATTTTTTGGGAAAACATAGCATATTCATTAATCATGCTCTATAACAACATGGCAATCAAGTCACTCCTTGATTCAAATATCCAAATTCTTCATAAGGCATAACCAAGTCAATATGCATAATAATACAAATCTCCAAATAAGTTCAAATCAAAATATTTATACATGTAGAATAACACCATCGCAATTAAATCCATTGCAAATCAAAATAATACCATTGTAAATTAAAATGACACCATTGCAAATACATACATGCAATTTTGCTGTGGGACCCAAACCCTTTGACTCTATGAGTCATAAGCTGATTTTTTTATAAACCATTGCAAATAACATTAATTATGAAGGAACTCTAATTGCCTGAATTCTAATTGCAAATAACACCATAAGTGGGACCCAGATAAACTCGCAGAGCAACACGTTGAGGTCACTTTTTTTTTTATGCAAGAGAATTCCAAGTTTGAGCTACATCCCCATAGACCACTCATGACTCAACTACCCAAAGACATGGTCACCTAAAGACCTTCATAGACTACACTGTAAAATGTTGTCAGATTGAATTAAATTCTTTGCCACATGGTGCATTTTTGTACTCACAGTTGGACCTAACCATTATTATTTTTGAGAAAATGTTTGACCCTTGAAGGAAATTGAATTCAAATCTAAAGGAGCTTCTCTGCACTTTTCAATTTTTTTATTTCCTTGTCAAATCTCACCGTGTCAAATCTCAGATGTCAAATCCCACAATGTTAAAATAAATTTCACAATGTTTAATAAACAGGTAAATTAAATCTCAGCATTTCAAAAGTAACAATGTCAGATAATGGGGACGTCTGCGCCTAGGTTTCAATGAAACACACAATCCTCAAGGCAACTAAATCAATGCGTAAATAAATAAAATCCACAAAGCAACTTCCAACATATGCCCGAGTCATAACAGAGAACATATGTGAAAAGACAAGCACACTGAATAGTTGAAAACTGAGAAGTAAGAAACTCACAAACCCCGTATCAAATTATTCATACAGTATTTTCGATTTTATGCAAACAATTCAAAAAGGACAAAAAGAAACACAACTCACAGTAAAAAGGTTAAAGAAACAAAGAGACTCACTTATTTTTCTTTCTTTCTTCTCCCTTGTCTTTTTCTCTTGCTTTTCTCTTTCTTTCTCCCTCTTTCTTTCTCCCTTCTTGCTCTCTCTCTTTCTCCCCCTTTTTTTTTTAAGCGGCGAGAGAAAAAGAAAACCCCAAACCCCTATTTAATCCCACTAAAGACAAAACCCTTACCTAAAGGGTTTTGCTCAAGGTTAGTGACACCCCCTTATTACTTGACGTCACCTCAAATTTAATAAAGTCAAAACTAAATAAAATAAATAAATAATTAATTAATTAAAAATTATTATGTGTTAAAGTAGGGTCGTTACAGTTTGTTAATTTATTCACAATTGCATGTCTTGTTGAAGAAAGAACAGGACTTTGAAGTCCTTATTTCTATAGGACTTCAAGTCCTCTTATGCTTTCCAATAAATTGGGAGCCAACCATGACAAGGAGTATGACTCCTTATTTATAAAGGAATTTAAGTCCCTATCAAATTCTCATAGACTGCAAACCCAATCTGTAAGTGGTCAATCTTTCTACTACGTCCTGAAATTTCTAGTTGATGTAGTGTGTCATTGAGTACTGATTAATCTCTCTGTCACAAGGCTCTAGGTCAGTACGGGCAGCAGTATGGAGGACAGGAGCATGTGCATACTATGCTTGTTTCTTGGGTTCAAGGGTGCCAACAGTTGAGCCACATACAAGCAACTACCAGAGACATGGCTACAATGTGGGAAATGCTGGGCAGCGTGGAAGGCATCGTAACATAACATCGGTTGGGGCCAAGCACTACACAACTTCACAAATGTGGGGTTGAGTGGCGTCTGTTAGTAGTAGGAGTAGCAATAGTAGTCGCTGTAGTGGTAATAGTACTAGTAAGATACTTTAAAAGACGTACTAATATAATTAATATTCCTTTGTGCCAAATCTATTTCATAAACTTCTCTTTTGTGAATACGAACAGGTTTCATCATCTTCTCAAAAGCCAAGGAAGGTAATAATATGATAGCTTCAAACAACCAATAAAATAGTTACTATCTGAGACACAAACACCATTCACATTGACCACATATGTAACACTCCTACTTTTCTAAAAACAATAAACAATTTATGTTTCTAAAATTTAATTGAAATTTGTGTTTTAAAATCTTCTTTTGTTTGACAACTCGTATTTTTCGAAATTCAGTCAACTTTCTTACCATCCGAATCTCGGGACGAGATTCCATTTAACGTGTGTATAATGTAACACCCCTAAATTTCATAAAGATAATTTATTTTATTTTTAATTAAATAAAATAGGGCTACATTTAATTGAATGTGAATTTCGAAATTAGGGTTTTATTTGGTGAGTTAAAGGGCGGGTGCTTTCAAAAGTTCAGTGGGGGCGAATAGCCACCCACCCTATAAAGTGAAAACCCTTATTTCTTTCTTCTCTTGTGCAAACCCTCTTCTCTTCTTCTCCCTCTCTTCTTCACGATGGCGGCGCTAAAAATGGTGGTGGAAATCGAATGGTAAGAGGAGTCTCTGATAAAAATGTTAATCAATTTCGTTCCTTGAGTTGTCGATGCCAGAAGGCTGAGCGTGTTAGAGGACAGCTGCTGATGTTGAGAGGAGTCGTGCCATGGAGTTTAGGCTTCGTTTAAAAGCTTCTGAATTAGAAGTAGAGGCAGAGTTCTTATTGGCTGAAGCAGTTTTCTTGATGTTGCATTTGGGGATTTTGGTTTTGATAAGATATTAGATACATATCTATGCAATTCAAAAACAAATGAAGCTTTTGATAGATGCTTACAAAAAGATGATAACAGAATCAGCCAATACAGAGAAAAGCAAGGACAAAGAAAACCTACTGCAAGAGGAGATGTTCCTTCGGCAAGGATTGCTGTGTACAAAGTTTGTTGGAACAAAGGATGCAGGGCTGAAGATATATTGGTTGCTTTTGATGATGCAATTAATGATGGTGTTGATATACTCTCTGTTTCATTAAGAGGAGATGCATTGGGGTATAGCAATGACCCTATTGCCATTGGTGCATTCCATGCTTTGCAAAAGAGTATCCTAACTATCGATGATCTTTGTCATGGGGGAGAACAACCCAATTATCAGCATTCATGATCAGGGTGCTGGTGGAAATTGTAATGTCGTCAAGGAAATAATCTACCCACAGGGCGCTGAGATTGACATCAGAGCTATTGTAGTTGGTGACCATACTATGTCAGTTTTAGAAATATGGGGTGCCGAATATCAAGAACAAAATGCAATATTGGTGAAGCCTGAAAGCCATCAGCTCTTACAATCAGTATGTCAAAGAGAAAGGGGTCTCCATGGCTGTTATTGGATCTATTAGTGGTGAAGGACGAGTAGTATTAGTAGACAGCAAGGCTGTGGAACATTCTCGTGCTAATGGAATCTCTCCTCCACCTCCTGAAGCTTCGTCGTGAGCTCGAGAAGGTGCTGGGAGACATGCCTCAGAAATGCTTGAGTTCACTCGTGTAGACCAAGCACTACAACCACTAAATATTGCACCAGGGAACACACTAATGGATGCTCTGAAGAGGGTATTGAGACTTCCTTCAGTCTGTTCAAAACGCTTCTTGACAACAAAAGTTGACATGTGTGTGACGGGTCTTGTGGCGCAACAGCAGACAGTGGGACCTTTGCAACTTCCTCTTTCTGATTGTTGCTGTAATTGCTCGAGAAGCAGATGAGAAGGCCAGCTAGGAAATATTTGAAGCCAGAAACAAGGGAATGTGAAATGTGGTGACGATTGATTTGCACGGGCATCATGTGAAACAAGCAATTAGGCTTTTGAAAGTTCACCTTCTTTTGTTTACTACCTATATACATTCTGTTCATTTTCTGAGAGTCATCACTGGATGTGGGGCTCATGGTGTTGGTTGGGGCAAACTGAAACAATCGGTCATTGCTATTATACAGAAGGCTGAAATGAAGTGGAGCCTAATGATTTCAATGGGTTTGGTTCTAATAATCAAGATGAAATGAACAACATTGGGATTATGGACTTGAATTACTTCGATGGGTTTCCTCCTACTCAAGAGAGACTGCAGGAGTTGTGTGTTGATGACATGTTTGATGTAGAGGAGCTTCTTCAGACAATTTATTCATCTGGTGGCAACAACAACAATTTTGCATTGAAGGATGATAATGGGCAGCAAATGGGGTTCTCTGCGAATGATCAAATAAGGCGACATGATGGTACTAGTGGGAGTGGTGTTGGTCCTACTGATTTGTTATACCAAATGCAGAACTCCGATGCAAAGTTGCTGGGAAGCTTGCAACATATGGAGGAGGTGTTGAATGGGGCGGACGCTATAAGATTTAAAATCTGTGAGTTTTCTTCATTCTTTCTCTTTTACTGTGAGTTTTTTTATTCTCTGTATTTTGCAAATCCTTATTTCTTGATTAAATTAGTGATTGTATTTGTGAGGATTTGATGATGGGGTTTGTGAGTTTTGTTGCGAGGATGTGTGGTTATGATTTGGATTTTTGGTTTGACGGTGTGATGACCGGTATTTGTGTGTCCTTGATGATTTTGGATTGGATTCTTAGGTTTGTCATGTTGCTTGATTTAGATCCCATTTCAAAGGTTTTGGGTGTAAGGTGTAAGTGAAATTCTTAGCCCTTTATCTCTTTGGATGAGCAATTCAGTATACTGTATGTATATTGCTTGTATGGAAATGACGAGTTTCATTTCAGGAAATCCAATTGTGAGATTTTAGACATGTTGAGAATGAGGTTGCCTTATTTGTGGTGTTTTGTGTTGCAAACGCTTGCTCTCCAATATTTGTGATCAGTTTGATGTGTGAGATTTTCCTAGCTTGCTGGGTTCATGTTTGGGGTCACCCATGTTTACCATTTTATTGATTGGGTGTGACTTTGTTTGGTTGGTGTTTGAATGATTGATGAATATTAATGCATTGTGATGAATTTGGAGATTTGTATGCATATTGACTTGTTTATGCATTATGAAGATTTTGGATATTTGAATCAAGGAGTGGCTTGATTGCCATATTGTTACATAGCATGATTAATGAATATGCTATGTTTTCCCCAAAAATGTGGGTGAATAGATTGTGAATCAATCCATGTATGAAAAAATGTCATTGTGGAAGAATTCTGAATTATGAAAAATAAATGATATTGGTAAGCCTTGATTTCTGAAAATATAAACCACTTGGGCTTGTATCACTTAGAACTACCACATCTCTTTTGTTTATGATTTCCCCTCTCTTACTAGAGAAACTAAATGACCAGTGGGTCGTCTTGCGGAGTTGGGGCACCCATTTCTTACTAGAGAAACTAAAATAACCTTCGGGTTAGTCTTGCGGAAATGTGGTGGATTGTATGCCTAAAATAGGCTTTGATATTTATCCGTAAAAAATGTGACGTGAGTTTATGCGCATTGATAGCCCAAGGGTGGCTTTTGGTACTCATATAGTTAGGGGTATCCGCGATGCATGCCTGTATGTGATGTCCCCACTTAGGCATGGATGACGGAGTAGTCCTCCTTTATATGAGAGAGGCATACGGGCATGTATGTTCGGCACGGAGGTGGTGCGAATGTGGTATCGTCTAAGTGATCAATCCGTTAAAAAGATGAACCTAATTCAAATAAAAAGAAGAAATGACGTTGCATTGTTTCTAATTCTTTTTATGCAGGATGGCAAGTCCACTAATATTTCTGCAGGTCCGACTTGCCATAGTCAACTCCTATAGGGTAAGTACAGGTAAATGCATATTTACATATTAGGATGATGATATGATTGCCTCGTTGAGGAACTAAATCCTTTGGACTGTGTTTTCTTGCATCACACCTTTGCCTCGTTGAGGAACTACCTATTGGTGTGATGGTTTGTTGTTTGTGTTTCGCTTGATGTTTATCACGTGCGATTTTATTGATTTTTGGGATGAAGATTTCTCACACCAGCTTTATTGCTGACCCAAGTGAGCTTTTGGCTTCTTGGGTACATTCCTTTGGGAATGTAGCCGATTAGCTTTTCAGGTTCAGAGACTTTTGAGCAGCGTTATGGGAGTTTCGCTAGTAGGGCTAGCGACGTCAGAATTTCCTGGTTAGAGTTTTGTTATAAATTTTAGTTGGTTCATATTTTCTACACTTTACTTGTCTTTGCTGCTAAATGTTTCTGTTGTTATTGAATTTCACGTCCCGAGTTTTGGGGAAACGGATAATCCTACGTGGATTTTTAGGATTTCGTTTTTCTCGAAAATCGGGGCGTGACAACATATAATCAGAAATGCAAATCATGATTGTGGCAAGAGTCAAGAGCAGTGGGCATTGGTGTGGTAACAACAACAGGGAGGTAGCTTGGATTGGATTGGATTGGATTGGGTGGGGAGTGAATTGATGATGATGTTGAACAGAATGAGTTTGCTTTCTACAGTGAAAAACAACGACAAATTAGTCTTTCAAGCCTAGTTTGTAGGGGAAGAACTGAACACTTGTACAAGCAGGGGAATGTATATACTATCTGCCAAAACTCTTAAAAGATAGGAAATGTCGAATTCCATGCTTATTTTCTTGGATTCGTATTTGAAAATTTTCAAACCCAATAGCTGACATGGCATCATTTTCTCATTTCCTTCACGTACCCTACAATGTAATCAAAACACCTTCAACAATATACTTGGGCAAACACAATTTAAGTTTTTTGATGAAACACAATTCAGATCTAGCACACCAATCAACTATATTGCATGCTGCAAAGATGTTCAGGTAGATCACACATTTATATTACAATTTGGACGAAGGTGGCTAAAACAGCAATAATACATACTCATCACAGCAGAAAATCATGCCAAACGGATGCATCATCACCCAAGAGGAACAATCAGAACGTAGACAGCAATCTGATTCCTTCGTGCTTTACATGAAGAATGAAACCTGCGAAGATAATGGTAAGGGTAAGTCATCCAGTGCCCAAGTATGCAATAGGGGTATAGAATCAAACTCTAAATGCAAAGTTAAAATTACAAAGTGAACAAGTTAATGTAATAGGAAAAACAACCTGTGATATGCACTGTTGTAGTGATGCTATGAAGCAGTTGACAATCAAAATTCAGTCACTTTATATAAACTTCTGGTATATGCATGATTTTCCAATAATCTAGACCTCCATCTTGTGCAAGTCTTCTGGTGAAATCCTTTGGCATATCATAGAAGCTGATAGATCTGAGTTTGGCAAGGTGTGTTATGCTTGTAGGAACCACCTTCAATTGCTTACATCCCGAAATAGATATACGTTCAAGGATGGGCACTGAACCTTTCTCGATTAGCACTAAATGCAACTTATCTAAGTTCTGCAGACATAAACTCCTCAGTTTCTGAAAACCTCCGTAGAGAATCTGCAACTGCTCTCCATCATATGCATGATCACTGATACAGATCTGGACTAGATTAGGCAAACCACGCAGTACATTCATCGGGTCATTCCTTAATCTTGAATAGATTAAATCAATTTTAAGGAGGTTATGAAGGGAGCTGATCCAACTGGGCAACTTCTCTAAATGGCCTGTCAAATACAATTCCTGAAGTTGTAGGGGAGGAGAGGATAAATTCTGAATGTCAAGAAGCTCGCCTTCTCCTGAGGCTACACCCAGAATCCGAAGGCAGTTCATCTTGGCAACAGAAGCACACAACTCTGTTCCATTTGCTCGTTTCAAATTCTTTACACTTAGTTCCCTCAATTCAGTCAGCTTTCCCAAATCACTGATTATACCAGGGCCTTGATTTCCATCAATTCTCAACAAAGTTTGCAAATCTGTTAAATGCCCGATTCCCTCTGGTACCTGCACTGCTTCACACATGGAATAGGAAGGAGTAGCTCTTCTTCTACGATAAGCTATAAGATGCCGCAGTTTCTTAAGCTTCAGGATAGCAAGTGGCAATTCAACAAGAAAAGTATGACTAAGATTCAAGATTTCCAGGTTTTGCAGCTTTCCAAGAGCCTTTGGAAGCGTAGTGATTGATGTACCACCCAAGTCCAAATACCTCAGATGATGTAAATCTGTGACTTCAGGAGGGAACTTCGCCAAAGGTGCATCAGCCAAGACCAATACCTTTATCAGCATAAAACTAGACCGTAGTGTGTGCATCAAGGAACTAGGCAGCTTATTCAAAAAACAAAACACAAAAACTGAGCAAACACCAGATGATGAATTTGTGCTAACTTCCTTGTCATTTCCTCCACCGCTACTATTTTGGAATGATACTCGCCTGATACTCTCATTTGATGACTTACCATTGCTCTCTCCATTAATAACTTGACAAAAATTTTCCTCCTTCAACCTGAAAAGAATAAACTCATGTATCCTAGGATGAACTTTGCAGGTCCTAATATTTCCATTAATTACGTCAACATGCACCAAGCTCCTAGCTATGAGTTGGTCAAGATAGTCTTCCGCAACATCTTCTAGCGTTTTTCCTTTTGTTTCTTTCACGAATCCCTCAGCTATCCATAACCATGTCAGCCTAATAGATGACACTGGATGATTCACCGGAAAAACACCAAAGTAAAGAAAGCAGGATTTAAGGTAATAAGGCAAATCACTGTAACTGAGTGAGATGATTTGCTTAATAATTCGAGGATCGGGGCCCTGTGGTAACTTGGAAGAAATAGCGTGACAAAACTTGTTCCATTCGAACACAGTCTTTTCTTTTGTGGAAAGAAGGCCGCCCATGAGCTCAATAGCCATCGGAAGCCTTCCACTTTTCTTCACAAATTCCTTTGAAACTTCCACCAACTCCGGTGGACACTGTCCCTCAAAATCAGATGCAAACGCTTTCTTATAGAAAAGAATCAAGGCATCCTTCCAAGGCAAAGGATCAAGATGGTAAACATGGATACTAGATGTCACAATGGAGCGAGCAACGTCATCTGAACGCGTTGTAACTAGGATTCTACTACCATTATGATTATCAGAGAATGCATCTTTCAGAGAATTCCATAGTTCAAGGTTTTGAACATCATCAAGAACAGCAACATACCTCTTGTCATGAAGAAACTTGCTCACTTTGCGAATCAATTGAGTTGTGTCCATCGCATAGATCTCTAGAGGAATTGACTCCTTCAACCAGTCTTTGTAGATCACCTCCACCCACTTCACTAAGAGCTCTTTGATCTTCATTGATTCTGAGCAATATATCCGAGTGCGATACTCAAAATATTTCTTCACAGGAAAGCTTTCATAGACCGCATTCAAAAGGGTGGTTTTGCCAACTCCCTCAGCTCCCACCAGTGCAAAGATTGTTTTCTTTGTTTCTCCCTCCAATAAGCAGTCTATTAGTACTTCCCATCCCGTCTGAATGCCCACCAATCCCCACTCTCCGCAATAAAGTGAACCATCTCTACGAGCAACACTGCTTTTTGAGGAGCTCGAACCGGCCTCAAGATCGGTGCGAACGAAACCATAGTCCTTCCTTTTCTCATTGATCTCAACCAAGCTGGCTTTGATATCTTGTAGATCAGTTGCTACAGCATGGCGAGGCTTCAAAGGCTTCAGAGATCCAAAAGTCTTACGAACCCAACCAAGGAAGCCACGGCGTAGAGGCTGCTGAGCAATGCGGAGACGAAACTCGTCCAACACATCCTCCATACCAAAGGCAGCTTGTCTTACTTGTTTCACCCAGGCCTTCACATCTTTCTCTGTTGCTGCTCTTTCATCTGCATCTCTCAGAAAACCTCGAATGAAATCCAGATCATTTGTAATGGATCGGACTTCCACAGGAACTTTCTTCAACTGTTTCACTTCTTCAACCAGAAAGGGAACCAAACGATCGACAGCGAGACTCACTGCACTCTCAGCCATTTTTTAGTTTGTTTTCCTTTTCTTCCTTGCAAGAAACTCCAGATGGAATGAGATCAGATCAGAATCAGGGAAGAAGAGAAATGCAATGACCCCATTTTCTTAAGGAATATTATATATAAAATTTGCAAGGATTTGTGACTGAGTTGCAAGTGCATCTAATTCAATTCAGTATAATTAGCTTTTAGATTTTTTGGGGCTCTTATTGTTGGTCCACCTCCACCCCCACCCCCCGCCCCCACAAAAATGTTTAATGAGCAATAAGCATGGAGGGCAGGGTATACCAGTAAACTTTCTGTTATTATAAAGTAAAGAACTTCGGTCCCTTAAAAAAAAAAAAAAAAACAATGTGCACGAAAGGTAGATCGGAAAAACTTTGTTTTTTTTATCGGGTGCTTTAGTTGATTTCACCGAAAATGATTATTGGAATTTGAATTCAAAACTTCTGCATCTCATAGTTATAAAATTTTGCATTACTTTGCAAAACTCTCATATTTTGCTCTTACTCAAATTTTACTCCCAACTACTTCACAAATATCTCAACCACCACCACCTTCACAACTACCACTGTCGTCACTACCACAACCACCATACCATAACCATCACAACCACCACCACAGCCACGCCACTACCATAGCATAATTAATTAATTACCATTACCAACACCACCCTCACTATTACCACCGCAATTACCACCATCGTGTCATCACCACGACAACCATAACATAAGCATCACAACAACCACCACTACTATTGCCATTACTACAACCACCATAGACACTGCCACTGCCACTGCCACTGCCACTGCCACCACTTGTTACCACCACCATCACAACCACCACAACATCACCACCACTACTATTACCACTACCACCAACACCACCATAATACGCCATTGCCACTATCACCATATCATAACATACTCACCACAACCACCACCACCAACTTCATTAATACCACCACAACCGTCATCGTCTCCGCCACCACCACAACTGTCATAGCATGACTACCACTATAACATAACCATAGCATAATCACCACCACCACTATAACATAATCACCACAACCACCACCACAATCACCATATCCACCACAACCCTTACCAGGCTCAACAAATTGGGCTTTTTTCTCTCACCCCAAATACAAAAACTCGGAGTTGACATGGGTCCTTGGAGGCCCATCATGGGGGCACTCAAGTGTTTTCCTCCAAAAATATCAAACTCTTCTTCGTGATTAGCTTCGTTTCTTCACTCGTCATCTCTTCTCTCTTCTTCTCTTCTCTTGTTCAGTAATGGCTTCAACAAGTGCATTCACCAATTTCTCTCTCCCACACCAAACCGAGGATTCCTCCCTTTCCCACAACGGTTCCTCCCTCTTCCACATCCAAATTCCTTCCAAATCTCTCTCCCTACATTGAAATCCCTTGCAAATCTCCTTTATCTCACTCGAAAATCTCTCAAAAACCCTTTCAAAATCGAAACCCTCAAAGTCTCCAAAACCTAAAAGCTGAAAAACGGTTTGTTTGGTTCGAAAATCTCTTGCAAAACTATTCTCTCTTGCACTCAAACTCTTCGGTAAGTGAGTTTTTCTTTGGGTTTAAGATTTTTGTTTAGATTGTATGTGAAACATCCATTGTTTGCTTTTGTGAATTTGTTTCCATGTTTAAAGTAGAATTCTTTATGCTTTTTCTGCAATTATGTTGGTATTTTTCTAGGGCTCCAAATTGGTATTTTTCTTGTTAGAATGTAAAGAAATGAGATATATATTGTTGTTTACATCCAAATTGGCTATAATATTGCTTTAAAATTAATAGAATATTGTACAAAAAAAATTGTCTTGAACTATTTGTTTCCTTTTATTTGAAGGTTTATCATGTCTTCTATTGGTGAGGATGATGGAGGTGATAGAGGTAGAAAATGACCCATGACAGTGTTTGTTCGAAAACAGACAGCAGAAAATGGTAAAGAAGTGGTAGAATAACGGAAAAAATTAAGAAATGAACAAAATATGGACAAAGAAGTAAGGAGGAAGATAAGAGAAAAGCAAATGGGGATTCAAATAGATCCTCAGGAAGTATATAGACAAGTAGTTGTATCGCAAAGTCAAGCCCAATCATAAGGGCAAAGAGGTTCGAGTGGTGCGGGTGTTGGATATCAAGATGAGGAGTTAGAGGAGGAAGCAGAGGATGAGGGGGAAGCAGGTGATGAGGAGGAAGCAGGAAAATAAGAGGAAGCAGGGGAGAAGGATAACGAAAAAGAAGAATCTAGACGAGATTTTTATCCCGGTGGTCCTGTGGATTGTTCCACATTAGTCGATTACCATGGACATATTTGTCGTGCCATTTGGGATAGTGAGCCGATAAGTCAATACTTTTAGTTGGTTAAATTATATAAGCACGTTATTTATATATATTTGGACATTGAATTACTTAATGTATATGTTTCTTGTATTTAGGAACGAGGCGCATTGCGGAATCGGCATCAATATAGGAACTTCATCGATTGGGATTTGAAAAAATAGTCGAGGGATGTAAAGAGAATGGTCTACAATAGTGGTATGTATCCATTGGTTAAATATCATAGGGTGCGTCCTGATAATGTGAGAATTTGTGCTTTCACGGAGCGTTGGCAACCTGAGACCAACACTTTCCACCTACCTTTTCGAGAGATGACCATCACCCTGGACGATGTCTACCGTATAACTCATTTGTCATTTTTGGTAAGTCGGTTAGAACGACGACTGCAGTGACGGTAGATGAATGTGTTGCATTATTGGTCGATGGTTTGAGGATTGAAAGTAAAAAAGCAAAGGCCCATGTCATGAAGCATGGAAAATCTGTGGAAATGAGGTTTATCCAGGAGCAGTGTTGCAGACAAGCCACGGACACTGATTTTCTTGAAAGGAAAGAACAAGTATGTAGGGGTTACTTGTTTCTTCTGGGTATGACTCTATTTGCCGATAAAAGTGGAGCAATGGTTCATGTTGAATATTTGAAGATGCTGATGGAGGTGGCTAATGTTAACAAGTATGCATGGAGGGTGTAGAAGGTTTAGCACTCTTGTTTCGTCAGTTGGGCGGCGCTAGCAGAGAGGGAACGAGGCAAATTGCTGGATATTTGTCTCTTTTGGAGGTATGTTTCGAAAACAAAAATATTTAGTTACCCTCATAATTTATAATAATTTCATAATCTTTGTTTATGTTGTTTTCTTTTATAGGCATGGATATATGATTACTTTAGACTATGGGGTAATGCAAAATAGTCGTGAGATGCTAAACTCCCTACCATAGCTAAGTAGGAACCCCCACAAATTATAGGGGTTTTGGACGAACAAATCTTTACTCTTGGGGAGCTTCTCAATGACTTGTCTCCTGAAGAGGTAAAAATGCATTTTTAAGTTAAATAATATTTTTGTATGTGTCATATATTAATAACCTAATTATTATAATTTGCAGGTACTTTGGGACCCTTATGTGGAGTCCAAGAAAAACACTTACCTTCATGGCATCACATGATTCACGGGATATCTGTTGTGCCTTGATATAGAAGAACCCTATCACCCCAATAGAGTTATGAGACAAATTGGAAAAGGTACAACTCATCCCAGTCCTTCCAATCCAAGCCAAGAGGAATAATAGAGTTTGATCCGGCAAACATTATTTCGTCATGTATGAGGTGTTGGCTTCGTTTGCTCAGAGGTGGGCAGTATAGTGTTGTGCCACCTAACCAACATGGTGCCAACGTGAAGCTGCCATGGGACAGTGCGGTGAATTACTTGAACTGGTTTCACCGCATTTCCAATCCCTTCATACAACCACCGAACAAGAGGAGAAATTTTTCCCTAATAAGACATTTGTTTATTTCAAATAAGAGGGTAAGTACAAACATTTTACCTTTATGTATTTTCAAATATTTACATGGTTTGCACTAACATCTAATGTTTCACAGCAGAAAATTGTTATTGCTCATGCCCGTGACTTGATCAATGCCTCCATTGAAGAAGGGGCGAACGTCAACAAGTTAATTTTGCTTAGCCGGCAAAAAGCAAAATAGAATACGAGATTTGTTAGATGAAATGTCTAAGCCCGTTAACATGGAACAAGCGGAATAAGAGCCTAACGTTCGCACTAGTGTTGATAGTGGTGAAATTGGCGGTGGAGGAAGTGAACGCCGAAGCAAGTCGAGGCATGAACCAAGATTCTATGTTCGGAGGCGATAAACATTTTTTTTATTTCGATTAATTTTGTTTTATTCAAGGATACTATGTATTCTTGGTGATGGAGGAATTTTGTAAACTAAATATTTTTATTTTTATTCAAAGCTTGTTACTTAATTTTCTTATTAAAAGCTTGTTACTTCTCAAACTACAACACTCAAGTACCCCAATCAAACAAGTACCATATGAATTTCCTACAAGTACCATATGTCACTTCTAGATTTTAAACTTAGGAACATGACAAATTAGGACCACTGTGACCTAACTCTTTCATTTTGGGTTCCCAATGTCATTATTTTAATTAAACAAAACTTGAGTTGTAAAATTTTTTTATCACAAAAATGTATAACTGATGAATAAAAAGGTAAAAGAAGAAGAAGAAAAAGAAGCATAAGAAAATCACGAAATCCATCAAGAGTTTAATAAATCAAGGACATGAATTTTCTAGGCCATTTTCCTAAGTTTAAAACCAAGTTTAAGAACAAATTTCAAAAAAAAAATTGCAGGATTTTGTACTGTTCGCAATGGCCAATGCGAACTAACTGGGATACATCGCATTTGGGACTGCGAACAGAACATTTTAAAAAAAAATTGTAATGTTCGCATTTGGTATTGCACAGAAACAATGTTTAGTTGCATTACATGCTGCAAAATTTCCTGGTTTTGTCGCAGTGCGTGCTGCGAAGTATCAAGGTTTGGTCGCAGTGCCTGCTGTGAACCCAACTTTGGTTTTCAAACTTTTTACTGTTCGCATTTGGCACGCCGTAGAACCCTGAATTAGTCGCACCATATGCTGCGAAACATCTTGGTTTCCTTGCAATGGCTGCTGCGACTTATCCAGGCTTGGTCGCAGTGCCTGCTGCGAACACAAATTTTGATTTCAATTTTTTTACTGTTCGCATTATGGGTTGCGAGAAATCCAACATGCTGCGCAGTAGGGGCTGTGAAGTATACTAACTTTTGCGCATTATGTCCTGCTAGTTTTTTTATGTTTTGCGCATTTCGTAGTGCGAACAATAAAAAATATGGAAAAAAAATTGTCCTTTCCGCCGTGGCCAATGCGAGAATAGTGAATTTGGTCGCATTGTCCACTGCAGACAGACCCTAAAACCCTGAAACTTTTTTGATGTTTTTAAACTTACTTTTCTAATGTTTTTCGCCGAAGTTTTTCAAATTAAGTAATTCAATTTTAAACTTAGTTTTCTAATGTTTTTTACCTAAAACCTCGATGTGAAAGTTCCATGGGCTTTGATTGAGCTTATTTGTCACATGTTTTACGGTCATGTCCACCTTCTTTATCTATTTTTTTTACTTATTTTGCAAAGTCGCATTATTGCATCATACATAAAATAAATATCAAACTAATATGAGTGAAACATTCCGTATAATATATTAACAAATTCTCGAAACATATAAGTCTTCCGTTGACAAAAAAAAAGGTGACTTGTCTAACAAAACAATGCTTCGACTTTCATTTACATTTGTCATGTACAGCTTTTCATAACAACAATGGTTAGCAATATACAATATGTACATTAGTCTATGGTCACCACCTCGGTCAACTTCTTCACGTTCCTATTCTTCTCAGTAAACTTGTTCAGCATTGTCGCACCAATACCGAACTGGACCTCGAAACTACTCTTCAATAAACGGGCCGAATGAAACATTTGACACAGACAGGTTGGTACTGTAGGGAGCAATGGTGGGTTCAGTTGCATATGAAGGATGATATAGTGACTGCTCTAAGCCAAGTGTGCCATTAAACATACGCGTCCCGAGTCAAAATGTGGTGTTGGGTAAACATAGCTAGGGAAAATAAGTCGTGTTTTGGTTCCTATAAGTTATAACAAACAAAGAAGTACTGGTAACGGATTGCTGCAAGCTCTAACATTTCGGGATCCATAAACCAATTTTCCATATCTATCTGCACCTGGTATCTAGAATTATCAAAGCGTCCTTCACAACCTTTACCCCTTTCTCGTGCCACATTGCAATCCACAACGCTGCATTACATTCAAGCTCCATCAGTAGCTCTTTTTGCACTTGTTTCCAGCAGTTTTCATCATCATACTGAAGGAACTTGGCAATGCATCGGACGCCACAGTTTCCGTTGTCTGGGACGTTGACAACATCTTAAACATAATCCCGCATCCAAGACAGAATCTACCGCATCAATCTATTGTTATGAATTATCGGCTTCTCCATTTTTATTGACAATTTCATACTCTTGCCTTTCATTTCTTCTTGTGTGTTGGCGTATTCGTGACCCGATGGATCCCTTTTATTGGACTTCTCGTGCTTAGCCAACTTCTTATTTTTTGGTCTCCCCTTTTCAGCCAAAAATGCTAATGGTTCAACCATGACACTATCACCCAGAGAAGTCAACTCGATAAGCTTCATCTTGATGACCAACTTCTAATCAAGACTTGACTCACTGAACCTATTACATCGCCACATTTACGAATAGGTGTTGTGCCAAGCTGCAGCCAATACTTGTTTAGGATGCGTACTGAAATTTGCCCTGTGGGAGTTAGATAACCTGTAAGTTCATGAGCGCAAGGTAATCCATGCGTCGTCCGAAGCAAACAACCACACTTTACAGGGTCAACCCTCACACTTTCACACCTCGAAATTTCTGCATTTATCAAATCAATTGCCCTGCACTCCACCGACCCATGAAGTAAGGAAAATAGAGTGAAGTTATGTTCAACCTTCACCTTGTCAGATTATACTGGAATGACGACTCTATCTCAATCAATTGGACTTCGATCATTTCATGTATTTTTTTTCCAGACATTAAGGAATGTTCCTTGGGAGTTTTCCAACGAGTGCTTCAACTTTGAGTGTTCACCTTCAGCTCAACCTATTCTGCGTTGTCCAAAATGCATAAATTTATCTGTCCATGCATAAAAAAAACTCCTTATGGGGATATCAGACTGTCTTGAGATATTCCAAACACTTAGGGTATTTTGCCCATCTTCTATCAAACTCAACTATGGCCTTGTTCCATTTATCTTCTGAATTTGATCTATACAATTCTGAAAATGAATCTATAAAGTCAGCCCACCGGTCATTGTGCTCAAAGTGTCTCTTATAATTTTTCTTGACATTTATATTGACGTGCTATGTGCACAATAATCTCCTTGCCTTGGGGAAAACTCGCTCAATAGCCTTAATCAAAGCCAATTTTCTATCAGTCACAAACACGCTTGGCAAGTTGTCTGGCTCGAAAATTCCTACAAGCTTCTCCAATGCCCAAGCCTAATACTCTTCCTTCTCCAAACACATGAAACAGAATGCAACGTTGAAGGTTTTCCCAGTTGACGTCACACCAACAATCTCAAACAGCGGCATCCTATAACTGTTAGTTTTATATGTGCAATCCATAAGCATTACTTGTGGAAAACACTTTGCCAACTGAATAGATTTAGGATCCACCCAAAAAATGTTTGTGACTCTATTCCACTGATCAACATAATGCCACATTATGCATTTTTGTTCCCTCAACAACTCTAGAGTATGTTGCAAAGTCGTCCTATCTCTTTGTTCCAGTACCTTTAGCCGATAAACTAGGTTGTAAATATGCTTCAGAGTCGAGGTATTATTCGCCGACCTCTCTTTCAGCCGAGACAAGATGTTCTGAGGGCTCACACCGGCCTTCGCCATATTCTTCACATAAATAATCTTCTCTACGTTCAATTTTCCAGCAAACAAATGACCAACAAGTGACTCTGATCGAGGATGATTGTGGGTTCCACATCTCACTTATAATTTCCAATGGTCATTCTCCAGTGGGACCCCTCTCAACTCAAATTTGCACCCACACTTCTTTGTATTGCTTGATCGAATATGATTATTTAAAATTTTATCAGGTTTCCCTCCCCTTTCACAACCAAAATGGACTCTTCCCTTCCTTCTTTGATTAGCCGGTTTTGATTTAATGATAGTAATGATCATGTTATTATCCATACCGATCCCTTGGACCCAATCTATCAGTGCAGACCTTGATAAGAGTACCTAAAATAATTTATAACTTGTTAATAACAACATATTTATAACAATGAAAAATGGTGAAAACGAAAAAATAAGTAAAAACTAACATAGCTCGTCCGTAACAAATAAATGACTATCATTGACTACCAGTACCAATGATCTTTCTTCATTGTTATTGTGAACATTATCATCAACTTTCTGCATAATTATTCAATTTATAATTAGTTTCATAACAACATTATCATCAAATTTTAATTTACTTAACAATAAAATGGTGGTTACCTCTAGGCTTTCAAGATCGTTAAAAGGCATCTCTATATCTATTATATTCATTATAAATACATATGCGCCAATGCATCATACAATAACACATCACTTATTTTGAAAAAGAAAATACAAAATAAATAAAATTTACAAGCAAATTAAATGATTTTTTTTTGGTAAATTACCTCCATTGAAAATTATTGTTCTTGCTCTTTAGATTGATCCACCCTCATGAAAACCCTTAGAATCTTCATTTTTTAACATCATCAACTTAACTAAACCCTTTCATTTTCATCTAATAAAGTAAATTAAGTCTTCCAATGTGAACTTTAGTGAAATGCAAAGGAAGAGAGAGAGATAGGAAAGAGGAGGACGAAGATGACGAGATAGGGAAGAGGAGCACGATTTTAGGGCCAATGCGAAAAGGAAGGGGAAGAGGAGGATGCAACCTTGCGAAGATGAAAAGCAGGGAGTGCGAAGATTGAAGGAGGAAGAGAGCCGTTTGAGTACCTTTTTTCGTTTCATTGTTTGATTTTCTAAGGTTTTAAGGTATTTATTGGTGGTGTGAGAGATGGGAAGTGGTGGTGTGAGGTAGTCGTTGCCTATTTCAAATATAGGCGTGGTTATTTTCTCCTCCTTTACCGTGTTTTATATGTTATGATGGTTTGGATGGTTTGGCCACTAATAGATAGAATTGAGTTGAGTTTACTGTAGTGTTTCATGACAAATAAAAAAGACAAAGCCAACAAGTAGTAGTATTGGCAAAAAAAAAAAAAAAAAACATGGCATCCAATAGACTTATCCCACTGATATGAGATAGAATTGGTATATGCTTATTGTTAGATTATAGATTCTCTTTATTGGGTACTAGATCACACAAGAAAAAAATTAATTATTAATTATTATTTGACCCATACAGATATTCAAATAATTAGTGTTTGGCCAAAGCTAAATTATGGTTTAACTTGAGGTAAGGATAAAATGGTCTGAAAATTAATCTTGACCAGTCAATGAAGTGGACTTAACGGTTTAATCAGAAAATGAGAGTTAGACTCAAATAGTTTTTAAAACGAGTGTCAAACTCTAATAGGTATAAACTATCGAGTGTCAAACTCAAAAAAACCTTATTTACAAAGAAATCAAAAGGTGGTAAAAGTAACAAACAATGTTTGTCTTTAAATGAAAAAAAAAATATTACATTTCTTTACACTTTTGCCCTCCCAAATTCAAATTATTTATAATCAAACTCAGTCCTGCTAAATATTCATTAATTATACATAAGCCCTCCAATTAGTTATAAATTATAAATAGACTCTTACATCTAACTTTTAGATTTTCCCATGTTATTTTCAACATTCATAATTTTTACAATCCAACTCAGCCCCCCTTAAACATTGATATGTTATATCTAGGTATCTAACATAATTTATTTCAAGCCCTCCCAATTATCTAATACATTATAAAAATGCCCTTATAACTAACATTTTTACTTTTCAATTTGTCATTCATATTTCATATTTTTACAATCAAAATCAGTTCTTTTGAAACATTGATTAATTATTCTTAAGCCACTAATATACTAATTTATTTAAAGTCATCTACTTATTTATAAACTATATATGTGCTCTTAAAATAAAATAAAAGTATCAAATATCCATGTACGTAGGCTGAGTCCACCCCTAGTAAAATATTTAATGAGTAATAAGTGCAACATGGAGGGTAGAGTCTCTTAATACTCAACAAAAAGGTAGAGAGTGGCTTATTTCAAATATTGGAGTGATTCTTTTCTCTTCTTTTACAATGTTTTTATATGCTACCATGGTTTGGCAACTGACATGATAGAATTGAGTTCACCATAGTGTTTCGTGACGAATAGAAAAATAATAATAATAATAAATAAAGCATGGCATCTCATAGACTTATCCCACTACCTCTTCCTTTTTCTTAAAACCCTAATCTTAATGGTATGCACTTATCTCTGGCTGGAGGCTATGATATTAAAAAAAATGATAAGCTGCTGAGAGGTTTTGAATGAGATACAGATTCTCCCTCAAAATGATTATCTATGAATTCTCTCTCAACCATTTACTTTCTATTGGGTGTCGATCTGATTTGCATTTGGGTGTGGATATGTCATCTGATTTTGAGTGGGGTTTAATTTGCTAAATTGGCGAGAATAGAATTTTGAATTGATCACTATGTTTTATTGAACAAGAGAGCGGGGAAATCTGGATTTGAACTATGGAACGGTTTGCAAAGCCTATTTTTCGGTTTCTAACAATGCCCTCTTAACTATATAATATTTACAAAAATAATCAAAAGATGGTAAGTGTGACAAAGGGTTTTGTGTCTTTAAATGAAAAATAATATAACATTTTTTTTACACTTGTGCCCTCCAAATTCAGATTATTTATAATCAAACTCAGTCTCTCTCAATATTCATTAATTATATCTAAGCTCTGCAATTATCTATAAATTTTAAATAGGCCCTTACATCTAACTTTTTATTTTTCCATTTTATCTTCAACATGTATAATTTTTACAATCCAAATCAGCCCCTCTTAAACATTGATATATTATATTTAAGTCCCTAATAATTTATTTCAACTCCGTGATTATCTATAAATTATATAAATGCATTTACAACTAACATTTTTATATTTCATTTTGTCATTCATATTTCATATTTTTACAATTAAAACCAGTTCTTTTGAAATATTAATTAATTATACTTAAGCCTCTAATATAATAATTTATTTGAAGTCCTCTAATTATTTATAAACTATACATGGGCTCTTAAAATAAAACAAAATATTTTATATCCACGAACGTAGAGCGCGTCAATCCCTAGTAAAATGTTTAATGAGCAATAAGTGCAACATGAAGAGTAGGGTCTCTTAGTACTCAACTCTATGTTATTACAAAGTAAATAACTTCATCCCTATAAAACATGTGTGTGGAAGATAAGATCCGGAAAATTTGTTTTTTTGTTTTTAATTGAAATTGGAATGATCAAAAGGTTGATTGAATTAGTGGAGCTTAATTATATATTGGTGTTTTACTTTTGTTCATCGAGGAAAACGAAAAGGTAGACGGTTGCTTATTAATATAGGTGTGGTTCTTTTCTCCCCTCTCTTCGACCTATTGAATAAAAAACACCCGACACCTACCTCGATTTAATGGAGAATATTTAAAAGCATGGATATATAATAATGTCATATAGTATAATGGAGAATCTATATAATGGAGAAATTAAGTGATGAGACATCAATCAATCATCTGATCAAAGCTGAACATGTGGCACGAATCAACTTTTATGAAAAATGCATTAGGACAGACCATGCCCAATCCAGCCCATAAGTCAAATGACAAAGCTCAGATAACTTAAGCCCAATATGGCAGAAGTCTTGGAGCTTGGCCCAAGACAATAAGGTCAGGACACAAACATTTAGGACTAAT
The DNA here is from genome assembly GCA_963556465.1 of Berberis vulgaris. Taxonomy (NCBI): domain Eukaryota; kingdom Viridiplantae; phylum Streptophyta; class Magnoliopsida; order Ranunculales; family Berberidaceae; genus Berberis; species Berberis vulgaris. The sequence goes on along the minus strand of OY747124.1, from coordinate 107,793,628 downwards.
TGAGATCAAGGCCCATTTAGGACACTCTAGGTCCAATTAAACATCGAGTCTTAAAGAGAGTCAAGTGCCAAAGAAGATCAATCATGGACGGGTGAAAAACTTACATGGACATATTTATCAGAGAAGATTCTAAGCAAGATCTCCTCCCTCCATCACGCATTCAAATGTAGAATACTGTAAATACAAGGTGAACAAAATGTATGTGAAAGGTATCGTAGCTATTGTGAATCAATTTTAACAAGAGAGCACCGTGAATCAATTTACAGCTGAATCCCATGTGAGTTATGAGCATTTTGTTTTTACAGATTTCACCTGGCTCCTTTACAGCTTCTCCAGTTTCTTGTTCAGACCAAGAATGTACCATAGCTATTCACAGTTTTGATGGTGGCTGTCATAATCATAACTCAGGGTGCAATTATGTAGTGCAGTATGCAGAAAACAGTGCATCGCCAGGTATCACGTATCGGATATCTTGCATCTTAACATGGTTGTTGGGGTGTCTTTAGCTGGAAATTTGGTGATTTTGTGCCCGATGGGGTTTTCTATTAGGCACTTGTTTGGAACTATGTAATTGGATGTTATGTTTGAAACAGGTGTAGCAACTACCTGTCGGGAAATTTGACCAAACCTGCCACAGCAACTGATGGGATTTTGGGTTTGGGGCAACAAGAAGGGTCCATCATCTCACAACTGCATTCTCAAGCAATTGTTCCCTGCGTGTTTTCGCATTGCTTAATAGGAGATGGAGATGGAGATGGCGGGGGTATCTTAGTTCTTGCCGAGATTCTGGCACCGAATATTGTTTATAGTCCCATGGTTCCAGCACCATGTTTGGTTGATCAATACAATGGATTTGATTATTGTAATGGTAATGACCACAATAATGGTTTAAGCCAATCACATGTTTCGTTTCGCATAAAAATGGCGTAATAGGAACGACCATTACAAATTTCATTGTAATAGCCATTACTTCCCAAAACCCTATGAATGTTCATTGTCATGATCAACACTATATTTGTTTTATATATCATTCTTACCTAACATGATATATAGATTCAAAATTTATGATTAATAATTTAGGACATAAAGATAAAGACACAAATCATTCTCATTCTTCTTCTCCAGGGGGTCTCAGGTTTACAAATGTATACATCAAACACCTGAATCATGAGATTGCTGAGTAGATTTTGAAGGAGAAATTTTCAAAGTTTGGAAGTATCAAGAGCCCGGTGATCCTGAAGGATGACTATGGCTGTTCAAAAGGCGTTAGATTTGTGAACTTTGAAAATCATGACAGTGCCAGACGGGTTATTGAAGGGATGAAGGGAACCACACTTGGTAATTTAGAACTGTAAAACGTTTTCTGAAATTAATGAAATGTGGCTCTGTTTGTCATATTAAATGTTGTTTATTTCTTGTGTAGGATCTAAGGGTTTATATGTGACAAGGGCAATGAAAAAAGAGGAGCAGGAGAGAATGTTGAGATGCTGGTTTGAGGAGTGGGAAGAGAAGATGTGGGAGAGGAAAAGTTTAAGCAACTGTTCATTATGTGTGGAACTGTGCGCTCAGCCAAAATCATGCGAGGCGAGAATGGAATGTGTAGGGGGTTTGGCTTTGTATGTTTCTCAACTTTTGTAAAAGCCGAGTATGCAGTGAATGGCTTCCATGGTAAGCTCACATTTATATTGACACACTTCAAAACCATTGGGTTGTCTTTGTACATGTCTAACTCTATTGTATATTCATCCATGTCTTGCAGGTTATATGTTTCATAACAAACCCTTGTATGTGAGCGTGGCAGAGTGAAAAAAAGGAGAGGCTGGCCTATTAGAAACAGCAGTATCATCAAAAAGTGGCAGCTATAAATTATGTTCAAGAAGCTGCTGCTGCTTCTTCAGCAGAAGAACCACTCTTTTGTCCACAGAATGGGGAAATGTACCATGGTATGGTTGGTGTGCGGCGTGTGCCCAGTATGGGAGGACTGCAAACCCAATCTGTAAGTGGTCAATCTTTATACTACGTCCTGAAATTTCTAGTTAATTAATGTAGTGTGTCATTGAGTACTAATTAATTTCTCTGTCACAGGGCTCTAGGTCAGTACGGACAGTAGTATGGAGGACAGAAGCATGTGCATACAATGCTTGTTTCTGGGGTTCAAGGGTGCCAACAGTTGAGCCACATACAAGCAACTACCAGAGACATGGCAACAATGTGGGAAATGCTGGGCAGCGTGGTGGAAGGCATCGTAATTAACATACCATCGGTTGGGGCCAAGCACTACACAACTCTGTGCAGCAAAGCCAATGTAGCATGGATAAAAGATTATTCTATCAAACTACTTCTGTGCCACGGTGGGGGGTTGAGTGGCGTATGTTATTTTACGTATTTTAAAATATTTACATGGTCATCTAATGTTTCACTGTAGAAAATTGTTATTGTTCATGCTCGTGACTTGATCAACGCCTCCATTGAAGAAGGGGCGAACGTCAACAAGTTAATTTTGCTTAGCCGGCAAAATAGAATACGGGATTTGCTAGATGAAATGTCTACGCTCGTTACTGTGAAACAAGCGGAAGAAGAGCTGACGTTCGCACTAGTGTTGACAGTGGTGAAATTGGCGGTGGAGGTAGTGAACGTCGAAGCAAGTCAAGGCATGAACCAAGATTCTATGTTCGGAAGCGATAAACATTTTGTTTATTTCGGTTAATTTTGTTCTATTCAAGGATTCTATGTATTCATGGTGGTGGAGCAATTTTGTAAACTAAATATTTATATTTTTATTCAAAGCTTGCTACTTAATTTTTCTACTCGAAACTTGTTATTTCTCAAACTGCAACACTCAAGCACCCCAATCAAACACTCAATCAAACAAGTACCATTTGAATTTCCTACAAGTACCATATGTCGCTTCTGGATTTTAAACTTAGGAACATGAAAAATTAGGACCACCATGACCTAACTCTTTCATTTTGGGTTCATCGGGTCATTGCTTAATCTTGAATATAGATCTGGAGTAGATTAGGCAAACCACGCAGTATGTTCATCGGGTCATTCCTTAATCTTGAATAGATTAGATTAATTTTAAGGAGGTTATGAAGGGAGCTGATCCAACTGGGCAACTTCTCTAAACGGCCTGTCAAATACAATACTTGAAGTTGTAGGGGAGGAGAGGATAGATTCTGAATGTCAAGAATCTCGCCTTCTCCTGAGGCTACACCCAGAATCCGAAGGCAATTCATCTTGGCAATAGAGGCACACAACTCTGTCCCATTTGCTCGTTTCAAATTTTTTACACCTAGTTCCCTCAATTCGGTCAGCTTTCCCAAATCACTGATTATACCAGGGCCTTGATTTCCATCAATTTTCAACAAAGTTTGCAAATCTGTTAAACGCCCGATTCCCTCTAGTACCTTTACTGCTTCACACATGGAATAGGAAGGAGTAGCTTTTCTTCTATGATAAGCTATAAGATAACGCGGTTTCTTAAGCTTCAGGATAGCAAGTGGCAATTCAACAAGAAAAGTATGACTAAGATGTAGAAAGAAATACTTTAATTTTTGTGTATTTGTTTCATCTCACTATAGGGGTATATATACAATGGGGTTTCTTGTCTCACAAGAAACAATCTTACAGAATATATTCTAGATTACCTAAATATGAAATTAGAATATCCTAAATATATAGAATATCCTAAATATATACATGTTTCTATAATTAGAATATATACAACTTTCTATACTCCCCCTCAAGTTGATGCATAGATGTCTATCATGCCCAACTTGTCAACTGAGCTGTCAAACACTTTCTGAGATACCCCTTTAATAAGAACATCAGCTAATTGCTCCTCTGAGGTTACAAATGGAAAGCGAATAACTTTCCTGTCAAGATTCTCTTTAATAAAATGGCGGTCAACCTCCACATGCTTTGTTCGATCATGCTGAACTGGATTATGTGCAATCTGAATGGCAGCTGTATTATCACAATGTAAATCCATAGGACTTTGTAGCTTGAAACCCAATTCCTTCAGGACATTACGGATCCACAACATTTCAAAAACTCCATGTACCATACCTCGAAATTCAGCTTCTGCACTTGATCTAGCAACAACTTTCTGTTTTTTACTACGCCAAGTTACAAGGTTCCCACCAACAAAAGTGAAGTACCCTGATGTAAAACGTCTATCAGTTTTATCACCAGCCCAATCCGCATCTGTGTATCCAACAACTTCCAATTCATTTTTTTTCAAACAATAATCCCTTACCAGGCGCCATCTTCAGATATTTCAAGATACGAAAGACTGCATTCATATGCTCTTCACTAGGACAATGCATAAACTGGCTAACAACACTACAACATAAGCAATGTCAGGTCTAGTATGAGAAAGATAAATTAACCTTCCTACAAGGCGTTGATACCTCCCTTTACCAGTAGGGACTTGATCAGGAAGAATAGCAAGTCCATGATTCATCTCAATGGGTGTCTCTATTGGTTTGCAGTCCAACATCCTTGTTTCAGCGAGCAAATCAAGAACATACTTCCTTTGTGAAAGTGAAATCTCTTTCTTCAACCTTGCAACTTCAATGCCCAGAATATACTTCAGTTGCCCAAGATCCTTCATTTCAAATTCCTTCGACAGATACTTTTGCAAATCATTTATTTCTTTCGGATCATCTCCTGTAATGATCATGTCATCAACATACACAATTAGAGTTGTAATCTTACCATTCTTGTGTTTGATAAACAAGGTATGGTCAGAGTTGCTTTGTTTGTACCCAAAAGCTCTCATGGACTTCGAAAATCTTTCGAACCAAGTTTTTGGAGACTGTTTCAGGCCATACAAAGACTTCTTCAATTTGCACACCTTACCAGCGTCTCTTGGGTTATTCTTCACGCCTGGAGGCATATCCATGTACACTTCTTCCTCCAAATTTTCATTGAGAAATGCATTCTTCACATCAAGTTGATGCAAGGGCCAATCTTTATTTGCTACAAGTGAAATTAAAATTCGGATAGTATTAATCTTCGCCACAGGTGCGAAAGTCTCCTCATAATCAATTCCATGGCGCTGTGTATATCCCTTGGCAACTAATCTTGCTTTGTATCTATCAATAGTTCCATCTACATTAAGCTTCACATTAAACACCCAACGACATCTTACAGTCTTCTTTCCAACAGGCTTGTCTACTACCTCCTTGTCTACTACCTCCCAAGTGACATTCTTCTGAAGAGCTTCCAATTCTCCATTCATTGCTGTTGTCCATTTTGGATCCATCAATGCGTCATGCACGTTACTAGGAATAGATACAGTAGATAATTGATTAATAACAAGTGCATGTGACTCAGAAAGCCTATGGTTAGACATAAAGTTAGCTATAGGGTATTTAGCTTGGGCTTTGATGTCTGGTTCATATTGTTTTTTAGGAACTCCCTTAGTAACCCTCTGTGATTTCCTAGGTTCAACACTTTCTAACACAGAAGACTCATTAGAGGTTAAAGGTACCTGAGGTGGATCATTCTGGGCGAGATCTTCAGTTGCTGATGTAGAAAGGGAAATGTCGTGTGTATGAGTTTCAGATACATTTTGATCATTCTCTTATGTCTCATGAGGGAATTGATCGCTAGGAACCAATTAAGTGGTCAATTGTCTGCCCATTGGAAGTGTCTATCTCTCGAGACAAGTCATTTGCTGCTGCTGCAGGAACAGTTTCTGCTGTTACAGGAACTTCAAATTGTTCCTCCAAGTGTTCCAATTCTTCAAAGACATCAATAGAACGAGGATTCCCTTCACTATCGCTCTCCCCCTGAAGGGAAGACTAGGAGACTCCCCCTGAGTAATATGGCTCAGATTCATGGAATGAGACATCAAGAGATATATGCATTCTGTCAGTGAGCGGGTCATAACACCTGTACCCCTTTTGGAGCTCTGCATAACCCACAAAAATACATTTCTTCACATGGGGATCAAGCTTGCTCCGGTGTGGTTTTGGTATGTGGACATAGGCTGTACACCCATACACTCGGGGCTCCAAATTAGGCATAGATGGGATGAACAAAAGTGTATGAAGCTTCTGATGAGGATTCTTGAACTCAATTACTCGTGAGGGAGTACGGTTGATAACATATGCTGCAGATTTCACTGCTTCACCCCAATAGGATCGAGGTACATTCATGCCAAACAGGAAAACACGAACAACTTTCAACAACTGCCTGTTCTTTCGTTCTGCTAAACCATTTTGTTGAGGAGTATCAGAATTGGAGGTTTGATGACGAATTCCATTTGATCGGCAAAACTCAGACATAAGGCCATTAACAAACTCTCCACCATTGTCAGATTGAAACACTCTGATGGATTGTTGGTACTGTGTCGCCACCATTTTGTAAAAATCAGTAATGACACCCAGGTTATCCGAGTGCAATCATCAATAAAAGATACATAATATCGAGCTCCAGAAAAAGAAGGAATTTTTGCAGGACCCCAAACATCGGAGTGAATTTTCATAAAGGGAACAGGACATCTATGAATACTTGGCGAATATGGAATAAGGTGGCTCTTGGCCAGTTCACAAATGTCACAATGAAATTTTGAATCACTAACAACCGAAAACAAATGAGGCTGCAACTTCTTAAGATAACGAAAAGATAGATGTCCTAAACGACGATGCCATAACCATACTACCTCCCTCGCATTATCGACCCTAATGACCTGATTAGCTTGCCCCAAAAGATTCTTGCGTTTCTCTCCCGTCTCTGTCAGATCCAAGTAGTACAGTTTCCCCCTTCTAACACCATAACCAAGAATCTGCAGAGTCAGAATGTCCTGAAACACACAGAAAGATGGATAGAACGTCACAATACATGCAAGTGTTCGAATAATTTGACAGACCGACATGAGGTTATAAGCTAGTGATGGAACAATTAAGACGGATTCAAGAGTTAGGGTATCAGATAACACAATGGAACCTTCTCCGCTAACCAGAGTTGAGGTACCATCCGCAGTAGAGACAACATTTTGAGAGAAAACTCTAAGATTTACCACAAGATTAGGATCGTTTGTCATATAATCAGATATATATTTAGGATTTACCAGGTTTTGGAGCTTTCCAAGAGACTTTGGAAGTGAAGTGATTGATGTACCACGCAAGTCCAAATACCTCAGATGATGTAAATCTGTGACTTCAAGAGGGAACTTTGCCAAAGGTGCATCAGCCAAGACCAATACCTTTATCAGCATAAAACTAGACCGTAGTGTCTGCGTCAAGGACCTAGGCAGTGTATTCAAAGGAAACACAAGAACTGAGCAAACACCAGATGATGAATTTGTGCTAACTTCCTTGTCATCTCCTCCAACGATACTATTTTGGATTGATACTCGCCTGGTACTCTCATTTGATGGATTACCATCGCTCTCTCCATTAATAACTTGACAAAAATTTTCCTCCTTCAACCTGAAAAGAATAAACTCATGTATCCTAGAATGGACTTTGCAGGTCCTAACATTTCCATCAATTGCGACAACACGCACCAAGCTCCTAGCTATGAGTTGGTCAAGATAGTCTTCCGCAACATCTTCTAGCGTTTTTCCTTTTGTTTCTTTCACGAATCCCTCAGCTATCCATAACCATGTCAGCGTAATAGATTGCACTGGATGATCAACCGGAAAAACACCGAAGTAAAGAAAGCAGGATTTAAGGTAGTAAGGCAAATCACTGTAACTGAGTGACATGATTTGCTTAACAATCCGAGGATCGGGGCCCTGTGGTAACTTGGAAGAAAGAGCGTCACAAAACTTGTTCCATTCGAACACAGTCTTTTCTTTTGTGGAAAGAAGGCCGCCCATGAGCTCAATTGCCATCGGAAGCCTTGCATTTTTCTTCACAAATTCCTTTGAAACTTCCACCAACTCCGGTGGACACTATCCCTCAAAATCGGATGCAAACGCTTTCTTATAGAAAAGAATCAAGGCATCCTTCAAAGGCAAAGGATCAAGATGGTAAAAATGGATACTAGATGTCACAATGGAGCGAGCAACATCATCTGAACCCGTTGTAACTAGGATTCTACTACCATTATGATTATCAGAGAATGCATCTTTCAGAGAATTCCATAGTTCAAGGTTTTGAACAACATCAAGAACAGCAACATACCTCTTGTCATGAAGAAACTTGCTCACTTTGCGAATCAATTGAGTTGTGTCCATCGCATAGATCTCTAGAGGAATTGACTCCTTCAACCAGTCTTTGTAGATCACCTCCACCCACTTCACTAAGAGCTCTTTGATCTTCATTGATTCTGAGCTATATATCCGAGTGCGATACTCAAAATATTTCTTCACAGGAAGGCTTTCATAGACAGCATTCAAAAGGGTGGTTTTGCCAACTCCCTCAACTCACACCAGTGCAAAGACTGTTTTCTTTGATTCTCCCTCCAATAAGCAGTCTATTAGTACTTCCCAATCCGTCTGAATGCCAACCAATCCCCGCTCTTCCCAATAAAGGGAACCATCTCTACGAGCAACACTGCTTTTTGAGGAGCTCGAACCGGCCTCAAGATCGGTGTGAACGAAACCATAGTCCTTCCTTTTCTCATTGATCTCAACCAAGCTGGCTTTGATATCTTGTAGATCAGTTGCTACAGCATGGCGAGGCTTCAAACGCTTCAGAGATCCAAAAGTCTTACGAACCCAACCAAGGAAGCCACGGCGTAGAGGCTGCTGAGCAATGCGGAGACAAAACTCGTCCAACACATCCTCCATACCAAAGGCAGCTTGTCTTACTTGTTTCACCCAGGCCTTCACATCTTTCTCTGTTGCTGCTCTTTCATCTGCATCTCTCAGAAAACCTCGAATGAAATCCAGATCATTTGTAATGGATCGGACTTCCACAGGAACTTTCTTCAACTGTTTCACTTCTTCAACCAGAAAGGGAACCAAACGATCGACAGCGAGACTCACTGCACTCTCAGCCATTTTTTAGTTTGTTTTCCTTTTCTTCCTTGCAAGAAACTCCAGATGAAATGAGATCAGAATGAAATAAGAGAAACCAGAAGCTTTGATGGAATGAGATCCAAAATGAAATAAGAGAAACCAGGAAGAGGAAATTGAAGTTTCAATGACAATTGGACTTTATCCTATCTTCTTCGATTATTGAATAAAAAGCACACGACACTAACCTCGATTTAATGGAGAATTTCGCTCTCGGACAAAGCATGTATATATAATAATACCATATGTATAAAACTATTCAGATATCAACAAAACTTTCATAATCAGAATCTATAGATGGGAGAAACCAAGTAACCAGCTCCATAAAACTAATTTAACATGGACAAACTAAACATAAAAACAATTTTCATATTTCATTCCATCTTCAAAAGGTGAGTTCATTACATCAAACCACGAGTATCTTCCAAAACACATTTATCTACAATATGATATTGGAGTAACAAAAAAAAATACCACCACCCAAAATGAATTTACTTTCTAGTTTTAGCCTCACCACACTCAAAACTCCATCAGTATTCCAAAACCAAAGTCACTTTGATTGCCGGGCTCCTCACAGCCCTCAGCAATAAAACATAACATCTTTAACATTGTCCTTGATCATCGGAAGGGGGCGAACAGCTGCATTTCGCCGCCTTGCACCTCTTGCTTCAGTGGACTCAGAGTCAGAAGTATCATTCTCAACATAATACCGGGCCCTAAATGCAGCCAAATGAGCATAATATGCTGGTGGAACTGCAAAAGAAAAACATTGCCAATCAATACTACACAAAAGTCTATGCAAGAATTGAAAATATAAATAAAAGGCGCTAAGAGAAATGAAATACAAACCTATGGACACAGATCGCGTGCACCTCGCATACCTGAAACATAAAACCCAGTGGCTATTTGATCAGAATTTGAACTAATCTAAACTGAAAAAATTATGAGATGTAAGTAATGAAGAAAGTACGTGTAGCAGAGGTTGTTGGTCAGCAACTGCAATGCATCCGCAGTGAAGTGATTCTCATCCCACAGAACATGGTAATGAGTAGGCCTGCTGGTACCCTAAATAAATACAAAGAATTGAGGAAAAAATAATTATAAATATAGTCATTGTTAGAGAGCTTATGGTATTTAATTAACAATCAATGTACCTGTATCCCTGCATGGCTGCAGAGATAGAAATCAAACTCTGACGGATGGCATATCATAGTATCAACAACAGTTCCTAGTATTCATGATTGGAAGTTGGAACAGAATTCAGTAAGAAATATCAAGGACAGTTATAATTACTCCTAACAAAGTAGTATAATCGATGAAGGTTTCAATGTATCAATTTAACAGAACAGCAAGATCTGGTACCAGGCAAAACGTTCCCACTCCTATCTGTGGCATTCCTGTCACCATGATTGTTAGGAAACAATCTTGTGTGATGCCTTTTCTGCACCACGACAAAGGTAATAGGAGGGAGATACCCAGCCTCCAACGAATTGCAAGCCTGAAATAGGAACACAAAGCAAAAAATAAGTTAAGGAAAATAATGCAAGACTCATATTGAAAATACTTAAGAGAAAGGAACTGAGGTACTATTGTATTTAAGGCATTCTCCATATCAGACTAAAAGCTTTCTACTCATTAACAACACCAAGTACCTTTCTAATTGCATCAACCTCATGCAACAACACTTGACTGAACTGCCCTTCGCTCACACCATCTCTGTAAGTAAGAAAACAGGCAAGTAAAATGAGAAAGCTGAAATAGGGGGAAAAACAACAGCTTCCCTACCTATTGATGATATGAGAAAACTGTTACCTATAAAAGATAATCCTGTGAGGCTTCTGCCCAGTTGATCTCTTGAAAGAGATCAGTAGCTCCCTGGACAACAGAAACAACAAGTAAGACAATTACTACAGCATCTCTTTGAGGATAATGACTTTGAAGGATTAGATTCCCACCTAACCATCCCAGCATTAACGGCACCTCTTTCAGGATCCTGAACAACTTTGTAAAGGTCCTGAATCAGTTCTTGCCTGTGAGGCTGTGCAGAGACCAGACCTCTGTATTTGGTCACATGTGGCCAATCCATTGAAGCCACCACCTGTGGTCAACTCCAATGTAGCAATTATAAATGTATAGTTCGTGGTAAACTTGAATCAAATATGAAATATACATATATATAAATATATACACCAATATGACCAGCAAACAACTAGCACATACCGCTGCTATTGAAGGAGTTGAGTCTTCCCCGGGTTGAGGATGGGTAACATCAGCACCAAAAATGATGGTTGGTACATCAGTAATCAGAGGTATTCTTTGCTGCAAAAAATCAGCCAGCACATTGTTGCGACCGCCAGCCTATATCAAACCAGGTATGAGTACCAGTTATTAGCAACTAACAATCACCGCAAAGGTAAAAGGAAGTGGAATGTAAATACCTTCACATTAATCTTGAGCGCCACATTCTCAAGATATTGGGGACTGATTCTCCCGGCATGTTTGGCTTGGCAGCACTGTGAAACCAGACCCAAATCAATCTCACACACCCGTTTTATCCTCCCTGCAAGAGACAAAGCAAGTAAGATTGAGGAAACAAAATTATTCCTACTCTATTGATACTTTAAGTCAAATTCTTACCATAAGAACCGCTGAAATCGGGCAAGACTATAATCACCAGCTGGAGTTGACCTTTTCCTCCTGAACTAGCAATTTTCCTATTGCACTGGTTGAGAAGGTCAGTCAGAGTTCTCTCAATCTGATCTGCACGTGCCGATTGCATCGGAAGTACTGGATTTGGGTTGAACACCTGACAAAATTCAAGTACAGTAGTGAAGAAAATGTCAAAGATGATGGAAATTCTACAAGGTTGCAAGAGGTTAAAAAAATCTATACCATTCCTTTGTTGGCACACATGCCAGTTAATTCCCAAAAGAATGCACTAGCATCATTAGGACGCAAGCGTTGAGAGAAAGTCACACATGCCCAGTGTTGTACACTGGCACCCTCATGCATTCTCTGTAGATGGTAATCATATTAGAAATCAGTTCTGACAGTGCACATGAAAACACAACTGCATTGTAATATAGAGTAAGAAACAGCGACTGAGGCGTTGTACATTAGTTCAGTTATCATTCCAGTATAACATTACAGTTGACATGGAGATGAAATAATAACATCCCCATGTGTCAAACTACATGATCTTGGGAAATTGCAAAGATGTAGTATGATAAATAAAAAATGGCAGCTCCCAGTTCATAAAGATGATAATGATACATTACTAACATCATGGAAAATGTCATTAGAAAGAAACAAAAGTTTATAGGTAAACAGAACAGTAGATAACAATTTTATCTTGCCAAAATCATACATATAGGTGGTGTTTGACTAGATAATTTATAAGCACATTTAGTCAATTACTTCTATCATATGCACAATTATAATAAATTGTCTTTAATTCTCTTTTTAAATCACCTTTTGCATTATGATTTTATATTGTGTATGCTATAAATTAGAGGAAAAGATAATTGAGGATTAAAGCAAGATCAAGATATCCTTACCGCATTAATCATATTCCACTGACCCACACGGGGTTGAATCCTTTTATCTTTACCACTATTGTGGTATTGTAGCTATAAAACAAACATAAACAAATTCAAGTAAAATTATTTAGAATGTATTCAATAGTAATAAAGCATTTCTAGATGAAGAGAGAAACATATAAGCAGATACACAATTACCCATGGAGGTGGTAAGACCCTGGCCCCAGGAATAACCGCAAGCGAATTAGTAACTTTAATCCCAAATTCTTTGGCATATTCATCATCCTCATATTTGTTCTGGAGTACCATCTGCAAGCAACATAAAATGTTAAATTAAAAATAAAGATATACAAACTAGTGAAAGCCTGTTGTGATTAGTTAAACGCATGCACAAAAATTCCTACGCTAATAAAAGAAATTAGTGCTCATACCCCTTCGATATTCCGTTGCCTGTCATTAGGCCTCTGACAGGCTGCTTTCAACATCGCAGTCACTTGCTTATCAGTCAGCTTTTTGGCGTATCTCTGCCCCTTCGCAATTTTGCATAGCTGAAATCGAATGATATCTTTCACTATTCACAAAGTGTGATCGAATAAACAATACAAAGACATATAAAACTACTAGTTTCAGAAGGAAAATCAAACCTCCATCGGCAAGTAAATGGGTCTTGAATCATTTCCCGCTTGAAGTGATGGCCAATGACCAAATTGAAGCTTGATTTGGTATTTTTGGTGGAAATACATAGCTACTGACATTGACTTACCCTCCATATCAAACCTACAAATAATCAACAACACTTCAATTCATACAAACAAATTTACGGGGATAATGAAAAAGAAAAGCAAAAGCATCGGGAGGAGGGGGATAAATGACTCGGAATAGCAATCTCACTTCGTTTCATTTGTTGATTGGGGAGACAACCCTACAATCTTTATCCGCCTATTTTCCAGGTGCGTCAACTCAACTTTAACCCCTCTCAAGACCTTCTTGATCTAGGAGAAAAAAATACCCAGTAAGAACAACAATTTTCTTGAGCTTGAAATAAATATATTCTATAATGGAAAAACATTGCTCATACATCAAATAAAAAGAATGTTCAATAATTCAATTTAACAACTTAACATCAGAACAATACCTTAACACGATCAGCATCAGACAGGGGTCTTGATATATCTCTGGAATTCAGGTACTTCATAACAAAATCAATGACTGGTATATCTTCATAGAAGGTTGTCGCAGATACATCTGCAAAATAACAATTGTAAAAGGTAAAAAAACTAAAACAAACCCAGTCTCTCCCACATTGGCTCGCTTCCTACCCTTTTGACCGAAGAGGTTATTTTCTAATACAGTACAACATAAATTCAAAGATATTTGACCAAACTTTTGCACAAATACATACCAATATTAAGAGACATCCCCATTTGGGTTGGGCGGAGACTTTGATAGTAGCCTCTCCAACATTCTAACCCGTCACCTACTTCACTCTTCCTTCCCAATTTCTCATCAAAAAAAGATCTTCCAATAACAGTATAGCTGTGGAGGATGATAAAGCAATTACTTCAAAACATAATTAGATGTTTGATCGAATCTAAACTTCAAAAGAATTAATTTGGTTCTTACTTGTTAGAAGGCACTTCTCTTAATACCACATCAAGTATCTGTATGACTTCTTGTGGTGTATCCGGCTGCTGGCCACGTAGAAACTGCTCCAAGTGATGTAAATCAGCTTGGGCAGCAAGCTTAATAGTCACCTTAAAGTCACGATCTCTACAAGTCCAAACAATCATGCATCATCACTCAACAAATAAAGTAAATATAAAAAGGGCCAAACTAACAACAATTTGCATACAGAAAATACAGATTAAATGTTATAATAGTCAAAAAAAAAAAAAAAAAACCTTTTGGCTCCCTTTCCATCCTTTGCCCCGCCAGCACCTTTTCCCTTCTTATCAGAGTCTGCCAACTTAATTACAAACTCTTTGGAGTTGAATGGTAGAGCACCGGCAGTAAAGAGGCTTTTTCTACCATCATATACAGGTTTTCTCTTACCCATATGGGATTCGCGGAATTGTGACACCAACTGGCGCATCACCATTCTATTCACCCCTATAGATGTCACTTCTGGACTAATAGCTACCTGCAAAGTGAACTTTTGAATCAGCAAAAACCAATTCTTCCAAAGAAATAAAATGGAAATGATGTTCAAGCAAAGTTAAATGCAATATATACAAAATAGCCTATAGGTAACTGATACAAGTAATGTTGATGCGTGCAGTGTGTGTGAAATATCCGCTGATGAAGGATAAAAACACAATTTACACATAAAAATTAAAATATTGTTTCCATGAGGCGAGAATCAGATGATCCTGAAACAAAAACAATGAGCAAGAGCATCCACATGATCAAAGTGTAAGGATCCAACAGATTAATCATACGTGAAGAACTTGGAAACATTTTTTATGAAGGATGGTTTGCAAAATCTCAAATAATCTCTCTCAAAGGGTCAATTTGAACACATTTTTTTGGTAAGTAAAACTTGAACATAATTGAGATTTTGACAAAAGCTGAAGAAGTGCAAATTAAAACATAATCTACGAACAAAAACTGAAACGTGATCGGTTAAACTTGCAGAGGCAAAAACAAATTTTCGATCAAATGCAAATAAAAAAACATGAAGAGCAATTGCATCAACGCAGATGTCTCAAACCAATTTACTTCAGAGAATCTGAAATTTAAACCACATAAATCATCAACATATACTTGGTAAACAAAATAACCGAACATGATGAACAAATTGAAACTAAAAATACATTGAACAAGAAGTAAATTTCAAACAACGAAGACTATCAAGGCAGATTTCAATCTGCGTTTGATCAAATGGTACTACAACCAATAAGAAATGTAGAACCACCTGAAATCATCAAACAAGAGTTGACCTTCGAAATAAACGCCATGAACAAATCTAAACCAAAAACATTAAACAAGAAGCAAATTTCATACAACAAATACAATCCAGGCATATTTCAGGTGATCAAATAGTACTACAACAGAGAAGACGTGTAGAACCACCTATCATTAAACAGTAACCGATCGACTTGAAAACCAAAACACTGAACATGATGAACAAATCTAAGCGAAAAACACACAAAAGAGGAAGATCAAACAGTAAAAAAGAGAGATTCAACAAATATAGGCAGATTTCAGTAGAAAATCGATCTGCAAGTAACTTAGCAAGAAGAAGCCTAAAACAGAGGAGGTTATACTCACATCGTAGTGGTGAAGCGGCATGTCTTGAAGCTTAACCAAGAAGTGATTGGCCTTGACGACACATTTTTGTCCGACCGTACCGTAACCAGGCCTCCGCGGAAACCTCATGGACTTTGAAGACTCCGGCGGAGGACGTAGCGGTTGGATTTGGATCATCAATTTTTGTTCAACCTCCGCGCTTAGCGACGCCGCTGCAGCAGCAGCAGTAGAAGTAGAAGACGATCCGACTTCTCGGATCGCCTGAGGAGGTTGTGAAGAAGAAGGTTGAACGGACGGTTGTGGAAATGGAGGAGACTGTACGGACGAAGGAGCGCTGCCTCTACCGCGACCACCGCCTCGCTGAGACGGAGGACCTGGCCATGGCTGACCTCCACGGCCTCGTCCTCCATCACCACCACCACCGCGGCCTCCGCCGCGGTTAGCACTCCCGCCGCGTCCTGACATTTCTCAGATCGGAAGGTTTTGACGAGAGAGATGATGATGAAACGAAGTAGAAAACAAAAAGAATTTAATGAAACAGAGAGGCAGAGAGAAACAGAGAGCAAAGTGAAGAGCAAAGAACGTAAAGTGATGAGTGAGTGAGGACTGAGGAGGCGTTTGCAGACGGCTTTCCTCGCTTATATAGAGAAGGAGAGTAAAACAGGGACCACTGGTGTGATGGATGGAAAGCATGGGCGGGAGTTTATTTGCTTGACATTGTTGCCCCTATAAATCTTCTAAATATCATATTGCACCCCTTAATCAAGCAAAAGACTGAGAGTTGCCACTTTTGTTCGCTCCTAAGTTCGCTCCTTCTTACAAACAAATTTCGAAGACAGGGAAATCCAATGGAAATTACACATGACGTGTGAGATCACATGCCATTAGGGGTGGGCATCTCATCCCGCGATCCCAATTTTGTTCCGATCTCGTCCCGTTCCAATTTTTTCGGGTCTTAATGGGATTGAATAATTTCATCCTGATCCCGTCCCGTCCCGATCTAGAATGGGATGGGATGGGATGGGATGAAGATTTTCAATCCCGCCAATCCCGTCCAGTCCCGAACTAATTTTTTAATATTAATTATTAATATTTTTATTTACTTATTTATTTATTTTATGAACATTTGCGGCTTTCAGCAGTCCAGGCTTCCAGCAAAATATATTGTCAAATGCAGTCCAGCAGTTTCAGGCTTCTATTTGATATGTCCAGATCAGCACGTTGATCCCGTCCCGTCCCGTCCCGAACCCGTTTGAGATGGGATGAGGTCGAGATGGGATTTTTTCCATCTCGTCCCGTCCCGATCCTGTATGAACGGGATGGGATAGGGATAGGTATATCTCTTCCCATCCCGTCCCGTGCCCACCCCTACATGCCATGATTCCTTCCTTCAACATTCAGAATTGACACTGATTTTGTTGGATTTATATTTTGAATTTTGAATATGATTTTTTTTTTTTTTTGTAATTTTACCTTTTGCTATGTGTTTGTGTTTGTGCTACATTATTATTTGGTACATTTGGTAAATAGTTTAATGTGGATGTCAGAATTTTGTCCATATAATCTGTTGTAAACCCTAATCGGGATGTCAAGCCCTAAAGATACATGCCGCGGCGGAGGCCTTTGAGCTTTACCATGGGCACATGTGACCCCTGGTGTTACCATAGGCGCCTGTGGTATTTTAGAAAGTAAATATTTTTAGGGAGTATTAATGATTGTGAGTCGGTGAGAAACGTGTGAGCTATCCTGTCAACAATGCACGTTCAGCCTGTAGTCGTGGTTTTGTTTGGTAATTTTTATTATTTCAGATTTCATTTGATTTTTATTAGCCCCATATCGAACAAGATTTGATTTAAACAAGATAGGATTGAACCAAATGCCACGTTGATCTTACGTAGAAGATATCACAAGTGCACTCCACTAGTATCTTGATGATAAGGTATGACAATGTGGCTACATAGAACTTGAAAGCCAAAAATGAGCATATCGTATGTTCTGTTCTAGCCTCACTACAAATGGAAATCCTTATTAAAACGAGTAAGTCCAACTAGTCATGTATGACATTCTTTTTTTGCATTTTTTGATGTTTTTGCACTTTTTACTCATTCTCTTTAAAATACAACCACAAACACTATCTATAAAAGGGTTAGAAGTGTAAAAAGGCCAAAAAATGCTAGCAAACATGGCTGGCTAGAATTGTTGTATTAAAACACATAATGTCTGAAACAGTATTCATTTCGATCAAAATGCGAAAAAGGGTATGAACATAAATCACAACACATGAATTGCAAAAATTAAAAGAAATAAGTAAATAAAACATAGATTGTGTTTTTTTATCAAAATATATGAAATAGCAATGAATCAATAAAAGCAAGGGTAAGTAAAAAGACTGAAATATTCTCATTATAAACAGACAAGGGCTAGCGTTTTACAAGAAATCTCAAACCAACAGAGGTCTTTTACCATCAAGTGTGTTGGCGATAGATAGATATATAAAAAATTAAAAATTAAAAAAAATTAAAAAAAAAAAGGAAAAGCTTTGCCCTCCATCTCTATCTATCCAAGGGATGGAAGGGCAGAGGCCTTTGGTGTCCCCTATAGTCAAGAATTTGGGACCTCACCCTTTGACTATCTGGTTCGATTAAAAAAAATAACGAATAGAAAGGAATTAATGGCAAGGAAATAAAGGAATTGTACAGTATAAAATAACATAGTGGGGTGGGAATTGGTGAACGACCAATGTTGTTTATTTAGTACCTTCAGTAGTTATTGTAGTTGTCGTGCTCTATGGATTATTAACCAGTGGTATTCAAGCTTTTATTTTTGCAACTTTAGGTGCGACCTCATTCCCTAGGTACAAGAGCTTTAAAAATGTAAATATAAGCAGCAAAAACTATTTCCCATAATTGGTGATACAGAGTTTTCGTATAGAATTTCTAGTAGTAGATTCATTATCAAAGAAAATATTGTGATTGGTCCAGAAGAACTTGGTTTTGAATTATCAAAGAAAATATTGTGATTGGTCCTATAGTATTCAAAGTCATGGTTGTTGATAATATCTACTAGCACTTCTATTTTCAGAAATTAACAAGACATCTTTATGTGGTTATTGTCTTTGGTCAACAATGCACGGTGAAATGTTGTTTGTTCGCTTAGCAATGTGCATTGTGATATTATGACGTCTTTATGTGCAAAACTATATGTTCTTTAATTTTAGGGCATTACAAGTCGTAAACAATGCAAGTGTTTAACAAATAAGCTTTTGATTTACATATTCTTTAATTTGTTAAAAGTAGTCATCTTGTGTCATTGTGAGTAGGTTTGATACTTTGTCGCTTTGTTACCAATCAAGTCTTGGCGAATTTCATGTTTAGTTATGGGTAGGATTGATACCTTATTTCGCTTTGTTACCAGTCAAAGTCTCGACGAAGTTTCATGGTAAGTTATATATTCTTTCTTTTGCCTTGTTTAAGAACATATTCTAAAGCAAAAGTGCTAAAGAAATCCACCTAGTGAAGTAATCCTAGTTATAGTAACCACTGAGGAATCCTTAAAAGTGTGAGGCATGCTTTATTTATAAAAAAAAAAAAAAATGTAACACAAAGAATTTCAAAAAGTAGATGCTCTCAGGAACAACAAAAAAAAAAAAAAAAAAATCAAAACCAAAACCAAAAACAAAAACAAAAACAAAAGCAAAAACAAAAGCAAAACTCATTTGGTCTATCTACTCTGTCTCCACCAATCAAGTGATGGACTCAGTCTCCATATTAAAAATATAGTCCTCTTTGTCGTTGTTATTCAAAAAAACTAGTTTCGCTGACTTGCTTTGTATCCTTTTTTTCTGCAATAAAAGATAAAGATGGGGTCTTTTCCGTACAGAATATGACTCATAGTTCCACGGGCCCCATATCTTCCATCGCAGTTTCCAGGTGCTTCGTAGCATTTAACGCAACGCGTTTGTGTCATTGACTCATTTCGTGCATTTTTGGCGGGGTCCACAATATCAAAAATGGGAAATGTTTTTGAAAAGTTTATTTCTTGAAGTTGGGGCATTTTGGAAAATAAAGGGTATTTTCGTCCATGAAAAGTGGAACTTGGTTTAGTGGGGACTTTTTTTTTTTTTTTGATGGAAGGGTAGTTAATGAAACTAACGTGAGTGATGAGAGTGAAATTCGAATTGAATTGAAGTGGTGATCAGCGGAGAAGTCGGATTTATGAACTTAAAGAGACAATTGTGCGTTACGTGTTTAGCGGCAACGTTTGTGTTGGAGACCCCAGAGTTTTGGGAGGACTTCAAGGTTTTACAAATAATTAAATCATGACGGCTCCACTGATGAATTATTTATTGTTCTGTCATTAATTACCCTGGTTAGAAAGCTTGGTTTCCTAGCTATGTTTCACCCCAATTTTAGGCAGCTAAGTTTTATACCCATTTTTAGTTAGATTTTGGATTTTTTATAATTCTACCCCAATAAATAATGTTTATTGTTTTGTTTAAAAAAGAAGAGGTAAATATCTAAAAACACCCAAGTTTGACAAAAAAAAATGGCTTTAAAGCCTGACTCTCTAGAAAAACTCATATTCCACATCAATAGAAACTAGTTTATCAGCTGTCTTGTTGGCATGGTAACGTGTCAAGTCTTTGGCACTCTCGGGGGCAAACCTACAAAGGGGCGAGAGGGGGCAACTTCCACCCCCCCCCCCTCAATTTTCAAAAAACAAAAAATAGTATATACGTAGTATTTTTGAAATTTTTAATATAAACGTAAATTCACGATATTATAAAACTTAGTTTATTAAATGACATAGTGATGCATTTTTAAAGCTTCATTACTAATGACCCAAGTTGGATTCCCTTTGAACGTAAGAATTTTAGAATTCTTTAAACAAATATATAGATTTTTTTATTCTCTCTAAATGTAACCATTTCTGACATTTTTTTTTTCATAAGATGTTTTTATACAATTATTTGAATACATTGAGGGTCCGATTGGTACACGGTAAATAATGTATAATGCAAATATTTACAGTGATTACATAAATTAGGTGTTTGGTTGGCTTTACAGAAAATAGTTATAGGAATTTGAATTCAAGACTTCTGCATCTCCTAATTATAAAATTCTACAAAACTTTACGAGACAAAATCTCCCGCACTACTTTGCAAAACTCTCATAATCTCCTCGAGTACTCCCAACTCTTTTATAAACACCCCAACCACCGACACTTTCACAAGTATCATCGTTGCCACTTGCCACGACCACCATACCATAACCATCACAACCACCACCATGCCACTACCACCGACGCCGCCACCTCCACCACTACCACTACCATGTCATAATCATCACAGCCAACACCACCTCACTATTACCACCATAACTGTTGTAATCGCAAGCCACTACCTCTACCACAACCACCACCGCCATTGCCACTACCACAACCACCATATCCACCATTATTATTACTACCACCATCGTAACAAAACCATCACAACCATCAACTTCACTAGTACATCGTCACAACCAATATTACACCACAACTACCATGTCATAATCACTACAACTACTACCACCTCTACGACTACCAACGCCACAATCACCATAGTCGCCACAACCAGCACCATCACCGCCACAACCACCATAGTCGTCGGCACAACCACCGTCATTGCCGCCACCACCATCATTGTCCACATTCGCAATCACAATCACCACCACCATAATCATGCCACAATTATGACTACTACTATCACCACCACTACCCACAATCATTTGTATGATTTGCATTGATTTTCCTTAATTACTACCAAACATCCGTAAAATAATGCATTACAAACTAATGTAGTGCAAACTAATGTATCTGCATCAATTTGTGAAATGCATTATTTTACAATGTACCAAACGGAGCCTAAAAAGAAAAATATTATAATTTAATGAAGACTTCTTTATCCACAAGTACTATGAAACCCAAACAAAAAACAATGTCATAAATAAGACCCACAAAAAACGTGTAACTAAAATATGATATAACAAACTATAGAACTTAATGAAAATATGTATCATTAATCAACCCATAAAAAATTATGGGGGTTGGATTGGCAAAACCCTCCAACCCATTTTTTTTTTCTATAAACTTGTAATTAGGATCTTATTATGCTCGCACATTTCAAATTTTTTCAAATTAAACTTACATATTTGTCTTAATTATTTTGTAATTTTAATCATGTATTCTAGTTATTAGGCTTTTTTACGTTTGTTAAATTGTTGACAACTTAATCACAATATGACTTAAAATATTATACCCGATTCAGTTTGATATATACAATGTGCTTTTTATAGTTCTACAGATAAATACTCAGTACTATATTAAGCTCATGAAGAATACAATTAGAATTATATTTGATTTTGGTGTTTACTGGAGATGTTAGTAGAAATTAGTTATCAAATTTTCAATCCGGATAAAGGGTTATAATTTTGTTTTTCAAAGTAATTTCGGTCTCATGATTTAAGTAATATTTGTTGTATATAGAAAAAACGTAAAAGTTTTGTGTGTATGTCAAATATATATAAATACATAGACAAGTAAGATACAAATAATTTACCTAATAAATACATTAAATACATAAAATGACACCTAAATACTTAAGTATCCCTATAAATGTAATTTGCTTCATAATTTTATGGGTTTTACATGAAAAAAAAACTACAAAAAATGACGAAATATTTTGATCGAAAAAATATAATTTGCTTCATATTTTTTTTTTGGCTTTACACGAAAATGTCGAAATTTACAAAGAAACACACGAAATATTTTGAAATAACACATTTTTCTTTTTCGAAACTTCGAATTTCTAGACCTTAAAAAAGGAAATATTTCACGAAATTTTGCAAAATCACAATCCTTGGTCTGGAGTACAAAATTTTATAGCTTCGCCCCTGATAACTCCTATTAACGACCAACAATTCCTACCATTTCACAATTTTTAACTAAAATCCTGGGTCTGCCACTAACACTCCCCATATAGGTCACTAAGTTACCAAATATAAATTTTTTTTCATTCTCGTCGACCTATTATTATAATTTTTATGCATCACCATTACAGTATACTACCTTCACATTCTTTTTACTTGGGCTTAGCTCCCTGTCTAGGATTTGATTGTCCTAACTTCCCTAGCCCAATAAAGCATGTTATTTCTGGAGGATAAAAAATGTTTACTTTGATTTATTAATAAGATTATCAAACAATTTTTTTTTTTTTTATTGTTATTGGATTTTTTTCTTCGTTGGGCCTAATTTATAGATTTGTAGGCCTAGAATTATGCCCATACGTTAGAAATCCACCTAGTGAATTAATAGTTATAGTAACACAAAGAGTATCAAATTTTGGATGCTCTCATGAACATGAACATGAACAAAAACAAAAGCAAAATCAAAGCTCACTTGGTCTCTCTACTCTACCAATCGAGTGATGGACTCAAAGTCTCCATATTAAAAATATGGGCTTGTATTATTAGCAAGGAAATGGGCGAGGAAACGGGCGAGGGAGGGGGGGTGCAACCCTCCATCTCCCTCGAGATGCACGAAGGCACACATCTCGAGGGGATGGTGGGTTGCACCCCCTCCCTCGCCCGTTTCCTCGCTTATTTCCTCGGCAATTAGAATTCCCCTAAAAATATAGTCCTCTTTGTCGTTGTTATTAAAAAAATGGTTTGTCTAATTGGCGAGGAAACGGGTGAGGGAGGGGGGTTAACCCTTCATCTCACTCGAGATGCGTGGAGGCACACATCTTGAGGGGGATGGAGGGTTTCACCCCCTCCCTCGCCCGTTTCCTCGCCAATTAGAAATCCCCTTAAAAAAAAGTCTCGCTGACTTGCTTTGTATGGAAATTCTAAATGGCGAGGGATCCAGCGAGGGAGGGGTGAAGCCGTTCATCTCCCTCGAGATGCATGAACCCCTGTTTCCTCGCTGTTTAGACAAACCCTGCTTTGTATCCTTTTTTCTGTAATGAGTGAGGCTACCTGTCGAGGAAACCAGCGAGGAAAGAAGGGAGAACCCTCCATCCCCCTCGCGATGCGTGCCTCCCATCCTCTGCACGCATCGCGAGGGACCCTCGCTGGTTTCCTCGACAATTATAATTTCCCTTCCGCAATAAAAGATAAAGATGGGGTCTTTTCCGTACAGAAAATGACTCATAGTTCCATGGGCCCCATATCTTCCAACGCAGTTCCCTCGCTCTTTCCCTCGTTTCATGCATTTTTGGCGGGGTCCACAATATTAGAAATGGGAAATGTTTTTGAAAGTTTATTTCTTGAAATTGGGGGCATTTTGGGAAATAAAGGGTATTTTCGTCCATGAAAAGAGGAACTTGGTTTAGTGGGGACCGTTTTTATTTTTTTTTTATTTTTTTGGTGATGGAAGGGTAGTTAATGAAACTAACGTGAGTGATGAGAGTGAAATTCGAAGTACTTAAAAAGACAATTGTGCGTTACGTGTTTAGAGGCAACTTTGTGTTGCGGACCAGGTTTTTAGGAGGACTTCAAGGTTTTACAAATAATTAAATCATGACGGCTCCACTGATGAATGAACCCGTCTAACTAGCGAGGGAGGTGGTTGCAACCCTCCATCCCCTTCGGGATACGCGAAGGGATGGAAGACACGCATCCCAAGGGCGATGGAGGTTGCAACCCCTCCCTTGCTGGTTTCCTCGCCGGTTAGAATTTCTGCTGATGAATTATTTATTGCTCAGTCATTAATTACCCTGGTTGGAAAGCTTGGTTTCCTAGCTATGTTCCACTCCAATTCTAGGCGGCTAAGCTCTATAGCCATTTTTAGCTAGATTTTAGATTTTTTATAATTCTACCCCTTATATAGATAATGTTTGTGGTTATGTTTTAAAAATAAGAAATAAATATGTAAAAATATCAAAATTTGACAAAAAAAAATGGCTTTAAAGCCTGACTGCCTGAACAAACTCATGTTTCACATTAATAGAAACTAGTTTATCAGCTGTCTTGTTGGCATGGTAACGTGTCAAGTCTTTGGCACTCTCGAGGGCAGACCTACAAATCGGCGAGAGGGGGCAATTTCCACCTCCCCCCCCTCCCCCCTCAATTTTCAAAAACAAAAAATAGTATATACATAGTATTTTTGAATTTTTTCAATATAAACATAAATTCACGATATTATAAAACTTTGTTTATTAAATGACATGCAACTCTTTAGTAGAGTGATGCATTTTTAAAGCTTCGTTACTAATGACTCAAGTTGGATTCCCTTTTAGTGTAAGAATTTTAGAATTCTTTAAACATATATAGAGATTTTTTTATTCTCTCCAAGTGTAACCATTTTTGACATTTTTTTTTTCATAAGATGTTTTTATACAATTATATGAATACATTGAGGGTCCGCTTGATATACGGTAAATAATGTATAATGCAAATGTTTACGGTGATTACATAAATTAGGTGCTTGGTTGGCTTTACAGAAAATAGTTATTGAAATTTGAATTCAAGACTTCTGCATCTCCTAGTTATAAAATTATACAAAACTTTACGAGACAAAATCTCCCGCACTACTTTGCAAAACTCTCATAATCTCCTGGAGTACTCCCAACTTTTTTATAAACACCCCAACCACCGTCACTTTCACAAGTACCATCGTCGCCACTTGTCACGACCACCATACCATAACCATCACAACCACCACCATGCCACTACCACCGACGCCGCCACCTCCATCACTACCACTACCATGTCATAATCATCACAGCCAACACCACCTCAGTATTACCACCATAACCGCCGTAATCGCAAGCCACTACCACAACCACCATAACATAACAACCGCCATTGCCATTACCAGAACCACCATATCCACCACTATTATTACCACCATCGTCACCACCATTATAACAAAACCATCACAACCACAACCATCAACTTCACTAGTACCACTATAAATGTTGTCGTCGTCACAACCAATATTACACCACAACTACCATATCATAATCACCACAACTACTACCACCTCTACGACTACCAACGCCACAATCACCATAGTTGCCACAACCATCACCGCCACAACCCTCATAGCCGCCGACACAACCACCGTCATTGCCGCCGCCACCACCACCATCATTGTCCACATTCGCAAGCACCATCACCATAATCACAATCACCGCCACCATAATCATGCCACAATTATGACTACTACCATCATCACCACCACCCACAATTTGTATGATTTGCATTGATTTTCCTTAATTACTACCAAGCATCCGTACAATAATGCATTACAAACTAATGCAGTGCAAACTAATGTATCTGCATCAATTTGTGAAATGCATTATTTTACAATGTATCAAGCAGAGCCTGAAAAGAAAAAAATTATAATTTAATGAAGATTTCTTTATTCACAAGTAGTATGAAATCCAAACAAAAAACAAAGTCATAAATAAGACCCACAAAAAACGTGTAACTAAAATCTGATATAACAAACAATAGAACTTAATGAAAATATGTATCATTAATCAACCCATAAAAAATTATGGGGGTTGGATTGGCATTGTAAACCCTCAAACTCATTTTCTTTTCTATAAACTTGTAATCAGGATCTTATTTTGCTCGCACATTTCAAAAATTTCCAAATTAAACTTACATATTTGTCTTAATTATTTTGTAATTTTAATCATGTATTCTAGTTATTAGGGTTTTTTGCGTTTGTTAAATTGTTGACGACTTTATCACAATATGACTTAAAATATTATACCCGATTCAGTTTGATATATACAATGTGTTTTTTATTGTTCTACAGATAAATACTCAGTACTATATTAAGCTCATGAAGAATACAATTAGAATTATATTTGATTTTGGTGTTTACTGGAGATGTTAGTAGAAATTAGTTATCAAATTTTCAATCCGGAGCAAGGATTATAATTTTGTTTTTCAAAGTAATTTCGGTCTCCTGATTTAAGAAATATTTTTTGTATATAGAAAAAACGTAAAAGTTTTGTGTGTATGTCAAATATATATAAATACATAGACAAGTAAGATACAAATAATTTACCTAATAAATACATTAAATGACGCCTAAATATTTAAGTATCCCTATAAATGTAATTTGCTTCATAATTTTATGGGTTTTACACTAAAATAAAACTACAAAAATGACGAAATCTTTGGATCGAAAAAATATAATTTGCTTCACATTTTTTTTTGGCTTTACACGAAAATGTCGAAATTTACAAATAAACACATGAAATATTTTGAAATAACACATTTTTCTTTTTCGAAACTTCGAATTTCGAGACCTTAAAAAAAGAAATATTTCACGAAATTTCGCGAAATCACAATCCTTGGTCCAAAGTACAAAATTTTATAGCTTCGCCCCTGATAACTCCTATTAACGACCAACAATTCCTTACCATTTCGCCATTTTTAACTAAAATCCTGGGTCTGCCACTGACACTCCCCATATAGGTTCACTAAGTTACCAAATATATATATATTTTTTCATTCTCATCGACCTATTATTATAATCTTTATGCATCACCATTACAATATACTACCTTCACCTTCTTTTTACTTGGGCTTAATTCCCTGTCTAGGATTTGATTGTCCTAACTTTCCTAGCCCAATAAAGCATGTTATTTTTAGAAGATAAAAAATATTTACTTTGATTTATTAATAAGATTATCAAACAATTTTTTTTTTATTGTTATTGAATTTTTTTTATTCGTTGAGCCTAATTTATAGATTTGTAGGCCTAGAATTATGCCCATACGTTAGAATGGTTTGAGATGACATTATAAGGAAAAAATAGGAGCATTCTCAAAAAAATCGAAGTATTGACACGCTTAGACACATCAGGAACCGATAGATGAATTGTTGTTATAAAGTAGATGTTCCACATTAAATTAAATCTTAACAGCTCGATTGATGAATTATCGTTCCATAAAAATCTTAATAAAACACGTCATGGTGTAATAGACCCACTCAACCGTCGGCCTCGCAAAAAATTAGAATATTGAGTTTGGATTTAAATTTAAAATTAAAAGTACAGAGGAAGTAAAATGATGAAGCACAACAATTACCTATAGATGAACTTGAGTACAAAAATAATTTCATTATGCACAAATTGACAAATTAACAATCTTCAAAAACCAATTGTGATTTCTTTACTCTTTTGTAATTTTTAGCCAAACACAAAGTTTTTATTGAAGATAAAGAAGGGAAACAAGATACGAGCTGAACCATTCCTAGATTAAGGAATGCCAAAACACCGTGAAAGAGTCAAAATACATGACACTAAAAAAGATTATAAGTCAAATCCATCCTCCATAACATTTTCCTAATCTCCATAAAGATAGATTGCTTCGATCTATTGAGCCCTTAAAAATTCTTCTATTTCTCTTTTTCCACACACACCACATGAGCACGTGAAGAACCTTACGCTACAAGCACTCCGCATGCCAAGATGGATTAACTTAAGACCACCAACTTATCCACTGCAAAAGAAAATCACGAAACATCAAATTCATACCAAATTCTGAACAAGAAACTGCTCAAATTGGAGAATCTGCAGTGAAACATAATGTGATCTAGAGTCTCGTCATTCTCATTATAAAGCACACAAAGACTTCATGTAGGGATTTATCTCTTCCTTAACTTATCTTTAGTTAAGATCCTCTCATGCAACATCGACTAACAAAAAAATTGATCCGAGGAAAAAAGAATTTCACCAAAACACATCAGTCTGAAAAGCATAGATTTTAAGAACCTATTCCACCACCATCATGTTTGAAATTCCTTTGCATTTCAATTTTTGGTTCCTTTCAGACTGCAAGTGGTTAGGAGAATCGAACAATTTCGACACTACAGTGCCAAAACCAATTGAAACCCTAGTTAAGTGAAAAAATATAAAACCATTTGTTTATACTCAGGACTGGTACTGATCACAGATATTAACACATTCTATATATGTTTTTACATTTAGAGGTTTAGAATAAGAGCTTTGCTAGGGGTCGAGGGAACATCCCTTGCTCGAGATGAGCGCATCGAGCAATAGGTAGACTGGTAGAAAACATGAATTCTTGTCCATGAAGTAATGGATCTTCCTGTGTTTTCCATATAATATACATTCCTTTTTAAAGCACTTCAACAGATCCATTAACTACTTAACTATTATATATACTACTATTGTTTCAGACTTAACTAGAGAGAAGCCAAACAACCCCTCCTTTGGGGTCTGATGTTATCTCAGATACTTTGCTTTCTATGTTTTATTTTCTTTGCAGGGAATGTAGGGGCTCTGGTGTGTTGCCTTTCTTGAGTTGCAACAGTTGCTTGTTTGTCTCCCATTGGAGAATGAGAAACAAAGAAAAATACACATCTTTGATCTCCTCAGTCTCCCTGGATCAAAGTGTGTTTGGGTTGCATCTTATCTCATACAACTTTTTTAAGAACCAAAAACCCTCGTCAACTTTTTGCTTCTGTTATGTTTTGATCGTTTGGAGCTTTACTACAAATACACTAATTTGCTTCAAGTGTATATAGTGCAAATGTGCAATTAACCTAAGCTCAAAATGATGTTATTAAAGATTCTCTAGCAAATTGGTAAATATCTTGTCCACCCTCAGTAGTGTATATTTGTTGTTTTTGGTTTTTAGACCGGAGTTCGTAAAATAGTCTTTAATTCAATGTGGTCTTTAGTCTTTATCAAGTTAGAGTTATTTCGTCAACGGTAGCCTGATTGGATGGTTAAGGCTGTGGTGATTTAATTCTATGTCTTGGGTTTTATACCCAATGGCGATATGCTTGCCTTTCAAAAAAGAAGAAGAAGTTAGAGCTATTTTATTTTCAGTGAATTAGCCTTTCACTGGGGTGTCAAAACAAACAATATGAATTTGATGACCTTCTTCTCTTTTGTCACCAAACTATTGATCTCCATAGTCTCCTCTGCTTCAGACCTCCAGCTTTCCATACAAAATTTGCAGCTTTCTTTCACATCTATTTTATTAATGGATTTATTTGTTAAAATCTTAATAAAAATAGTTAACTACACATCATTTCAGCTGTCCATGCCCACAACACAACTGTTAACACAATGGATGATAAGCTCATGGGCTGATTCACGTCGTATTTCTGAGACAAATATTGTGCTCAAATACACCTTTGGGTGTTGATGCATGCGACTTCATATTGACTTTATGTATATCCATCTTGCCGTGAATACATGGGCAGAAATTTCAAGCTAGATGAGTCCATGGGCAGAGTATTTTGAGTTGAAAATTTTGATTTCCTCTTAAGATGCTTCTCCTCCGAAGGAGGAAGGATTGATGATTCAAATTTCATCAATTAGTTACAGTAAAGTTCAATACTATTATCCCATCATTAAGATTGACATCAATCCTTGCAACAAACTGGAATCAATTACCAAAATGCACTGAAGGATTTATTTCTTTTGTTTTTTGTTCTTAATGTAAGTTTTCCTTGTTGAACTTGTACTACAATTTGATTCTTGCCTTTTGATCTCCGGAAAGATATATTCTGATCAAATAAGTTACTCCATTGTCAAGTAATTCTAGCATATAATAGGCACATTTTCATTGATTAAATCAAGTCTAATACAGTTTTTGTTGGAACATGCCAGGTCGTTAATCCAAACTCACCATCTTATTCTAATTTTCTCCAAGGGATTCTTGCAAGTGCCCCCACTTAACCGTAAGTAGATCTGTGCCTGCTATTATTGGTGTCGAGCACTGGTTCATGCAGAAGGTTATAGGCTTAACCCTGTTTTTTCTCCTCATATATGGTGATGCCACAACTTTAGCTAATGATGGAGGAGAAAATCTTGATCAAAGGAGTGGGATTATAGCATCTGTGATCTTGGGTTCCTCTCTGATCAATAATTACTGATGTAAAAGTAGACAGTGAAGTTCTCTAGTTATATTGAGAAAACCTACCAAACTACTATTTACAACATGTAAATTTGCCCAACTTGCATGTGGGGTAAATAAGTGCTGCTTTCAAATTGTTTGGCAATGGTAGACAAATAGATGGTGAGACCAGTCTCTCCTTTCTTACAAAATTTAGGCACCACTTGCAAAATATTGATCTATCAGATTCTTATGCATACAAATTAACACCTGTTCTTGGTAGAAACAGTTGAAAGTTAGTACATAACTACATATTGATATCTACTTATTTATCTATACTGGGAATCGCCTTAAAAAACCATATCAGAATATTTTTTTCTTAGGCGAACAAAGGTATGGATAAAAAATCAAACATAATGCTAGATGCAAAATTGACAAGAAGTAAAAAAATATTGTTTCAACTGACCATGATAATCAATAGAAAATATCGACAGTGCAACTTAGCACTAATATTAATTATGTATTGCATAGAATTCTTTTTACCTCCCAAGACGTTTTACAAACTAGATACAGAGCATGTCGAACATCTAAAATAAAAAGGCGAATCAGGGTAATTCTCATGAAAATTGCATCTACACAATGTGTAATCAATCTCTATTAACAGAATAAGCTGTATATTTCACAGTCCAAGGGGCACATGGTTGTGCTTTGGGGGAGCAAATAGAGAACCATATCATGATCAACCTTCAACAATCTTTACAGCACTCCTGAAAAGCAACAAAGCAACAAAGCAAAGCAACAATCAGAACTAAATCGTAAGGAGAAAGGGAAATTCTAAAGTTAAAGCGAGAAAGGGAAATTCTAAAGTTAAAGGTTGGAGAGATATGATACCCGAATGGATTTTGTTTGATAGCCAGTAGCTCAACATCCAGCTGCAGATTTATTGAAGAACAAGTTTAAGATTTCAATGACGTAAACAAAATAAGGAATAAACAAACCCAATGAACGATATGGAACAATGTGAAATATGCTTTTCATTTCAAAGATATTGCAAGATGTTTTGGCTGTCGCTAATACCTCAATTGTTGCATTTGGAGGGATCTCCTGGACTCCTTTCTTTCCATAGGCTAGTTCGGGAGGTACTATTAGCAGTCTCTGCAAATACATTATCGGAAAAGAGAAAATGAATTTTTATGAATCATGAAATTGTAAACTATTATACTTCGTGTCAATTTTGGAGAGCAATCAAGTGGATATATGATGAAAACTGTAGGATAGAAAGATCTTCATGGATTAGAAGCAGATGTGGGTTTTATACAACTTATAATACTAAACTAATTAACAATTCATGTGAACATGAAAATTGATGCCAGGTAACAGTCTTACCTGTCCTCCCACCCGCATACCTTCGACACCAAGATCTAATCCTTTAAGTACAGACCCTCTCTCAGATTCCCCCACATCAAATCCGTAAGGCTGCAGAATACAAATTTAAGCACGTCAGCCATTTTGCAAAATGGAACAAAACAATCTAAGAAGTTGAACCCTACCGTTCCACCACCAACTCCAAGTCCTTGCCTGCTAGTCATAAATGTTATGTTCTTCCACTTGGCGACATAATGAACCTGTAACGTGAACATACCATCAAATATCCATCACGTAAGAACAGCACTACAGAGTAAAACACTGATGGAGGACTAAAACATATTATACTTGAGCGGTCTCATTATGTACAATTATACAATGAAGAAATATATTAGAGAGTAAGTAAGCAGACTAGTTTAGAGAGCATCGAGACAAAGTTGAGTTTATAGAAGTTGGACAACGATCAATTTTTATTAGATAATAGATCTTGGGCATTAATGTTTTCAATGATAACACAGAACCATATAGTTGAAATTTAACTGGGTCACAACCATACTGCAACGCGTGATCCTTTCACAGCTTTTGTCCCGTTTCCAACCTTTATATCATAGTACCTGAGTTACGTTAAAGAGGAAGAATCAGCATTAAGCAATATACTTTGCCTTTTCACCGCTAATATCAGACTTTACGTGATCAATAATGTGCAGTGTACAAGTGATAAACTGACAGAAAGCTTGAGATTATCTTGAACGCAAAAACTAAACTGTGAGCATATAGCATATTGACATGAATCACTAACTTCAAACCGTTTGGCAGGGTGGTAAATTCGCTCTCAGGTATCTTTGACCCTTTAAGCTGCATAACACAAATGTTATAGACCAAATCAAATAAGGTTGCCATTACCGAAAAGGATGAAAATAAAGGGATGATAAATGTGAATAATAAAACTTACAGCTCTTCTACTCGTGCTTACAGCTTCCGCAACATCACTAATGCAGATGCCAGCGGCTGTGTTAAATTTTAAGAGGCCAGTAAGTGTTAGGATAGATCACTTGTGGAATGTTATGTTTATTAGTCATACAATTAGAGTTAGATGAATCTGAATACTTCCACAACTATTAAGACACTATAGACGGTGAAGTATACATGCAAGATGTTTCGAAACACTGCTTAAATTATCACACCGTCCCTAAATGCCAACTACAACAAAATCGATTGTATTAAAATGATAAACATAACGCACAATTGTATTAACCAAAGCCA
Organism: Berberis vulgaris; assembly: GCA_963556465.1. Taxonomy (NCBI): domain Eukaryota; kingdom Viridiplantae; phylum Streptophyta; class Magnoliopsida; order Ranunculales; family Berberidaceae; genus Berberis; species Berberis vulgaris. The sequence goes on along the minus strand of OY747124.1, from coordinate 107,760,357 downwards.
TAACACCATAAACCCCAATTGATGATTTCTCTCTAAACTCAATTGAAATTTGAAAATTAGATTTGCTAACCAATATCTATTAAATGAAGATGAGCAATACCCATTCTTAGGAAATTCTCATTAATCAAAACCAAACTTTTTTTTTTTTTCCAAATCAAAACTGCGCTAAAACAATATATGATCATTACTTAAATAATGCATTTGAAGAATAGCAACTAACCTGCTGCAAGAACACAACCCATCAATGCCCTCCGTCCTTCCAAACAAAGCGGCGGTGAAATAGGTGTTGATGTTGCATTCAAGGAACATCTACAGGGCACCATTGATAAGTTCCTTTTCAAATGTCTCTTCCCTGTGGATAAACAAGATTCCTGATTTTACCAAACAGAATATAGAAGAAAGTGATTGAAATGAGAAACAGACTGTACCTTTACTAGCAGTGAAGTTGTGTACAAATGGGGTGTGTTGGTGTTGGTAAGAGAAGAGAGAGAACTCCATTGTTAAGCCTGTTGGAGTGACAGTTGGAACTTACAACAGGAGAAGAGAATGGAAAGAGTGAATAATAGATAATGTCACCAATCTCAACCACATTTTGTTCTTATGGTATCATGATAAGTGGCACACATCAATGGGTCAGGATCCCAACCTCAGATTTTGTTGGGAGATAAATTATGTGAAAAGCACATTGGGATTTCAAGTAGTGTTACACATCTCGACGCACCGCAGATAGCTGCATGATTCAGACACGTGTCCGTTGCATTCTTTGTTTTTGTCACAGGTAATTTTCATTTTAAAAAAAGAGTCTAGATCGTCTAAACCATGGTGTAAAGATTCAATAATTTACGACGTAGTAACATAAAGGAAAATCACCCAATAGCTTTTTATAGGTTAATTGTTGTTACAGGTTTGCTGGTAAATTGAAAACAGTGAAATTCCAAGATATCCCAATGGTGCCTTCCAAGTATTGCTGGTAAACCTTGTGATCCTTCAGTTGTCTTTGCTTCTCATTTCAGCAAATATTCTTGTTCTGAAAGTTATCCTCTTTACCTGCTATAGATTATAACAAAATGGACCAAATGGTTGTGCTCATTTTACTTTTATTATGACAAACTTTCCGAAAGGAGGGAAAGGCACAACCATATAGATAATAATATATGAAATAAATGATGAAGATCGGCCTCAATTGAGTTTAACACGACTTCATTAAGATTTTTTAAATTAGGCTTTGTTAAGGTGTAGGTGAAGAACGCGAAGAATGTGAAATTCAAACGCGCCTGCCTAGCACAATTAGTAGTGTATGTATCCACCCGTTTTCAGGAGGTTGCGTCTTCTTATCTCCCTAGCCTAGCCACATAAATAACTCAAATGAGAACCACATCTAAAGTTTGCGAATTTTACAATAGAATTCATGTCTATGCACTTGAACAGGATTTTCGTGCAGCTGAATGTGTGGCCTGGTGCTTATGTATATGATCCTTTTCATCCCATGAGCTTCTTCTGTGCCCTTCACCACTATGCACCAATTTTTTGAGCCTGCTTAGTAACTTCGGCTTTTTATGACCACCAACACAAGTTTGACAATGCTCACGAGCCCCTGTTGATGCATCATCTGAATCATAGCCAGGAATTCGGATGCCCCTTTCATTATGGACTTCCCGTTGCTTTGCAGGCTCCTCTTGGTCATGTACTTGTTGTCCTTGAATCATCATTAGTTCATGTTTCAAACAGGCATTCACCGATCGTAAATGAATCAGTTCTTCGTCCTCAGCTGCATGAGTTTCACGTAGCTGTTCGAGCTCAGCTAATAGGTGGTCTTGCTCCTCTGAGACTGTCTCTTCTTCTCCGTTCTGCATCATCACACAATTTACACAAAACTTAGAAAAAAAAAGTTATAGCCATTTGACCTAATAAGCAATGTCGTGTGAGATACAACGTTTCTTATGGAGATATAAAAGAAATATCAAGGTTCTAAAAATCGCTAAAGCAGCGAGCAGGGGACTAGCGCCCACAGGTCTGAGCAATTTATTTGTTTAATTTATAGAAGTTAAGCATAATAGCATATAAATTACTTCCAATTCAATGCCAAGATAAATATAAACAATGTATTAAAAAAAATCTTAATTTTTTATATCCTTCGAACCGGAAGAATTTTTTTTTTTTTTTATTAAAAAAACCGCCCAGCCCGACTGGGTGTTTCCTAGCCCCTAGCATCTAGGCCAATCTTTAGAACAAAGAGATTTGAATCAAACCTTTGAGGCAGGGGAAGCAGAGGCTTCTGCGAGCTCCAATCTCTCAATGAATTCTTTCTTCTCCTCCTGCAGTTGATCAACAGTTTGTTTCATCTCCAAAACCTGTTTCTCTAATTCCCTTACAACATGTGTTTTCGCTTCCAACTCTTCATGACATCTCATAATCTCCTCATCTTTAACTTTCAATAATGAATTCTGTCGACCAAGAACACAAGAATTCTGCCCATTCACTTTCAAAAGCTTCTTTACCTTCTTTTGAAGCGACGAATTCTCCAGCTTTACAGACTCAAGTTTCTTCACAAGTCGAACATATTCAACTAGTACCGCATCAACCCTCCGTTTCTCCTCTTCCATGGATTCAACCCTCGTACCCAAGAACTCAACATGAGCTACCTCCAGTAGCAACATGTTACTGAGCTCCAACATAACAATCTCCACCTCTTTCAATTCACAATACCGAAGAAACTTCCTTTCGATCTCCCATTCTCTATCCATAAGAGCATCAACTTTGTTCTTAAGGCCTAGTACCTCTTCCTCCACAACAGGTCTATCTCGAGCTCTCAAACTTACTATGGAATCCACCACCTGGGCATCTTCCACAACTTCATCTTCCTCCTCTTGACATATCAACTGAGTGTCTTGAGTTTCATGTGCCGATGATTTCCTTCGAGTTATGATCATGGTGTAGATACCAGCCATAGAAATGGCTAAGGGGATACCAGCTTTGAGTAGTATGAGCTTCATGAGGTCAGATTTTCTTCCTGAACAATTGTCCATTTGAAGGGTTGTTCATATTACCAATGTGGTTGGCTTTGGATGATCAGAGAGTCGATAGGTTGTTAAATAGTGTAGAAATTTGACATGAAAAGCTAACTAAGATTCTTCGATATAGTTTTAGGTTTGTTCAGAGGAAATGGTATTGCTTTATTGACCACTACCCAACCATGCATGCCTAACCACTAAGCTACCTTTATACCTTTCACTCACCAATCCTATATACATTCCTTTCCAACAAGAATTATGGCTTAACATGAGGTTATTTATTTTATCGGCAAATGATCTGAAGCACTTTCAAGTTACCAAAAGATGAAATAAAAGCAACCTAAGTAGGCTTCTAAGAAAGAACAATTGCAATCACAATCTTCTTAAAATTGCACCAGACTTTATACATTTCGTAGAAGACTGTAATTGGTCTACATATTACTCGAAATTCTGCACACCGTGGCAGAAACTCCCAATGATCAAAGTGTGTAGATTATCCATCATCATAACATGGAATTCCGGGAAGATGAACAAAACCCAGAAAAATAATGTTGTATATATGGATATGTAGCAATGTTCCAAACATGCAACAGTTACAACTTTATGAACTTTCTAATTCCAGGGCATTCATCATTGACAAATAATCATGCTGAGAAGAGTTCAACAAATATTTCGCAGGCAATAAACACCAGTTACACTGTCAGTCAGGACTCGGCAGTGGAGCATATTGACAGGAGACAGTTTTTACTATCTCTGCACATAGATAGCTGCATCCACCGGCCTTAACTTTAAATGACAGAGAAAGATGACAGGATTTGGTTCAAGTGAACCAATTAAAGATGAAGAAACATTATGGTTTAAATAAAAAGCCTGGTTAGGCACTACATAGGGGAAGAAAATTCGGAAATTTCTTCTACTAACAATATTATAATCACAAGTATTTGATAAGTGCCCATGCAACAACAGCCAGAATCACGATTCCAATCACAGCTAACAGCAAACACATGCAAGTGCAGCCTCCTTTGGTACGCTTGTTCAGAATTGCAAGTCTCTTTTGCACTCGCTGTATCCAAGAAATAAAAGATCAGCTCAGAAATTCAATGCCTCTATAGGAAGACCTTATCGCCTTTGGAAGTAAAAGTTATTAAAACTGCCTAACAACCAAAATAAATAAAATATTAGGTATCTAATTTCAAAGAAAGAGCATTCACAATAGCAATGGGATGAAAATATATTTTAGGTGAAGAACAAAAAATTTAACTTGAACACTGATTCAAATGTGGGTAACATTCTGGGTAAAAAGAAAGTCCACATAGAACAAGCATAGAAGAGATCAGGAGTTAACATGAGTGGAAGCTTCTTTTTTGCTTTGACGCCATCATAGATCTTTTTCAAGTTGGCTATAAGAATATAACATACTTCATGATATCACTTAAAATGAAGTCATGTTGAGCTTTCATGGTTGTACTTGTATGGAGCCATCTGATATGTTGGCATATTGTCAAAAGCAAGTTTGTGCATTTTAAATAAAAAGTGGCATGTTGAAATAAAAAGGTGCATAAAAGAACGAGTGTCTCACCTGCAGCCGAGAGTCTGTTGAATCCACATGTTCGTCCAAGGTATCCTGCATAGTGCGGAGAAACCAAAAAAGAAAATCAGCGTCTGGTAACAATCATCAAGATAAAAGATTTGAGCGCAGTATGAACTTTACAAAGGAGAATAATAAATTTTTTTTTTTTAAAAGAAAAAAAAGAAAAAAAAGTGTAATAAGTGGAGAATTGGTTGAGGGAACCATACAATGAGCCTAGTGTGCAGATCGAGCTCTTCATTGACCGCTAGTGCAATATGTTTTGTACTTAATACTGTGTCCTCCAATTTCTCAAGACCCTCATCTTGTTCTGCATCAATGCAATCCCATAAATGAACCAACGTTAGCAAAAACATAGAAAAAGTGTAGAAGAAGAAAGTATACATAAAACAAGTATTAGTAGCATGCCTCTCATAACTTGTCGCTGGAAACTAACAAGGCCTCGGTTATCCAACTCAGTTGTTCTGCTCATCACATCGGCAGGCTTTATATCTTGTCCAAGCAAGCTGTCTCTGTTAGCAAAGTTGGACATGTTCAGTGTGGAAGCCATTTGACTGGTTTTAGATCTCAAAGTTGCAAGCATGTCCTGACGCCGATGCATCTCCTTGTCTGTTCTGCATTACAGATTATTTTAATGACAAAAAGAAACAAACATTAGCTTCAAGAGGGGAGTGTTGAAAATTCAGAGAGTAAACTCTGTTAAGGAATGATTTAATCAAAAGGGTAATTTTCTTCGAAACATATGGCATGTCTAAGAAGTACAAAGTTCCGATATAGAGACATTTAAATGTAATAACACAGATTCCAGGGAGTGGAACATTTGAAGAACCTTTTCTTTGTGCCTAATAATAGATTAGAATTCTAAACATATCGCCAAATGACAGCACTGGGAGAAAAAGCATGAATATGGTCTCATGGTATTTTAGTATTTTACACTAATCCCAAAACAACGTAATCCAAAAATTTTAACAGTGCCTATGAACACCACCACGAGATGGAAACTCTCCAACGAAGCACATAAGCCCAAAAGTAAAAGCTTGTGGAAAGCGAGCTACTACAATCTCTCTCTGTATTCTTCATGCTCCCTCGATTAATATTTTTATCCAGGTGAACATTTTTTTTTCAGGGTCCACTGATAATTCAAAGCCCATTTTTCCAAAGGTACATGTGCTTGATAAGACACTTCAGTTTGTATACATTAGTCTCTCACGGGAACTCTTGTAATAACCATATAGACCAGTAAATATTCTTCAAAATGTCTGATTTTATCAGAGATCAAACATGAAATGACGAGGATTCCCTATTAGGATTCTGAAACATGGTACACGGTCCTCATTCCCTAGCTAAAGATATTTGTGGTATCCATGAATATATGCAACTATGGAAGCATGTCTCCAGTTTTTGCTACCGCGAGAGGGCGGCTAGTTTGTTTGCATATCACGGAACATATAAATATACAAGTAGCTCTCAAATAAATGTAAAGCAGATAGTATACATGATAACCAAATACGAAGGGGAAAATAATATAGTATCATGTATAGCATTACTGAGCCTTTCCATATAGCAGAATAAAACGGGAGCATCAGTACACAATACACGAAATATGGACGAAAATAGTAACATGACAATAGCATGCAATGGCAAAATCTGTAGAGAAATAAAACAAAATGGAATTACTCACATATAGCATAAACTGCATTTTTTAGATAAAATAGATCTTTAGTTTACACACATACATCGGCCTCTTACTAGGAATCTTCGACAACAGGGACTGCAAGCTATCAAGTCTGGTTCCCAGTATGGTAATCTTCCTCCGAATAGCTGATGAATGACGTTGTGTATCTGGCCCTGATGGAGGCAAGGAAGCCCTTTCAGAAACCATGCTGCTTATATCATCAGCTAGCTTAGAAGCTTCATTAAATTCCTTCATCCATGGATCAGAAGAGGATGCCATTGCAACTGCAATCCAACACAACTTTAGGAAGATTTATGGTATGGATACTTCAAAATACATCATGAACCAGAAGGCATTATCACGTTTCATTCACAGATATCTATTCCAAACAGAAGCCAGAAGCGAGCATTCTGCAGTGAATGGTCATATATGACAATTCGAACATTGATAAATAGGTAACTATGAGACAATTTCAAAAGATTTACCAGTGGACACCACTCAGGCATAAATGGTCAGCTAAACTAAATTCGTTTTTCCCTAATCCTTGCATCACATCTTGGCCTGGATCTCTATCTAGAAGCTATACCTTAACTTTTAAACAAAAGAAGCATGACAATATACAGGAGAAATGTTGTATTTCTTCTCATGTAACAAAAAATTCAATGGGAACGTCTATTTCTGATACAAAGTGTTCAACCCACTAATCTACTAAACAAAAAATTATTATATCCAAATCACCTAATTCTAGATGTTGAGTGATACACTTTCCATAGCAACATAATGCATATCATGTATGCTATTTAGGGGTAAGTTTCTCGGCGTCAACCATAAAAGGGCAAGTTTCAGAACTAATTGCAATTTGTTGTTGCAAAAGATCAATAGGATACATCATGACTTGCTTGAAGTGGTGTGCCCAGAATATGTCCAACATTTAAGTAGAAATAATTCTGTTTGAGAAAGAAAACAAAAATTGTATGATATTGTGTGTGTGCCCGCGGGGAGGGGGGGCAATTTGTACAATTAAAATTTTGTAAAATTCTCATCATGACTTAATTGATGAGACTAGTGACGGTTTAGATCAGAAATTAGATAGGTGGCTGGAGGGTTTAGAGAGTAAGGGTTTTAGAATTAGTCGTTCATAGATGAAGTATCTAGCGGGCAACTGATTTAAAAGCATAGAGGTCTCAGAGTGTGAGGCTTTTCGATATCTAGGATCTATAATTCAAAAGAATTGAACTATTGGGAAAGATGTAGACCATAGGATTAAAGTTGGTTGGCTGAAATGGAGAATAACGTCAGGAGTATTATGCGATAGAATGATGTTTGCAAGGCTAAAAGGGAAATGCTATAAGACAATTGTTTGACCAGCCATGCTATAGGTTCGAATGTTGGGCTACTACGGGACAACATACGCATAGGATGGCAGTAGCAGCTGGGTAGTTAAATCGCTTCGCGGTCCAGGACCGAATTACGATTAATCGGGAATAATCGAGAATAATCGGATTTAATCGGTATTTTTTTAAATCATATATTTTTAAAATTTAATCATAGTCATATACAAAAATAAATAATTAATCAAAATACTACATCATCAGTAGTTCATTAAGTTGTCAAAATAAACGAAGAGTAACAACTTCAATGTCAAGAAAATACTTGTATAAGTAGCCTATCAACTTCAATAACTAGAAGGGAGCCCAATTTCCCAAAGAGAACTTCAAGAGCGTTTCTATATTTAGCTTGTTGCTCCAATACAGAAATATACACAAGCAGGGCTGAGACAAAAAGTGACTACACAGTAAATGATAAAAAATGGCATACATTCTTTTAGTATATACTAACGATTATAACTCATACTGTCAATATGATTCTTAACAAAACCTTTGAAAAATAGTTTTGAAAGTGACTACTCAGAAAATACCTGTATACATAGCCTATTTTCTTTTTCAGGATGCATGCTTATATAGTAAAATAAAATGAGTTGAACAGATCTGAAATAATGTTTTTGCTCAGGCCCATTTTATTTTTTCAACAAATCTGAAATCAGTCAGTTCGAAATCAACCAAAAAAAAAAAAAACAGATCTGAAAGAAGAAAAAAAAAAAAAAGAAGAGGAATTAGATCTGAGTCATGTTCTACTTTGCCGAAAGAAGAAAAAAAAATCGAAGAAGAAAAGATCTGAACGAAGAAGAAGAGATCTAAAGAAGAAAAAGGATCTTACCTGGAAGGAGGGAGGAAATCAATGTGTTCTTTAGCTCCGAAATCAACACGAAATCAGTTCGTGTTCTTTTTTGCAAGGTACCTTCTCAATCTTCAGTTCTTCTTCTTTTTCTTCAGTTCTTCTTCTTCTTTCATCCTCTCCTTCAGTTCTTTCATCCTTCTTCTTCTCTGCAAATGAGAATCGAATCGAAGATTAGGTTTTTTTTTTACAAACGATAAATCGGCCGATTATGCGGTGACTCGCCGATTTTTGGCCGATTTAGCTGAGTCTGCGAAACCCTGGCGATTTTTACTCAATCCAGAACGGTTTAGTCCCGTTTTCCAATAATGGCCGATAGCCGATTAATGGGCGATTTAATAACACAGAGTAGCAGAAATGCGTATGTTAAGGTGGATGCGTAGTAAAACCCGTAAGGATAAAATTAGGAATGAAAGAATTAAGAGATACTTGGGTGTAGCGTGAGCGCCCATAGAGGACAAAATTAGATAAAGACGTTTAACTTGGTTTGGTCACGTGCGGAGGAGACCAAGCACAACGCCAATTAGAAAATGTCTAGATTGACAAGTTGATGGAGGGTGTAGACGGAATGAACAATCGTTGAAAACTTGGATGAAGGCGGTGAATGAATACATCATTGAGCATGGATTAGGCGAGGATATGTGGGAATAACGCATTGCTTGAAGAATCAAAATCCATGTAATCGACTCTGAAAATATTCAGAATGGGCTTTGATGATGATGATGATGAATTCCTTCAGCCAAGCCCTTATGGACCTTATCAATCCTCCAAGCTACACCGGAACACTCCCTTTCGATATTATCCATAATCAATACCATCCGTCGCAAAGGACCAAGCATTTCTCAATCATGATTTGACATTATACCACAATTTGCTTGATCTTCTTGACTGAGCCTTTGGTCCTGAGAGATCTATTGGTATCAGAGCCATCCGTTTTCTTTTGCCCCCGAGAATGGTTGTGAGTCATAAGTACTGTTGGTCAGCCGTTGATAGCGTTGGTAAACCGCAGAGAGTGTTGGTCAGCCGTTAGGAGCCGTAGATCCAGAGTAAGTCGCCATGGTGAGCGCAGAGGGTGATCTAGGTTAGGTGGTCCCATTCAGGTGTTCCAGCTGTAGGTGGTCCGAGTACAGTGTTCCCCCAAACCCTAAAGCAAAATCAACGATGTCTTTGTTTTCAAGGCTTTCCAGAACTAACAGTTCTAAGTCAAGTTCTTCAACCAAAATGGAGGGTAGAATCCCTGATGTAGAACATGATTTGCAAAACTGGTCTATACCGGTAATTCCCCAAAAAGAGATTTATAAAGTAGCCCAATCAATCTTTTCTTCAAAAACTGAAGATTTAATCAGTATTGTCGAACAGACAGTGCCGATCAATAAGTCTTTAGATTCAAAACAGCTTTTGACATCTCAAACAATTAATTCCTTAATTAAGGAAAAATATAAATATCTTCATTTAGGTTTGATTCAAGTAGCCCTAAAACTTCTAACCAGGTTAGGACTAGACATTTGTGCTCTGGTTGCTCTTCGCGACTGCAGGCACAACAAGTTCAGTGATTCCCTGCTAGGAATTGCAGAGTCTTCACTTTCAATGGGTCCAGTTTATTTCAACTGTTACCCCAATTTCTCAGTGTCTCTCTGTGATCCAAACATCTTAGAGACTCTGACTCTGAATATTCAGACCAGCGGCTTTGATATGGCTGAAGGTTCTGAACCTCTTGCTCTAATCTACAAGATCACATACAGAGCAATGAAAACTCAATTGAGCCCTCGTGCTCTTCATACTGATGAAAAAGGACACACAATCCTTTTTGAAATCAATGACCAGAATACCAATGTTATCGTACCTAGAACGATACAATGGGATCAGGTCACACTTCCAGAAACCTGGATCATTGAAGGAGCTTCTATACCTAGAAATCTTCCTCCGAGTCAAATTGATAGGATCATGTCTCGTCCAGATGGGACAGTAGAACTAAGGTTCAGTGATCTGAGAATCACTAACCTTGATCCTTCAAGATTCCAATCAGGTCGCAGATCATCTGAATCACCATCATTCAGAACTGCACCTACTCAACTACAATCAAGAGTTTCTACTCCAGAACCTCTTCCACATCTTAGGAATATTAGGACAAATCCTAATTATCCTCAGATTCCCCAACCAATTTATAATCCTCCAATCGAGGTTACATCTGAACCTCCAGAGGAGAACCAATCTCCAACTCAGTCAGAAATGGAATTTCTGCCCAGAATTCAATGTTTGTCTACACCTTTTAAATTAGACAAAGAACAAATCAAAAGAGACTTCTTGTCTCCAGAAAACAAAGAAAGAAAAACTAAGTTTCAATCGTTAACAACTGAATCAGAGAGATTAGAACTTAGTAAGAAATTTTATGAATGCTGTGAAACATTAAAAACTAATTTACCTTTCTTAGATTGGTATTTCAATGTGCATGTTCCTAAGGTTCATGTTTTAAATGTTACACCAAGAATCTGGAGAACTCCAGATGAAAAAACAATTAAGGCAGTTTTGCCTCCATTAACAAATTTAGAATTCAATGTTTCTGATCAACAATATTTGGCTTCTCCATTCGTAGGAATAAATGAAGGCCATGGTGTTAGTTCAATTATTCAACAGAATAACTATACTAACTTATTGTTATCAGAATTAGGTGATAAATTAGTCCAAGATCAGCTTGTGACTAATGAATTAAAAAAGAAACAATCAGAAGAAAAACAGAGTAAAACTCAGGAACAAAAGAAAGCTAATGTCTTCTTTCAAATGCCTGAACCCCTTACTCAAAACACTTTTTCTTCTTCAAGTAACAAATCTTTGTTACAAGAAATAGATGCTAAATTAGCAGCGTTACAATTTGATTCAAGATTAAAGATCAACACCTTATCAAACCCTAACCTATCTGGTATGGATTCTGATATAAGTGCTGACTTTGATCCCATGTCTGAACTGGATAGACTCAACTATATCCCGTATCAGGCCAATCCAATTAAACATGCTAAAACAGCATCAAAAATTCCTAAGTGGCGTAACCCAATGCCAACTTCCAGGAATTTCTACCCAAGACCTTCATTCCCAGATATGCAATATGAAGAGAGATCTCTTCAGACATTTGGTTCTTTCTCATCTAAAGAACTCTATATCTGGAATATTGATGGTATTTCTGAGGATGTCATTCTTGAAATTACTCAAGAAATGGTTATGATGGCTAGTACCCATCGCTCAGAAAATAAAAATGACTTAGAAATTGCAAATACCATAATTACTGGATTTTCAGGCCTCTTAAAAGGATGGTGGGATAATTATTTATCTACTGCTGAAAAAACAGAAATTATGTATGCAAAGAAAATTGGTCCCGATGGACTTCCAATGAAATCAGAAGGACAGTTCATTCCTGATTGTGTCCCTACTTTGATTCAAACAATTCTTAGGCATTTCTTAGGAAATCCTAATGAATACCAAGGTAAGGCAAAGGATTTGCTTATGACTCATAAGTGTCCTACTCTCAGTCACTTCAGGTGGTATAAAGATACCTTCTTGAAGAGAGTAATGCTTCAGTCTGATGCATCTAATCCTTTCTGGAAACGCAAGTTTACTTTTGAATGATCAAATCTTTGCCACCATTTTACTTTAAAACGACGGCATAGCCATTGGAGCTTGATCTTTGAGAGGGTGATAGCTAGATCAGGTGGAGAACAAACATAGTCCCAACACATGATCCATGCTAGATTGAAACGGATAAAAAACCAGACAGATAATACCTGTTGATCTACAGGTACAGGAGGCTGGTATTTGTCTCTGAAGACATTCCATCCTTCTTTAACAGATGGAAGAAGAATGTCAAGAACTGGGCCGAAGGAACTCCACCATACATGCTGGAACCAGAATGGAAGAGACTTCTGATTGAACTTTTTGCAAAATAAAAAGAACCAAGAATCGCCACTGGAATGAGGACTAACAAGAAATGCTCGATGCCAAGCATTCTTATAATCCAAATAACTATAAGATTGAGGAGAATAGTTCTGGGAGAACTTTCTATGATAACGGGGAAGTTGTCCCCAATCTTCTTCAGTCAAGATCCTAAAGATTTGACATTTTGAGAAGGTGATTCTGGAATTGGAATCACGATGGTGAGTGATACCGATAGAATCAGAATCAACTAAGATGAATTCATAGAATTCTCTTGTTTTTGTGGAATCTGTTTCTTCATATTGTTGGTCTGAAGAGAACAGATGCTTTGAGATGCTCTCAGGAGCAGGGATAAGAGCATGGAGAACGGGTTCAACCATGCAGATGAAGTCTACATTAGACTTATTGACATATGCTAAGGGTGCCTGACTAGGCTTTGGAAAGCTCGTCATGGACGAACTGGATTCTGCAACTTGTCCTAAGGGAGTGAACCTTTGAGACAGTTGAAGTGCATAAGAAAGAGGGGCCGGAGGCTGAGAAGCAGAAGGCTTCTTAGCATAACTGGCTTTGGTTTGAGGTTTTGCAGGAGAAACCTGCTTTGGAGATGAATTTTGAGAAGAACTCATTTCTGGAGGAACTCACGAGAGAGGAAGTCTGCAAGTGAGTTATCTGCTCCCTTTATATACTTGATTTCGAAATCGAAAGCTGAAATCAAACCTTGCCATCTGGCGAAAATCTGTTTGGAAACCAAATTGAGTACATCTTTAGTTAAAATATCTTTTGCTGATTGGCAATCAACTTGCAATAAAAATCTTTGATTTGTTAAATCATCTTGAAATTTCATGATGCACAATACGATCGCTAAAACTTCTTTTTTGACGGTAGAATAATTCATCTGTGTAGAATTCCAAATACCAGAATGGTATCGGAATAATTGGATTGTAGAAGAGTCAGGTAGACGCTGTTTCAGGATGCCACCATACCCTAGGTTGGACGCATCTGTCTCTACAATCTTGAAGGCATTGGGATCTGAAATTCCTAAACAGGGAAGACTTTTAACTTGGGCTTTGACTTGACGGACTATTTGCGAATGGGCTTCAGTCCATGGGCTTGGGTTTTTCTTAAGACGACTATACAGTGGCTTAATTAAAACTCGGAGGCCTTTGTAAAAATCTGCAACATAATTTAAAGATCCAAGAAATCTTTGCAATTGGGTTTTATCCCGAATTTCATCAGGGAATTTGTCAGCAAATTCAATTGTTCTGAAAATAGGGGTTACCATTCCATTTGAAATTTTGTGACCTAAAAATCTAACACTTGTTTGAAATAAATTGATTTTGGTAGGAGATAAAACCAATCCATTCTTTTTAATACAATTTTCAAATTGATATAAGTGTTTCCAGTGTGCTGGAATTGATTTAGAGAACACCAGTATATTGATAGAAACTCACCTGTTCTTGATTTGTATTGCAGATTGTAGAAGATGTTGGATCTATATTCTTTGAAACAAAGGGAACAATTAGCAACAACTATTCTGACAGAACCAAGAATGAATGGATGCACCTCACAATTGTAGCAGGAATTTCTACTGTGGGATATGAAGAACAATTATAGGATAGAGCAATACTTGAAGAGAATTCTTGTATAAAATGAATTGTATCAATTACAAATAATACAGGAATTGAGAGAAATGGGAAACAAATGGTTTTAGCAGACTTCGAGAGTGCTATTCTCCTTTAGAGCATATTCGAGAGGCTCTACTCTCCTATGAGCTAAAGCTCAATTGTACAATTCTCAATGAATGACCCCTATTCTCTATTCCACCTCTATTTATAATATTTGATTCAGCATCTCAGCATCTTTCATTCAGCATCTCAGCATCTTTCATTAGCAACTCAGCATCTTTCCTTAGCAACTCAGCATCTTTCATTAGCATCTTTTATTTCAACATTCACATTAACAACTTCAGCATTCAACATCAGTCCAACATTCAGCATCAGTCCAGCATACTCAGCATTCATCATCAATCCAACATTCAGCATCTTTTGTACTAGTAACTCAACATTCAGCATCAGCATCACTTTGTATTAGCAACTCAACATTCAGCATCTCAGCATTCAGCATCAGTCCCTGTTACTTGCTTCCTTCTAGTATATGTAAAACGAATAGGGGGCCTATCATTACCCCCGCCCCAACGACGCACCTTGTCCGCAAGGTGGAAGGAAGGGAACTGCTGAGCCAATAAATCGAAATCTTCCCAGGTAGCCTCATATGCAGGCAGATCAATCCATTTTATTAAAACTTCCAACTGTCCTGGGGCACCCTTAACAGACTGTCGAACATCCAATAAGTTCTCAGGCTGAACCACTAATTCAACATCACTATTCAACTGAGAAGGAAGGGAAGATTGAAAAGAACAGGGTCCTTTTGCTCTTCGCAGCTGAGATATATGAAAGACATTATGAATTTGAGATGTAGAAGGCAAAGCCAACCTATAGGCTACTGAACCCACCTTTGCCAAGACCTCAAAAGGACCATAAAATCTGGGTGAAAGCTTATGATTATTACGGCGAACCAGGGAATGTTGACGGTATGGCCTGAGCTTCAAAAATACCCTGTCCCCCACCTCAAATGCATCCTCACGCCTAGATTTATCAGCAAACAACTTCATCCTTTGCTGAGCTCGCAGTAAATTCTCTTGTAAACACTCCAAAATGCTGTCCCGAGCTGACAATAATTGTTCAATGGAAGAAACAGCCGTGCTTCCAACAGAATAACGCAGCAGGGGAGGAGGATCTCTACCATACAGAATTTTGAAGGGAGTAAAACCTGTGGCCGAATGGTGAGACATGTTATACCAATACTCTGCCCAAGGAAGCCACTTGGACCACAGCTTGGGCTTCTCGGAAGCAAAACATCGCAGGTACGTCTCGAGACAACGGTTAAGCACCTCCGATTGACCATCCGTTTGCGGGTGGTAGGCCGTACTATGCTTCAACTTCGTACCTTGTAACCGAAATAATTCGCACCAGAAATTACTCAGAAAAATGCGATCCCTGTCAGAAATAATGGATGTAGGTGTGCCATGAAGTCGAACCACTTCCTTACAGAAAATCGCAGCCACCCCTTTGGCAGTGAACGGGTGCTTCAACCCGATAAAATGCCCGTATTTACTGAGACGATCTACAACCACGAGGATAGTATCAACCAGACCTGACTGAGGCAATCCTTCTATAAAATCCATAGCAATCTCGTCCCAGACTTGGGTAGGGAGAGGAATCGGCTGAAGTAGACCAGCTGGGCTAACGGCCATGGATTTATTTCTCTGGCACACTTCACATTCACTAACCATCTTTCTAATGGTATATTTCATCCCCGCCCAATATAATTCTTTCGAAATCCTCTGAAATGTCTTGTTCTCCCCCGAATGACCTCCCACCGAAGACGTGTGGAATTCATGAAAAAGAAGAGGAATTAGAGAAGAACTGGAAGAAATCACTAACATGTCCTTGTAATAAAGGAGATCATTAATGATGGTAAACCCAAGGCGACCAGAACCCCCCATTACGGACTGTTTGAGCAGCTCAAGAGTGGAATCACCCGCAATTTCTGAGCGCAACACCTGCCAATCTCGCCAACTAGGTAGACTGAGTTGAGAACAGGACGGCGGAAGAGCAATGCGAGATAAGGCATCGGCAGCTTTATTGGCAGAACCCGCTTTATAATGTATTTCAAACTGATATCCTAAGAGTTTACTCACCCAACGCTGATACTCAGGGCCAATAATACGCTGCTCCATCAGGAATTTCAAACTCTTTTGGTCTGTCCGAATGATAAATTTGCGCCCCAGTAGATAAGCGCGCCACTTTGTCACCGCCAATACTATAGCCATGAGTTCCCTCTCATATATAGGCTTCATTCTGGCCCGTTGTCCTAACACTTGGCTGAAAAATGCTATGGGTCGATTGAGTTGCATTAACACCGCACCCACCGCCAACCCTGAGGCATCTGTCTCCACAATAAAATCTTCCGAGAAGTTCGGCATTGCTAATACAGGGGCCTCAGTCATAATTCGTTTCAGATTCTGGAAAGCTATTTCGGCCTCGGAATTCCAAGCAAAACTGTCTTTTTTCAACTGGGACATCAAGGGCCAAGCTACCTGACTGTATTCTTTGATGAATTTGCGGTAATAACCCGTAAGACCTAGAAAACCTCGGAGCTCCGAAATATTTTTGGGGGGAGGCCAATCCAACATCGCCTGAATTTTGGTTTGGTCTACCGAAACCCCATCCACTGAAATTATATGACCCAAATAGCATAAACTGGAACTTCCAAACTCGCATTTTTTCTTATTGGCGTACAATTGATGTGCTTGTAATACCCCCAAGACGACTTCAAGATGCCCAATGTGTTCCTCAACTCCTTTACTGTATACCAGAATATCATCAAAAAAAACTAAGACGAACTTACGCAAGTAGGGCCGAAAAATCGAATTCATCAAAGCCTGAAATGTCGCCGGAGCATTCGTGAGTCCGAACGGCATCACTAAGAACTCGTAATGGCCCTCATGAGTTCTGAAAGCTGTTTTGTGTTCATCCCCTTTTCGTACTCGGATCTGATGGTAACCCGACTTGAGATCTAATTTGGAAAAGATCACAGACCCATGAAGCTCGTCGAGTAATTCATCTATGATTGGAATCGGGAACCTATCAGGTACCGTTTGTTTATTGAGGGAACGATAATCCACGCAAAAACGCCACCCTCCATCCTTCTTCTTCACTAGCAAAACAGGACTGGAGAAAGGGCTCACACTGACCCGAATGATACCTGCTTCTAACATCTCATCAATCAACTTTTCAATTTCATTTTTCTGAATCTGAGGATAACGATACGGACGTACATTCACCGGATCGGACCCTTCTTGAAGCACAATTGCATGTTCGAAGCCCCTGCAGGGAGGTAGACCCACTGGCAACTCAAATACCTTATGAAATCTTGTCAACACTTCTGAAATGGCGACTGACATAGGTGATTTGTCGACCAACGAAACCACCCCATTCCCTTGAGAAACCATACTCCCTAATTCAACCAAAAATCCATTACCTTCCTGTTTCATAGTACGAAGCATAGTCTTCAAAGACACCAGACTGCGCCCTAAAGATGGATCTCCCTTGATAGTAACCGTATCTGACCCCGCCCTGAATCGTAGAACCTGATCTTTCCAATTGACCGATATCGTTCCCAAAGTCTCTAACCACTGTACACCCAATATCACATCTGAGCTTCCCAGCACCAATGGAAGAAAATCTTCTAAAATTTCCACTCCTTGAAGCATCAATGGCACCCCTCTACATACACCACTCCCTTGAACTGAATCCCCAGACCCCATGGTCACCCCGTACACCCCTGTCGCTGTGACTGGAATCTGTACTCGATCCACTAACTTCTGTGAAAGGAAATTATGTGTTGCTCCACTATCAACCAAAACTACCACAGATTGACCCAAGATTTCCCCTTCGATTTTCATGGTTTTCGGATTCGTCAAACCCATGACCGAGCTAAGAGAGACCTCTATGATCTGATTAAATTCGGGTACCTCCAACTCTTTTCGGTCTTCCCCTTTTTGATCTTCTTCCTCCTCCTCTTCTTCACTATCAGCTTGAGCAATGAGGACACTAACCTCCTTTTTCTTACACAAATGACCAGGGGAGTATTTCTCATCGCACTTGAAACACAACCCGCGAGCCCTCTTTTCTTGATACTCAGCGTCTGTGAAGCGACGAGTTTCCCTCCTAGCCATGCCATGTCGATCGATCTCTCTGGAGAGTTGTGGAGAAAACTGAGATCTGAAGCTATCTCCTCTTCGTTCGAACTCTCTGGAATTGTTTATGTGGGATTGACCTGCTGAGCCAGTTACAAAGGGTTTTGGGCTGCTTATGGGCCGGTTAAAACCTTGAAAACTCGTTTTTGAAAAGCCCAAAAACTTCTGTTTTTCCTCAACCCGTTGGGCAAGATCCATGGCTCGACCCAATTGACCCGGGTCGAGCATCCTCACTTCAGCCCGAATAGAAGGTTTCAAGCCATTAATGAACTTACTGAGGTATACCTCCTCTGTCACAGTATCCAGTGGTGCAGCCAAAGAGACGAAGCTTCTACGGTACTCAGCTACGGATCCTTCTTGTCTCAAAGCCAAAAATTGTTCACAAAGAGAACCTTCTTGAAGGGATCTAAATTGTTTCAACAATAAACCTTTCAATTCTTCCCAGAAAAAAATGGGTCTCCTTTTGCTTTCCCATTGATACCAAAGAAGAGCATCCCCTTCGAAAGAGATCACCGCGGCCTCCATTTTTTCATCATTACTGTATCTTTGTAAAGAAAAGAACCTTTCAGCCTTCATAATCCACCCATCTGGATTCGATCCCTCAAAGGTAGGCATCTCTAACCTTCTAGGTTTTCGATCATAGGGGTACCCTTGTGAAGAAGAAACACCTCCTCCTAGACCATTCAAGCTCTGTGCTTCTACATTAATGGGTTGTATATGTTCTTTATCTGCTGTAGAACCTGGTTTTAGGTTTTCTTGTTGTCCCTTCAACAACTGATCAACCCTTTGAATCACTTCTTGGAAATCTCCTTTCAAGGAATCGATTTGTTCTTGAACTCTTATTACACTTTCTTCAACAGCCTCAAATCTTGCAACATTGCTTGTTGATGTACTTTTTCCAGCCATTCTTACTCAAGATCGGTGCTCTGATACCAATTTGATAGAAACTAACCTGTTCTTGATTTGTATTGCAGATTGTAGAAGATGTTGGATCTATATTCTTTGAAACAAAGGGAACAATTAGCAACAACTATTCTGACAGAACCAAGAATGAATGGATGCACCTCACAATTGTAGCAGGAATTTCTACTGTGGGATATGAAGAACAATTATAGGATAGAGCAATACTTGAAGAGAATTCTTGTATAAAATGAATTGTATCAATTACAAAGAATACAGGAATTGAGAGAAATAGGAAACAAATGGTTTTAGCAGACTTCGAGAGTGCTATTCTCCTTTAGAGCATATTCGAGAGGCTCTACTCTCCTATGAGCTAAAGCTCAATTGTACAATTCTCAATGAATGACCCCTATTCTCTATTCCACCTCTATTTATAATATTTGATTCAGCATCTCAGCATCTTTCATTCAGCATCTCAGCATCTTTCATTAGCAACTCAGCATCTTTCCTTAGCAACTCAGCATCTTTCATTAGCATCTTTTATTTCAACATTCACATTAACAACTTCAGCATTCAACATCAGTCCAACATTCAGCATCAGTCCAGCATACTCAGCATTCATCATCAATCCAACATTCAGCATCTTTTGTACTAGTAACTCAACATTCAGCATCAGCATCACTTTGTATTAGCAATTCAACATTCAGCATCTCAGCATTCAGCATCAGCCCCTGTTACTTGCTTCCTTCTAGTATATGTAAAACGAATAGGGGGCCTATCATATATCATCGATATACACAATAGTGAACTGAGAAAATTGGGACAGAATATCATTTATGATATTCTGGAACTCACTAGGAGCATTTTTGAGACCAAATGGCATTACATTCCATTCGTAATGGTCAAATGGGACATTGAAGGCGGTTTTGTACCTATCTTTGGGATGAATCTGGATTTGCCAAAATCCAGACTTGAGATCGAACTTAGAGAAGACACAAGCATTGTGTAATCTTTTCAGAAGATCCCTTTGGTGAGGAATTGGATATCTTATCCATTGGAGAACCTGATTTAAAGGTTTATAATTGATTACTAAACGAGGACTACCTCTTTCAAGTTCTGCTGCTTTTTTGACATAGAAAGCTGCACAACTCCAAGGTGACTTGGATGGTCTAATGAGACGTTTGTCAATTAAACCTTTGATTTTTTCTTTGCAGTATTCCATAAGCTCAAGATTCATTTGAATCGGCCGAGCTTTTGTAAGAATCTTTCTTTCATCAAACCCTGGTTCATAGGGAAGACGAACAACATGCTGGGATCTGTACCAGAATGCATTTGGGAGGTTGGAACAGAGTTCCTCTTGTAAATGTTTTTGATATTGAATAACTTGGGATTGGAGTTTAGGATCCAGAAGTTGATCTGCAATCCTTTTGTATTCAATTTCATTTTTTAAAAAGTTTAATTGTTGTTGTTTACAGGTTAAACGATTTAAAAATGATTTCTTTGTAACTTGATTAAGTTCATAAATTTCTGGTTTAAACAAAAATGAAAATTCAATATTCGTTCCTAAATAGGAAGTCTGAATTCCTTGTTTAGACACAGAAAATGGGGAAATTGCATTGATAAAAGGAGTACCTAATATCATTGTTTGTTCCATATTTCTAACAATAAGAAAATGTTGCTTAATGCAAATCTTATCCTTGCAGATATGGGCATTTGATAATTTAAAAAATATTTTCAAACGGGAATTGTCAGTTGTGTACAATTTCTGCGTTGTTTTCTGGAAATATTGTGAAGGAACAATTCCTTCTTTGATGCAGTTCATATCAGCACCTGAATCAATCAAGGCGATGACAGAGATCAAAGTTTGACCTTTGATAAACAAATCAATAGCTACGAACCATTTCTGGATAGTAACTGTGTTTGGGATGATTTGTTTTTGATTGAGATTGTTTAAGAATTCAGCTTATTCAGGTTTGGAAGATGAAGGGATATCTTCATGTTCATGTTCAGAAGGAGGTTGATAATTGAATTGATTATCTTGTAAAGTTTGAATTTGGAGATTAACCAAATTTTGATTTTGTTTTAAGAGATTAACCTCTTTCTTGATTTGGTTAACTTCGTACTGTAAGTCAGAGAGACTAACAGGAGAAGAAGTTAATCGTGATTGATGAAACCTATTTATGATTTCTTTGTGATCATAGAATGGTGTTACTGTATCTATGATGAGTTTTGGTTGAGTAATTGAACTCTTAATGTGTTGAAGATATTCAGTCTTCAAATTGGGATCATCAATTTTATCCACAAAGTCGAGCAATATTTGAGATTGCTTCGAGTTGGATAACATATTAATTTTGTTCTTAGATTGATAGTGGCAAGCACCAGCTGTGCAACCATCATCATGATCAGAAGAGATGGAAGAATCTGAAGAATAATTAAGGTTTCCAATTTGGAACTCATCTTCAGAGGTCGAATCTTCTGAGTCAATCAGGGTGTTGAGAAACATTTGTTTCATTGGTTTTGGAATGTCTAAGGTTTGGACCTTTTGGGCCGTTCTGCAGTTCTTTGCATAATGGCCTGGGGCTCCACATTTATAGCATATGGGCTTTGAAGTAGAATGTTTGTTGAAGGGCTTGGGCTTATGAGTCCCATGCCTTTTGGGCTTGCTATAATATTTTTCAATGTGTTTAGCAGGCTTTGGGCCATATGGTCTTTTAGACTTAAATTGACGAGCAGGATGAGACTTTTACTTTTGTTTTGAAGTTAACTGACCCGGAGCTCGAAATTCTTCGAACCCGTATTGCTGGCAGAAGTCACCTAATTCTTTAGGTCCATAAATGTGTTGTTTCTTAAGTTGTTTCTTTAACCTAAGATCATTGCAAATTTGTAATGCACATGCATTAGTAAATGAAATAATATCACCAAAGGTTAATTGGTCATATTGAATTTCTCCAGAGAATTTTTCTTGGAGTTTTCCTCTGATGGTTTTAGCAAATATTTCAAGAAGACCTGAAATAAACTTGTGTTTCCAGAAAGGATTAGATGCATCAGACTGAAGCATTACTCTCTTCAAGAAGGTATCTTTATACCACCTGAAGTGACTGAGAGTAGGACACTTATGAGTCATAAGCAAATCCTTTGCCTTACCTTGGTATTCATTAGGATTTCCTAAGAAATGCCTAAGAATTGTTTGAATCAAAGTAGGGACACAATCAGGAATGAACTGTCCTTCTATTTTCAGTTTATTTTCTTAATATATAAGCATCTTTTCTTATATACTTCTCTGTTTTCTTTTCTTCTACAAAAACTATACTTAAAAGATCGTATTGGACTTGTTTGAACTACTAAAGTCACCCTAAGAAGTGGATCATGTGTTCTCTTGGACAATACAAAGTATAGATCTTTAAAATCTATGTATCTTTTTATTGTTGTTTTATGCATGTGGTGTTCTATTATGTGGATTCTATTTATCTATTCCCATGGGTGTGTTTATTTCTTCTTTCGACTCTCACAGTCTTTTTACTCATTCATCTTACCCCTAACATCATCTCAAATATTCTATGTTTCCCTAAATTCCTTCACAATTCACATTGAAGATGAAAAAAAAAAAAAAAACCCAATTGATTGAGAAAACCAAAAAGTAAAGGTGATCCATCCTTGCAAGTAAAGTAAAGCTAGTACCTTGGAAAAGAAACTTTAAACAGAAAGTTAACTTGCGCAATCAATTATGAATCTCCATAGAATTCCCTACCTAACAGTAGTAGAAAAACCCCCAAATTCAATCAGATTGTTCAAATAATTCAAACATACTGCATTGTCAAACAATTCAACAAAAACCCAATATGCAAAACCCCTCAAGATGTCAACTTTTCAACAAATCAACCAATAAAAGAGATACCCTAAACCTAACCTAATCAATGACGATCTTGAGAGTCGAAAGAGTAAAAGTTGACCTAATTCGACTTGGAATCAGTTGGTTGTCGTAAATTCAATAGAAATATCAAATATAGAGAGAGCGATGAAATTACCTGATTGAAGAGTCAATTCGAGATTGCGAGAAGAATTGACGATCAATTCGAGAGAGAGGGCGCCTCTTTAGATAGAGAGAGAGGTGGTGGTGGTGGCGCCAATTTGGAACGGCAGAGTTTTGGCAGAGAGTAGTTGTCCAGCTCGGAACATTAAATTATTATTATATAAAGCTTTCTTTAACAGTTTGCACCGTTAACGTCCCGTTTTCTGAATTTTGGAGACTTTGGAGGTTGTTATTATTATTAGTAATGTACGAGCCATGTCGGTTTACAGTGTTACAATGCTCTGGTATTATGGTCGTGTTTTCGGTACTCTTTAAATAGGTCACTAAATTATTAAGTACGAGAATAAATTATAAATTATTATTTAAAAAAATCAAATATTTTGTCATATGGTTTACAAAACATACCTCAACATAAAATATTTTCAAGTAATATTATGAAAAATGGGATTAAGATTGAAACCCAACCTTCAATCTCAATTATGCTAAATCAAATGGACCTCAACATGAAAACGTGGTGCAGAAAATAAAGCAATGGATTGCTTCGTTTGCTCCTTCCTTCATTGGACTGAAAAAAAATTGTTGGGGGTTTTACGTTATGACTTCGTTCACTTTCATAACGTTGACATTGGAGAACAAGAAGATCATCAATGGAGTAAGAGGGAGTAAAGAACAGAGCAACAGTGTTCCACACAGGGATATCGTATCCTAAATCCTTCCTATTCAGATTGAAGAAATCTGTCAAGCACCATCATCCCCTTTTAGAGGGATAAATAATCAACTATTGCACTATGCTTGAACCAAATAATGATGCAGCAAAACCAAATTGGCATTTTCATACACCTGGTCATAGTTTCATATAGTATTAAAGTTTTAATTAGTGATAAAAGCTATAAACATATCTATGGGACTTCTAGCAATAATTTTTCTTGCATTAACTGAAAGAGTATCTCACCTCTTGAGCAATGCTATTAAGGTCATCAACAGTGAGCTCTCTGTTTGGAGATGATTATAAGATAGTCAGTCTAATTGTCGAGGAAATGGGCGAGGAAACTAGCGAGGGAGGGGGGAGGACCCTCCATTCCCCTCGCGAGGCACGCATCGCAAGGGGGATGGAGAGTCGCTGGTTTCCTCGCCCATTCCCTCGACAGATAGAATTTTCCAAAAAATACATATAAGTATGTTTGGGCTAGACATCAAATGTGATATATCCTAGGATATTGTAACAACTCCCAAAAGATAAATAGCAAAATCGAGTCAGCGTTCACTTTTTATCTTTTTGTACTGGTAAGTGACAATTTTATCCTTTGATCTAATGTGTATAGATTCTTGAATTTTACATCTATAAAGATAATTTAGACACATTACACATTTTTCTTTTTAGTGAAAGGATGGAGGGCACTTTGCTTTCATGTGGTTGCAAAAATTTGGCGAGGGCAAAACCGTCCGTGAAAGATATTGTAAAGGGGCGATGAGAGTTTTTCAATTTGCACAAGAGAGGAAAGGAAGGCGGGGCAGAGGCAGTTTTGTGTGTATTCAAATAGGAATGAGGAATGAATTTGGCCCTTTTGTGGTGAGAGAGGAGATGAAGTGAAAAGGAAGTGAAAAGGATGGTGAGATTGTTTAGTTTGTAAGGGGCATCACATGAACGAAAATGAGACATGATAGTTTGTATAGGGGCATTACAAGAAAAAAAAAATGAGACACGACTTACCTGCTTGACTGTGGCAAAAAACGAATTCTCGTTAGAGAATAGATTATTATTATTATTATTAAAAAGAACATGGTGGCAATAGGTCGTGGTGTGTTATGTTTATTAAGTCATTCTCGTGTAACATCAAACCCAACTAATCAGCTTATTTGTTGTGTAAATTCTATCGAACTGATGTACTATGATGTGGATGAACTTTGTAATAGGACACACAAGTTACTTATATGATCTTGCAAGAAACTTGTGTGTTTGTGAATTCATATTTTTGTCACGAAAATGTTTGATATCAGAGTGTGTTTGGTTAGATGAAATCTTATTTTACAGGAATTCACGACGAAACTACCTACATCAAAGCTAATATGAGATTCATTCACGGAGGAATTTATGAGACTTTCATTATCACCATTGATCACAAATTCAATGGTGGATGATAAGCTCTATTTCAATTTAGTCTTAAATCTAGGGGTCCTCTCATAAATTCTCATGGATAGGATTATATCCAACCAAACACATCGTTAGGCGTGCTTGACCATTGTTTGGTTACTCATTCCTTTGTTTGGATGGGTATAAAAATGGCATAATGAGGATGACCATTACAAATTTCATTGTAATTGACATTCATTCTCAAAATCCTATGAATGCCCATTGTAATTATCAACACTTCATTTGTCTTATTTGCCATCCTCACCTAACATAGTTGCCTCGTTACCCATCATAGATCCAAAATCCATGGTTGATAATTGATGGCATAATGGTAAAGACACGAATCATTTTCATTCTCATTCCATTGAGTAACCAATCACAATAATATTCTCATTTCCATTCCCATTCTCATCCTATTGAGTAACCAAACATGACCTTAGTTAATTGGTTGCTTTCTAGCAAGTCATGTCAATCTCTCAGTTCAAACACACATGGTTAAATAACAAGTCGTGTAAGTTAGTTTTGTTTAGAAATATGTTTAGATTGTTCTCTCTTATTCACCTCAATATGTACGTACGTGTTGGGAGAGATTGGAGCTCTGCTCCCAACTCTTGTACACGTTGTTATTAAATTTATGTATATATTGTAGTAAATATTTGAAACAATCAACCCAAAGCCAACTGTTGCAAGTAAACTCAACATAAGGTCAAGACTAGTTGGTGAAAGTGAATAACTGAAAACTATGATAGGAAACAAGCAAGCAATAAACAATAGCAGAGAATAAAGATCACACCAAGAATTAACTTGGTTCGGCTTTGCCTACTCCACGGACGATGACTTTATAACAATCTTATTGATATGAGAAACACTTACATCGGAGATTACAAGAAGAAAAAAGAACTAACTTACTGTTCATAATTGTACGCAGCTCATTTACTGTTTATTCACCTGAAACACAGCCACAAAAACAACCCCTGCTACACCCTGTTTCTCACTTTACAACCTTCAGGAACAACAAATTAGCCTTGTATTTCACGTTGCACGCATGTTGCTTGCTAAATTTCATGTTTGTATTGAAATTGCTACCCTTAGATGTTTTTTTTTTTTTTTTTTGGAAAGACAAGCTTGCCACCGGTGGGTAACGAACCCAAGACATGGGGACAAACCACCACATCCTTAGCGAATTAACTTGGCTACCTTTGGCAACCTCATATGTATCTTAACTTATACTATAATACTGTAAGATTTTTGAGTTTGAAAAACTCGTATGTCTATCACTTTTTATGTATAATACCTTGTAGGTTTGAGACGGCAAAGAGTAAAAAATCCTGTGTGACAAGATCTAGGATTTTCATTGTTTGGTTCCACATCAACAAGAGATAGGAAAGAAATATAAAAATGAATGCTCAATTTATAATTTCTAATTACAATACTTCTCTTCCTATCTATCACTTTACCACGAGCAACAAATCTACATCTTCTATTGGTACTCTACTCAAAATTAAGAAACTCTCAATTTTATTTCAAAAAAATTATCTAAGTAACCCATTCTTTATGTGACTGATGAACTCCTTTTAAAGGTGATCATTATGTTCATCAAACTAAAAATACTCATTTTGCGTCGTACTTGTTCCAAATGAGAAAGCTATCATCCTTCGGCTCCGTTAGTGTTAATAGGTGTCATTTTTATACAATCGAAGGCACAAAGTTTAGATGTGTAACTTCCATAGCTCTTCAATGGTGGTGAAGCACATAAATTTGCAAAATTTGTGTACAATATAGCTAGTATTTGTTTGTGAGTGAAAAATATTTAGACATTAGCACAAGCGTTTGTAGTCCAACGGTTAGGATAATTGCCTTCCAAGCAATAGACCCGGGTTCGACTCCGGCAAGCGCATAAATTTTTTTAATTTCTCATGCATTAAAAATAATAAAAAATGCAAAAGAAAAAAATTTGTTTTTTGAAAATTGAAAAAAGAAAGACAAAAATTGCTGGCTGTGGGGTTCGAACCCACGCGCACTTATGTGCAGAAGATCTTAAGTCTTCCCCCTTAACCACTCGGGCAAACCAGCTGTTTGAGTACAAGTCTCCAAATGTTTTTATCGAACTAAAATTATTTGATTTTTATATTTTTTAAATAAAAATCTAAAAAGAATGGAGATGAGAAAGAAAAGATAAAACTTTTAATTCAGAGATTTTAAAAATAGCTATTTTTTCATTAAAAAGTATTATTAGCTCCTTCTAAAAAGGGTTTTTTTTTTCACGATTTTGGGAGATGTGCAGTGGTAGGTCACAACTTACATGTGTTGGATATACTCTTGATACCGATACACCCAAAAATCCATCGTACATGTGTCAGACATGCTCTTGATACCGATACGGATACACTACCAATACACCTCAATACATGATATACATCCTATTTATAGTCAAGGAGTACATCCTATATACAGTCAAGGAGTGTATCTCATGATCAATGTCAATGATACGACCCCCAATATGGCCAAATATATATATATATATATATATATATATATATATATATATTTTTTTTATTTTTTTTTTTTTTTCTAATTTTTCTTTGCAAATGGCTAGACTACGATGAGATGTGAACATTTTTTTTGTAGGACGTGCATATATTTATGAGGAGTTTTTCTAGAAAGCCAGGTCAGGCATGCCAGGCCTAATACCATCCATCATCGTAGTGATGCACATCTCCAAGATGATGGATGGTATTGAGCTGGCCTGGCGTGGGCCTGACTCTCTAGAAAAGTTGATTTATGAATTATGATTGGTTCGTAGTATTTAATAAATTAATGAAATGATATTCATATGATTTTAGTTTTATACATTTATGTTTTATGAATATGATTCATTAATTAATGTATTAATATTATTTTAGTGATGTATCCTCTCTGCACCCGTATCCTAGATTTTTGAAATTTACCGTTCCAGTACTCGGATTTGTATCTATGCAACCCAAATGTGCACATCTAACTTTGTAACGCAAATGGCCTGGAGGAACAGTGCATCTGTAAATCTGTCATGCATCAACTTTTTCTTCTGAAACCCCAAACCATCCCCCTCTCTTAATTCTATTTACATTTAAAATTAGACACTCCTGAATATTAATTAACTTTAATTAAATTTTAATATAATTTATTTTAAGCCCTCAATTATATGTAAACTATAAATAGGCTCCTGCATCTAACTTTTACTCCCATTTACCTTCCATATTCTATACTATTTACAATCAAAACCAACCTTCTATTGATTAATTATAGCTACATCTTTAACATAATTTATTTGAAGCCCTCAATTATTTATAAACTATAATAAGACCCTTATGTCAAACTTTTTAATTTTCCATTTTACCTTTTACATTCTATACTTTTTACAATCAGAACCAACATACTATCAAAATATTGATTAATTATGCCTAACCCCTTAACATAATTTATTTGAAGCCCCCAATTATCTATAAAACATAAATAGGCCCTTACAATTGTGAAAGTGAAATATTTAATTACAATATTTTTATGATTATTTTACTTAAAAATATTTAATTAAATCTCCTAAAATTTTAATTTTACTCATTATTGAAGTTATAAGGTAAATTAAAAAAATATTGAATATTCATGCACTTAGATTGTGCCCACACCCTAGTCTGAATAATAATTATAACTCTACATGGATATATTATTAGCTTTCTGATCTAAATTGTAAAAATAAATAAGACCTTACAATAAATAAATAAATAAAGTCAAAGTATATTATTAGCTTTCTAATTTCAAGGTCATAGATATCCATGAATAAGACCTTCAAGTCATTGCTCCATACTTGGAACCCACTCCATAAAAAAAAGTGTGTATCCACTCCACCTGGCAAATCAAACATTGTTTTGGGAAATATCATTATCTCTCTCTCTCTTTGAATAGAGAGGGAACTCTGAAATAGAACTAGGGATGGCAACGGGGTGGATTGGGGCGGATTTGAGCAAATCCATCCCCGATCCGTCAGGTATAACAGATCCCCAAATCCGTCCCGCCAATCCGTTTACAGTTTTAATTAAAAATCGTAACCGCTCCGTGTGGATTGGCGGATATCCGCCCCGCCCAAATATCCGTTAAAAAAATTTATATCTAACATCATCAGTTGTGAGAATACACACAAAAATCTCTCTAACATTACAAAAAAATTATACAAAAATTCTCAAAACATCAGTTGTGAGAATATCTCTAAGAATACATACAAAAAATTACAAAAAAAAAATAATAAAATAAAAAATTTCGATCTAAAGAATCATAGAAGGCGGGGATCTCAGATCTAAGAATACATACAAAATTTTGATATCAGAATACATACAAAATTTCGGTCTCAGAAATCTCAGATCTGAGATCAGAGAAGGCGGGGATCTCTGATCTGATCTCAGGAAGGCGGAAAGGGATCTCTGATTTGATCTGAACTCAGGAAGGCGGAGAGGGATTTCTGATCTGATCTGATCTGAGGAAGGCGGGGATCTCTGATATGATATGAGCAGGAAGGTGGGGATCTCTGGTCAGAGTCATGGAGCTGGAGCAGGAAGGCGGGGATCTGAGATCTTTCTGATCTCAGATATGTGATCTGTGA
The DNA here is from genome assembly GCA_963556465.1 of Berberis vulgaris. Taxonomy (NCBI): domain Eukaryota; kingdom Viridiplantae; phylum Streptophyta; class Magnoliopsida; order Ranunculales; family Berberidaceae; genus Berberis; species Berberis vulgaris. Next base: position 107,730,415 of record OY747124.1, on the reverse strand, counting down.
TCTTTGATATTTGATATTTGAGAGAAGAAGGGACGCTATGAGAGAGAATAAGGGATCGAAGAAGGGACGCTGTGAGAGAGAAGAAGGAACCAAAGAAGAGACACTGTGAGAGAAAAGACCCTTCGGCCTCCGCCTTCAAGGGACGACTTCGCTGTGAGTAGCCAAAGAGACGATGTTCTCTGTGTGTGAGAAATCTTGAGTTTAATCCTTTATATAGGGGAAGGATATTTTTGTAAATTTAACGGATAAACGGATATCCGTGGGGCGGATATGGCCAAATCCGTATTCGTCCCGATTAATAAATGGATACAGATTGAAAATCCGTATCCGCCCCAAGATCCATGGACCCTTTACCAAATCCACCCCACTGCCATGCCTAAATAGAACCTCCGCTGCTCTGTTTCTTCTCCGCTTTGCAACAATGGAGTCTCTAACCTTCACCCCTTCAAACCAACCACTTCTCTGTCCAATCCGAGCGAACCCCATTTTCCCTCTCACTCAAACACTAAACCCCAAACTCAGGGTTTCGATATCTTGGACAATTTCGTCACCTCCGCCATTGAAGAGGGGTGATGTAATACCCGCCCAATTCACTTACCGATATACTTTTGTTATCTTAGTAATTAATAATATTTATTAATTGGTAATAGTTACAAATAGTTATATATTTTATGATTTTAATTTAGGATCTAGGTTTAGGTTGGTGGTGGGTAAGAAATGAGTGATGGTTATGTTTAGCCAAAGAAACCCTAATTAAAAACTCATTTAAACCCTAGCCTCATTTTTTTTCTCTATGGATACACACAGAAGAAAATGAAAAACTTAATTACATAGAAAAAAAGTGGGAGGCGATAAAGGAAGAACTTTGGGATCTTTGCAAAAATGGTGAAAAACTCTAATCTTCATTTTTATATATTGTTTGTTGAGTTTAGTATAAAATCTATTTGTCAAATAAATATTACCATCATACTATCTTTCATCACGTCATGGAGAACACCCCTTTGATGAAATCTTGTCATCACCACTTTAATGAAATCTATTTTTACTGTTGATGGGGATATCTTGAATGAAAATTGATTTACTGTTGATAGAGACATGAAAACTGATTTACTGTTGATGGACATCTTTCATGAAATCCGTTTTTTTACTGTTGATATGGGGACATCTTTATTTAATGAAAATTGTTTTTAATGAAAAGTGTCTTTACTGTTAATGGATGAGGACATTTGGTATTTAATGAAAACTGTTGTTTTTTTATTTTTATTTGTTTTTTTACTGTTGATGGGATGGGGACATCTTTACTTAATGAATGAAAAAAAAAAAAAAAAAAAACAGATTAGAAAAGTGTTTTGTTTTTTTGGTTGATGGGAGGGGGACATTTTTAATGAATCTGTTTGTTTGTTTTTTTTTGTTTTTTTGTCTGATGGAGACACCCTTATGAAAATCGGTTTTATTATTGATGGAGACGGCACCTTCTTAATAAAATCTTATTTTCCAGTTTTATCCCATGTTCATAACTTGATTTAGGGCTAGTTTAAAATGCAAGTTTAATTTGGGCTTTGTATTTGTACAACAAGGTATTTCAATCATTTTCCTTAAATACCTCAATTAATGAATATAGTTAAAGTGTTGCTATACTGTAGGTGTTCATATGTGGTGTGTTGGGTGTCCCAACATTTGACCTTTAAGGGTTTAGTTTATATTAGAGATATTACGGCTTGTCTTTATTTAAATAATTTAATAATAAAATTATAAATTAATAGTGAGAATTAGCTGATTTTCTTTGCGCTCTTTTCCACAATTCCAAATATATATATATATATATATTTTGTATACAGACTTGCTTGTATTTGTGTGATATTATTTTGGGTATACAGACTTGCTTGCATATCGGTATGTCTTCATGTGAGTTCGATAGTACGTGTAGTATTTAGAAAATATTTGTCAGGTATTGAACTTCGGGTGAGATGACATGACACTCGATGTGGCACCCCACTTGGGTCATGTACGCTCCGAGTGACTTCGATGGCAATGGAGGCACACTTGGGTGAGGTGTGTTCGGCACAGGAAGAGAGTGCGATTGTGGAAAATAAGCCAAGAATTAGGAAAATAAATAAAACCATTGAATTGATCATAACATGAAATTGTGTATGAATTATTTTAGCATGTACTAGCTTAGACTTGAGGGAAGAAACTAACAGCTTATTCAAATCTCGAATGAGAACTACCATCTTCCTTAAGGTGAAATGCATTTTTTTTTTATATTTAATTGTCTCGATTTGTAAGTTTGCCCACACCAGTATTAATATACTGACCCAAATTTTGTATTGTTTTACAAATTTGGGTGCGTTTTTAATGAGCGTAGCCCCAGAGACTTATCAGGGTTAATTGGAGCGCAAGGGTGATATTAGCTGCATGGCGATAGCTGATGATTCGACACGTTTTTTGTTAGATCTTTATTATTATTATTCATAGGTAATCAGATGTAGGGTTTAGTTATAAATGCTCAGATTTTAGTAAGAGATTTATTTGGGGATTGATTAATGTAATTTTCATTTATTTATGTTGTGGCTTGGGTTTATAATTGTGGACCTCATTTTTAGAGGAAGAATGTTGAGAAGGTAATTATTATATTTACTGCCTTATGACTGTACCATTTAATTTGTTCCTGTCGTGCCTTGGTTTTTGGACAATCTATTAATTTATGTTGTTAAAAAATCGGGGCGTGATAGGTGACATCGGAGTCTCTGCAATAGGAGAGTGGGTATCTCGGAGCAGTGCCGAAGAAGCTTGAAGAGGAGGGAAATGGAGGTAGAGGAGGGCCGAGTGCGTACTTTAAGAACATTTTCTCTCTTTTTATTCGCAGGTTCACCATGTCGTTGTTGAGTTGCCGTTGGAATGCGCGACGAAGCTTTTGGAGAGATTGGGTGTTGGGTTTTGCTCAAAAGGGAGGATCTTCAACCCGTAAGTTGTTTTTTTTTCTTGCTTTTTTTTTTTTTTCGTCTTGGGATTCAATTTGTCAAAATTCTATAGTGCCTTGGTATGTTGTGGATGGTGCTATATATGCACCTGTTTTTGCTGACGTGACATTTAAAATTTGTTTGGAGAGCGGATCTCCTAAACATGCCTCCAAACAAGGATGGGATGATGTTGGCCATATGGGATGATGGTTTGACCATCGATAAAATGATGGGATGGGATGAGATGATGAAATGATGAGATGGTGGGATGGGATGATGAGATGATGGATGGGATGATGAGTTTGGCAAAACTGATATTAAGTGTCACATCAACAAAACAGGTGCATGGCACCATCCAGGCATAAAAGATCAGGCATTGTAGTGGGACTCTTCAATTTGTGAGCAAGTTCATTTTTTTGTTGTGGCTAGACAATGATAAATTGCCAAACTCTTTAAAAGCTCGAAGCAAGAGCGAAGTTGTGGGACAACGATAAAGTTAACTTTTTTGTTGTGGCTAGATAATGATAAATTGCCAAATTCTCTAAATTGTGAATCCAATTATATATCAAGTGGAAGCAAGAGCGGAGTCGTGGGACTACAACTGTATCAGTGGGTATCACTGTAAATTCACAACATATTACCGTAGATAAGCACATGACAATTTTAGGCCCATGGATAATTGAAGTGGTTTAATATTTCAACAAAAGGGTTTATTCTTATTGGAATTCTGTAAAAATTTAGGGTTGAAAACTGAATTGACGGTTCGGGTTTTCGCCTAAACCGTGAACCGAATCGATTTTGGTCGGTTTCAAAATTTTCAAACCGAAATCAAACCGACTAAAACCGAAATAAAACTGAACTGATCAACTATTTTAAACATATTATATTATTTTTATATAAAACATATATTATTTAATATATATATTTGGTTGGTTCGGTTTTGTCGGTTGAAATAACATTGAAATCGAAAACCAAACCGACTACTTCGGTTTTGAATTTTTTAAAATCGAAACCGAACCAAACTTAAACCAAACCGATCGGTTCGGTCTGTTTTTTGTTCAACCCTAATAAAATTTAGGTGAGATGTGGTAAATTAGGTCAATGTAGTTTTAGGTTGGCAGGGACTACTCCACACCACCATTTCCTCTTTCTCAAACCATTATACTTTCCCACACCATCTACTTTCTTTCTCATACCACCATACTTTCCCACTCCATCTATATAAACAAAAAACCAACATTTTTTCCCTCTTCATTCAAATTGAAACTCCATTCCTCCCTCCCCATTCGAATATCTTCTCTTTCCCACATTCAAATCTCTTGCAAAATCAAAACCAATCTCTTCCCTCTCCCTCGAAAATTGCTTCCCTTTCCGTCAAAATCGAAACCCTTAAATATCAAACCCCATATCGCAACCTCCCCAAAATTTTTCAGAAAAACAAAGTAATCTCATGAAAACTTAAGAAATATTTTCAGTCACAAAAACAAAATAAACTTCAGAATTTTTTTTCAGAAATCATAAAAAAATATTGTTCGCCTGAGACAATGCGAGGTTTTTTTCTCGCATTGATTTGGGCGAGCAGTAAAAAAATTTGCTGAAATTTCATGTTTGCCCGGAACTCTACGAGTTTTTGCAAAAACCTCGCATTGTTTCGGGTGAACAGGAAATTTCAGCAAATTTTTTCGGACAGATTTGCGCGACTTAGTAAAATGACTATAACTTGCTTATTTCAAAACATTTTCAAGTGATTTAAGTTGTGTTTATTAGATAAATCAGAGTAGAACAACGTTTGTGTTTTGATCAACTTGAGAATCGGTCTCGATGTAGCATATAAGTTAGCTGAAAATCATGAACACTATCCCATTTTTATTGCGAGATAGATTTGCGCGACTTTAGTAAAATGACCATAACTTTCTCACTTCAAAACATTTTCAAGTGATTCAAGTTTTTTTTATTAGATAACTCAGAGTAATACAATATTTGTATTTTAATTAACTTGATAATCGGTCTTGATCGAGTACATAAGTTAGCTGAATATCAGGAACACTATCCCATTTTCATTGCGAGACAGATTTGCGCGACTTTAGTAAAATGACTATAGCTTGCTCATTTCAAAATATTTTCAAATGATTCAAGTTGTGTTTATTATATAACTTAGAGTACTACAATGTTTGTGTTTGGATGAGCTTGATAATTGATCTTGATCGAGCATATAAGTTGACCGAAAGTCAGGGACACTATCATGTTTTCATTGCAAGAGTAATTTGCGCGACTTTAGTAAAATGATCATAACTTGCTAATTTCAAAATATTTTCAAGTGATTCAAGTTGTGTTTATTAGATAACTCATAGTATTACAACTTTTGTGTTTTGATAATCTTGAGAATTAGTCTCAATTTAGGGTTTAAATTGGTCGAAAGTTACCCTATTTTGCATTTTTTTCATTTTGAGTTTGGATTTCTCTGTTAAATTATGCATACTTATTGGTGGTGTGAGTAGGTTAAAAAAAATACTCAACAGTGGTGTAAGAAAGAGAAAATGGCGGTGAAAAAGGAAATGGCGGTGTGGAGTAGTTGCTGCCTTTTAGGTTTTCATAGATTTTGGTTAACTTTTGATTCTCATTTGGGGTTTCTTTCAATTGGGAATTTTTTGAAAGTTTTTTATCCTCAACAAACAGTTTTTCACTTATTTCCGGAAAGAATCAGATTGTAATGGTAAGTGATTGTGAATGTTTGAGCATTTCCATTGATAGAACCTGTTGCGCCTTATTGCGGAAGCGGGTAGACACCAACAATTGCACACAAGTACCACAAGGATCCAATCAATTAAATAGAGCAATTAGCAATGAAAGAAATTAGAGAAAATTAAGAACATACCACAAGAGACACAAGGTTTACGTGGTTCAGCAAATTGCCTACGTCCACGGTGAGGTGATTCCACTATATTCAAGAACAAGGTACAATAAGATGACAATTCTCACACAATCTCTCAACAAGAGATGAAACAATTCAAGGAATTATATTTCTCTACTCCCTGTGCATCACAATTTTTCTACGTGCAATCATCATAATAAAAAACACCTATAGTTCCTAGTATATATAGGGACAACAGTTTTCTGTTTGGCAGCAGTTTCCTGTTTCACAGTAGTTTCCTGTTTCACAACAGTTTCCTGTTTCCTAGAATTTATTTCTTGTTCAAAAAACAATTTCTAGAAGTCCAAACAGTTTCCTGTTTCAAACAGGAGTCCAAACACTTTCCTGTTTCAAACACGTTTCCTGTTTCACAATTCTCCACCTCGGCGAATTTTTATAAGGAAAAAATGAGCCGAAACAAGGCATGAGAATAAACTGATCAACACTCCATCATAGCTTTGTCACCTCACGAAACCGCCCCGAAGGGCAACGCCCCAAAGGGCCCTCAATCAACATGAGTCAATGTGGAGTAAGTCCAAACAATGTTGGAACTTAACTCCAGGAACAACCTTTGTCAACATATCAGCAGGGTTGTCTTTTGTGTGTACTTTCACCAAAGACACATCACCATCCTCAATTACATCTCGAACAAAGTGATATCGGACGTCAATATGCTTAGTCCTTGCGTGATGAACCTGATTTTTAGCCAAGTGGATGGCATTCTGACTGTCACAGAGAACCTCAACACTATCTTGTTCCACACCCAAGTCATTTACAAGACCTTGAAGCCACAATGCTTCTTTTACACCTTCTGTCAATGCCATATACTCTGCCTCTGTAGTAGAGAGAGCCACTGTATCCTGAAGCATAGATCTCCAACTAACCGGAGCACCGTATATTTGAAATACGTAACCAGTAGTAGATCTTCGTCTATCTAGATCACCAGCATAATCAGAATCAACAAACCCACGAACCTGACATGAATCTCCACCGAAGTCCAAACCCACATCCAAGGTACCTTTTAAGTACCTAAGCATCCATTTCACTGCCTCCCAATGTTTCTTCCCATGGTTTTCCACACTAACAGCCTGTGAAATGTCAGGGCGTGTACACACCATAGCATACATTAAACTGCCAACTGCACTAGCATAAGGAACGTGCGACATGTATTCCTTTTCTTCCACTGTGACTGGAGATAGCTTTCGAGAAAGTCTAAAATGTGAAGCCAAAGGAGTAATAACCGGCTTTGCGTTTTCCATGCCAAACCGTGATATGACCTTCTCAAGGTACCCCTTCTGTGAAAGAAATAATTTTTTATTCTCCCTTTCTCTTCTTATCTCCATACCAAGTATTTTCCTTGCAGCACCCATATCCTTCATCTCAAACTCAGAAGCAAGTTGAGACTTCAATTTATTTATCTCCACCATACTCTTACAGGCAATGAGCATATCGTCAACATAGAGCAAAAGATAAATAAAATCGCCACTACGAAGTTTTTTCAAGTAAACACAACAATCATACTTACTTCGTGTGAACCCATGTTTCAACATAAAAGTGTCAAACCGTTTGTACCACTGCCTAGGTGACTGCTTTAACCCATAAAGTGATCTCCTCAAACGACAAACATGGTCTTCTTTTCCAACAACCTTAAAACCTTCCGGTTGATGCATATAAATTTCCTCCTCTAAGTCTCCATGCAAGAAAGCTGTTTTCACATCAAGTTGTTCAAGCTCAAGGTCACCATGAGCTACCAAGCTCAACAACACACGAATAGAAGTGTGTTTTACCACAGGCGAAAATATCTCATTGTAGTCAACGCCTTCCCTCTGAGCAAAACCCTTAGCTACTAATCTTGCCTTAAACTGAGTACCAGACTCTAGAGTAGTCTGTTTCTTCTTAAACACCCACTTGCAGCCAATTGCTTTCCTTCCATTAGGCAACGACACTAGATCCCAAGTATGGTTCTTCTGGAGAGACTCCATCTCACCCTGCATAGCTACTAACCAACTCTGACTATCTGAATGACGCGCGGCCTGCTTGTAAGTAGTTGGCTCATCATCTTCCACAGAGAGTGCATATGCAACCAAATCAACTGTATTCAACTGACCATAGTGCTTCAACGGTTCTTCAAAGCCAAATTTTTGAACTTGCTTAACCGATCGTTTTGGCCTAGTTAAGGCCAAAGGTTGCTGCTGGGATTGATTATCTTCAACTGGTTGTTGTTCCTCATGGTCTTCAGGCTCATAATTCAGATCATGTGTGCCTGCTTCAACCACTTGTTCATCTGCTGCATCCACAGACGCTTCAACTTCCACTTTCTGAGTGTTACTAGATTCACCACCACTATCAACCAACTCCTTAGCTTTAGTACAAGCTAACAAGGAATTCTCATCAAATGTAACATCTCGACTGATCACAAATTTATTATCCTCTAAACACCATAGACGATAACCCTTCACGCCTTTTGCATACCCCAAGAAAATGGCCTTCTTAGCCCTAGCATCAAACTTATTTTCTTTCACATGGTAGTAGGCAATACAACCGAAAACTTTCAGTACACTGTAATCAGCATGTTCACCTGACCACACCTCATAAGGTGTTTTGCAGTCTAATGTAGAATGTGGCGATCTATTAATCAAGAAACACGCGGTGGCTATTGATTCAGCCCACCATTCTCTGCCAAGACAAGCATTGGAGCGCATACACCTAGCTCTTTCAAGCATAGTACGGTTCAATCTCTCAGCAACTCCATTTTGTTGTGGCGTGTTTCTAACAGTCCAATGTCGAACAATTCCTTCCTGATCACAAAACTGTTTAAAAGTACCCTCAGTATACTCGGTACCATTATCAGACCTCAAAGTCTTCACCTTTCTTCCAGTTCTATTCTCAACCATTGCTTTCCACCTTTTAAATGTCTCAAATACTTCATTCTTGGACTTCAAAAAATATACCCATGTGTAACGGGAATAATCATCAATGAAGGAGACAAAGTACCTGGAACCTCCCTTAGAGGCGACCTTCGCTGGTCCCCACACATCTGTATGCACATAGTCTAGAATACCTCTACTCCTGTGCTTGCTTGTACTGAATTTTACCCTGCATTGTTTTCCATATACACAATGCTCGCAAAACTCCATAGTCGGTTTCTGCATACCCTTCAGTAACCCTTGCTTGCTGAGTAGAGACAATCATTTTTCTGTCATATGCCCAAGTCGCATGTGTCATAACCTAGTGCTTTCCAATGAAGAAGTTCCCACTGCCACATTTCCTGTTACCGTGTTACCCATCAAGGTGTACAAGTTACCTTGTTTGATCCCTTTCATGACAACCAAAGACCCACGGACAACCTTTAAAACTCCACCTACCGCTGTAAACTTACAACCATTGGAGTCTAAAACACCAAGCGAGATAAGGTTCTTTTTCAAGGCTGGGACATGCCTCACATCAGTTAAGGTTCTCACAACACCATCATACATCTTAATCCTCATTGTTCCAATTCCAACTGTCTTGCAAGCGTAATCATTACCCATCAGAACAGTACCACCATCAATGTGCTCATAGGTAGTGAACCACTCCCTGTTTGCGCACATATGGTAAGAACACCCAGAGTCAAGGAGCCATCTCCCAGAGATTTTTGTGTTTTCACCCGCAACTGAATAACATTCTTCATCATTTTCCATACTAGATGCATAACTTGCTTCACTAGTATCACCCTTATCTTTCTTTTTCTTGCCCTTCCAACTGTTATCATGATTACTCTTACCTTGATTTGGACAATTTTTCCAAATATGCCCCCACTCTCTACATTTGTGACATTGTGGACCTCTAGACTTTGATCTAGATTTTCCACTATTTGAAGATGATTTCACTTGAGACCTTCCTCTAACAACCAACCCTTCAGCTTGATCTTTCCCACTACCATTTGATGAAGTTTTCTTCCGAATCTCATTGGACAAGAGTGCACCGGTAGTTTCATCGAATGTAAGTTCATCTTTCCCAAACAAAATTGTTTGTACAAGATTTTCATATGACTGCGGCAAGGAGTAAAGCAATATAATTGCTTGGTCTTCATCCTCAATCTTCACATCCACATCTCTCAAATTTGAGATAATCCGTGTAAACTTGGCGATATGATCACCAATTGGAGTGCCCTCATCCATTGCTAGTCTGTACAATTGGGTTTTCAAGTATAACCTGTTTGATAATGTCTTAGTCATAAACTGTGACTCAAGGATCAACCAAACATCAGCTGCCGTAGTCTCTTCATTAACTAAAAAAACTATGTCTCTATCCAGACACAAGCAAATAGCAGCACGCGCCTCCAAATCCAATTCTTCCCATTCATCATCTGACATGGTTTCAACCTTTTTATCCTTCCCTAGTAATGCCTTGTGTAATTTCTGAGAAATAAGCAAATTCCTCATTTGTATTCTCCAATATCTGAAATCGTTCTTACCATTAAATTTCTCGATTTCATACTTCCCCACATGTGCCTTGCTCACCTTGGATGCCATTGCAAATAAAACCTGTGACTTTCTAGACAAGAAGCTTCACTACGTTTTTTTTTTTTTTTTTTTTTTTTTTTTTTTTCAAACAACTTGTGCACAAACAAATCCTAGCACTTTTGAATCTTCACAATCTTGAGTAGAACAATTCAAGATCAATTTCCCTTAGTGCTCTGATACCAATTGTTGCGCCTTATTGCGGAAGCGGGTAGACACCAACAATTGCACACAAGTACCACAAGGATCCAATCAATTAAATAGAGCAATTAGCAATGAAAGAAATTAGAGAAAATTAAGAACATACCACAAGAGACACAAGGTTTACGTGGTTCAGCAAATTGCCTACGTCCACGGTGAGGTGATTCCACTATATTCAAGAACAAGGTACAAGAAGATGACAATTCTCACACAATCTCTCAACAATAGATGAAACAATTCAAGGAATTATATTTCTCTACTCCCTGTGCATCACAGTTTTTCTACGTGCAATCATCATAATAAAAAACACCTATAGTTCCTAGTATATATAGGGACAACAGTTTTCTGTTTGGCAGCAGTTTCCTGTTTCACAGTAGTTTCCTGTTTCACAACAGTTTCCTGTTTCCTAGAATTTATTTCCTGTTCAAAAAACAATTTCTAGAAGTCCAAACAGTTTCCTGTTTCAAACAGGAGTCCAAACACTTTCCTGTTTCAAACACGTTTCCTGTTTCACAGAACCCAAAACAGTAAATTTGGGGAAAAACATATATAGGGGAGCAACCACTAAACCCCAAGACCCCAAACTGCAAAAAGTGACTAGATATGAAGGCCTTCATCCCACAAAAACTAGTGCAAATGTTGTCTCTTGCATTTTTTTGGTTTGAAGTGCCATTACATTGACGCTAGTGGTACTTGCAGAATTTAGTTTGGCCTGCATTAAGACACCCTGAATCTTGAAGAAAATGCGGGACATGGTTGGAAATGCTCCTAGGAACTAGTGATTGTAATGGTGATCTCCTTCATGGGTTTCTACAGGTTTTCTCATTTAAGCTGCGAGGAGCTTAGAACATGATGGTAAAGCTTTCACAGGGCCAATTAGACCGGGGTGTGATTTGCCCAAGGTGTTGCATTAGCTGCCCAAAGACTAGGTTGTGATGCTGTGATTGTTATGCCTGTTACAACACTGATCAATGTCAGGTTTGGTTAAACTGGCATTTCATGAACATGTTCTTTAGTTCTCTCCTTGTCATATTTCTATTGTGTGTTCTCTTTTCAATAGTTTCTTTCTTCCTTTCATTTTCATATTCTTGTCAGTGGAAATCTGTGGAGAAGTTAGGGGCAAAAGTTGTTCTTTCCGGGGATTACTATGACCAAGCACAAGCATATGCTAAAAGGCAGAGTGAAGAGGGAGGCCGCACCTTTATACCTCCTTTTGATCATCCAGATGTAATAGTGGGACACAGAACTGTTGGCATGGAGATTGTGCTTCAAGCAAAAGGGCCATTACATGCAATTTTTGTTCCTGTTGGTGGTGGTGGACTGATAGCTGGAATTGCTTCCTTCGTAAAGCATGCTTTGCCCGAGGTTTGTCAGCTACATCATATCTTAAGTTGTGTTTCATCTGGTTTGTTATGATGAAAGGTTTGACTGTGTAGTGATTTTAAAAAAATGGCTTGAAAGAAATATGTTTGTTGAAGTCAATAACAAAATGAAATGGTGCAAACATTAGGGTGTCATAGTGTAGTTAAAGTGTTGAGGTGGAGGCAAGACGCACATGGTTGAAAATACCTAAGGTGCAAGGTGCAAGGCAATGAGTGTCCATTAGTGACATAAAGCACACTTGGCTTATTTTTTTGGATTTCTTTTGTTAATAAATTATATTAGGATACTGCTAGCATACATAATTCATAAACGATATGTTTTGAATTTCTTTTCTTAATATACTAGCATGCATATATCATAATAAAAATTAAAAAAAAAACAAGTAAAAACAAAGTTGCACAATTGCATAGAATCCACTAAATCAGACACAAAATAAAATCGGCAACAAAAAAATCAAAACATAAGGAAATTAGTTCTCAAACTTCTTATTTTTCATAGAGAGATGAGAGGGGAAGATAAGAGGAGGATGAGTATAAAGAAGGTGAAGAAAAAAAGAAAGCCTTCTTTAACCTCTGATAGTAACTAGGCGAATGCCTCATTTTATTGCATTGCCTCATATTGAGGCTGATTTTTGTAAAAACGCGTAGGTGACCACCTTGACTACACTGGTGTCATGTTGTGAAATTTTGGTATCAATTACTCGGACAGCCATAGTACCTCGGCATACCAAATTTCCATTCCTTTGATCTTAATCTTTTTAACCTTTATATTAGAAATTAACTAATTTTCAGAATAAGCAAACCAAATCTCAACTCCCATGAAACTTCGCCATTCCCTATCTGAATGGTTATAATAGTAGAGTTAGTAAAGCTATCTTTTAGCTCAAACTTCGAGCATATAAAATCATTTTTTTCAGTAACAAAATGCTCGTATGTGTGAAGGTAAAGATCATTGGTGACTGTTAAGCAATAACAGAAGAGTCAAGAAGTGTAAAGTAGTTAGTTAGTTAGTTTGTTAAGCTGTCTGTTAGTTTGTTTTGCTAGCTAATCAGACATTAGAATGTCTATATAAACAATGTACATTGTACAATTCATTTGTGTGAAATATACAGAACTTTCTCATAGCATAGTCTGTCTTAGATTATAACATGGTATCAGAGCTGTCGTCTCTTCATCTCCTTCTTCTCAGTTTATCATAGTTAGTCCAATGGCAGATGCAACATCATCTAGTGCTACACCATTCTCTAACTCTGCTTTAGCAGAGTCTAAACCTGTCATGTTCACACATGCATTGTCTGTCAAGCTGAGTGAACAAAACTATCTACTGTGGAAACAGCAAGTTTTGGCAACCATTAGAGGACACAAGCTTCAAAGATTTCTCGAAAAAGACTCATCTCCAGCACAGTTTCTTTCTAATGAAGATCAAGCCAGAAATCGTGTTAATCCTGAGTTTGTTACTTGGGAACAGCAAGATCAATTACTGCTATCTTGGCTACTTTCTTCCATGACAGAGTCTCTACTTACCAGGTTAGTAGGATGTCTAACCTCAGCACATGTTTGGCAAATTCTTGAGGTCTTCTTCAACTCACAGACAGTCGCCAAGATTTCTTAGTTTAGGAATCAATTACAACATCTCAAGAAAGGTGACATGTCCATCAATGCCTATTTGTTGAAACTCAAAGCCATTACTGATCAACTAGCATCAGTCGGACATCCATTGTCTTCTAGAGATTATGTCAATGCCATCTTTGATGGTTTACCACAGATTTATGACACTTTTGTGGTTTCAGTAAGCTCAAGATCTGATGAGTATAGTGTTGCAGAAGTAGAGTCTCTTCTACTTGCTCAAGAAGCTAGGATTGAGAGACATACAAAAGATCTTGACATCTCTGTCAATTTGGCTCAGTCTTCATACAGACCTTCACCTAGGTCTTTTGTGTCCAGCTCACACAGTTGGAGACCTCAGTCTAGAGGATCTCACAATCACAGAGGTGCCAGATCTGGAAGAAATTTTCGGCCATCTGGAGCTAGTTCTCAATCAACTCGTCCTCAATGTCAAATCTATGGCAAACTTGGTCACATTGCATTAAAATGTTACAATAGGTTTGATGAATCTGTTTCAAGTCCATGGAGTTCTGGTTTTTCATCTCAATCATCAAATCCAAGGCAGGTCTTCTCTGCGTCTACAAGTCAATCTCATCATCCTTCTTGGAGAGCTGATTCTCTTTGTCAGATACAAGCAAATGTTTCAACACCTCAGATGCAGCCTCACACTGATACTAGGTGGTATCCTGATTCAGGAGCCACTGATCATTGCACACCTCATAACTTGATGAATGCCATGCCTTATCATGGCAATGAGCAACTTTTTGTGGGTGATGGCACTGCTTTACCAATTGAAAACATCGGTCAGTCCTCTTTTCTTGCTCAGCATTCTTCAAGAATTTTACATCTCAGCAATATTCTTCAAGTCCCTCAATTAACCAAAAATTTATTGAGTGTGTCTAGGTTTGCTAGGGATAATAAAGTCTTCTTTGAGTTTCATCCTGATATCTGTTTTGTCAAGGATCAGGTCACACACCAGATTCTTCTGGAAGGGACTCTTAAGGGAGGTCTATATGTGTTTCCGTCAATGGTTCTTTCTGATGAAAAGTCTGATTCTTCAGTTCAGCATTATAATAGTAAGGGTCAGCAAGCTAGCCTTGCAGTCTGTCCTTCTGCTCAGCATTATAGTAGTAGTACGGGTCAGCAATTTCACAATCCAGTTTGTCTTGCTCAGCCCTCTTCTCAGCATTCCAGTAGTCCTCAGCATTCTCAGCATTCTAGTTGTCTTGCTCAGCTTACTGCTCAGCACTCTTCTCAGTGTTTCAGTAGTTCTCAGTGTTCTCAGCATTCTAGTCATCATGCTCAGCATACTGCTCAGCACTACTCTCAGCACTCCAGTAGTACGGGTCAGCATATTAGCATTCCAGTTTGTCTTGCTCAGCACTCTTCTCAGCAGTCCAGTAGTCCTCAGCACTCTTCTCAGCATTCTGCTCAGCATTCCAGTAGTCCTCAGCACTCTTCTCAGCATGCTGCTCAGCATTCTGCTCAGCATTCTTCTCAGTATTCTGCTCAGCATTCTGCTCGGCATTCCAGTAGTCCTCAGCACTCTTCTCAGCATGCTGCTCAGCATTCCGCTCAGCACTATTCTCAGCATTCTGCTCAGCATTCCAGTAGTCCTCAGCATGCTACTCAGCATTCCAGTAGTCCTCAGCATACTTCTCAGCAATTCAGCAATTCTTCTCAGTATTTCAATAGTCCTTCTCAGCAATTCAGCAGTTCTCCTCTGCATTCATTTCAGCATTCTGATCCTTCTCAGCAATTAGTCAATAGGAATGTCTGTCATTCTAGTTATCATGCTGCTACGTCCTCTGATGTTTTGCGTTTGTGGCATGCTAGGTTAGGCCATCCGTCTTTTCCACTTGTCAAAAACATACTTACTACTTGTAACATTTCAGTTCCTACACATGACAATGTGCGTCTTTGTTCCTCTTGCTGCTTAGGCAAAATACATAAACTTCCTTTTTCCAAGTCATCTACTGTGTATACAAAACCCTTGGAATTAATTCATACTGACCTATGGGGACCTGCTTCTACCACATCTTCGTCTGGGTTCAAGTATTACATTCATTTTATCGATGCTTTCAGTCGTTTCACTTGGGTTTTTATGTTACAAAATAAGTCTGATGCTTTCTCCACTTTCCTTAAATTTAAAGCCCAAGTTGAGTTAGAGTTTGGTCTTCCCATCCAGAGTGTTCAGTCTGATTGGGGAGGGGAGTATCGGTCTATTTCAAAGTTGCTTGCTCAACATGGGATCCATCATAGACTTGCCTGCCCAACTACACATCAACAAAATGGTGTGGCTGAGAGGAAACACAGACACATCATAGAGTCCGCCCTTACTCTCCTTGCTCATGCATCACTTCCCATGAAATTCGGGGATGAAGCAGTTAAAACGTCTGTTTTTCTTCTCAATAGAGTACCTTCTGTTGTTCTTAAAGGTCTTTCACCATATGAAACTCTGTATCACAAAGTTCCTGAGTATCATAATCTCAAAGTGTTTGGGTGTTCCTGTTTCCCTAATATCAGGCCCTACAATTCTACTAAACTCCAATTTCGATCAGTTGAATGTGTATTCCTTGGCTATAGTCTACAACACAAAGGGTACAAATGTCTGTCTTCTACTGGCAGAGTTTACATTTCTCGTGATGTTTTATTCAATGAATACTCTTTTCCATATGTCAAATGGCACAGTCTTTCTACCTCCACTCCTACTGATCTTTTTCCTACTCCTGCTGTCATTCCTATTCCTGATCATAATCCCTCTTCTAGTCCACTGGTTCCTTCATGTCATCCTGATGCTAGTCCTTTTTCCAGTCCAGTGAATAATCCTACTACTACTCCTCCTACTACTGGCACATCACAGTCTATGTCTAGTTCTACTTTATTGCCTACTACTCCTACTACTGTTCCTACTACTGCTCCTGGTCATCCTATGCTCACAAGGTCGAAAGCAGGCATTTACAAACCCAAAGTTTACATGGCTTCTACTACTGCCCCATCTAGTCTTCAGGAAGCTTTGGACACTCCACACTGGATGTCTGCCATGCAAGATGAATATATGGCATTACTTCGAAATAATA
Source organism: Berberis vulgaris (assembly GCA_963556465.1). Lineage (NCBI taxonomy): Eukaryota > Viridiplantae > Streptophyta > Magnoliopsida > Ranunculales > Berberidaceae > Berberis > Berberis vulgaris. Next base: position 107,713,774 of record OY747124.1, on the reverse strand, counting down.
CATGGTCCCTAGTGGATCTTCCCAAAGATAGAGATGTAGTTGGGTGTCGATGGCTTCTCAAGGTTAAGCATAATTCTGATGGCACTGTGCACAGGTATAAAGCCAGGTTAGTGGCTAGAGGATTTCAACAGGTGGCTGGCTTTGATTATTCAGAGACCTTTAGTCCAGTTGTGAAGCCAACTACTATAAGGGTTATGCTCACAGTGGCAGTTACATATGGATGGTCTATATTCCAGTTAGATATCAATAATGCCTTTTGAATGGGGATCTACAAGTGGGTTCATAGATCCTTCACGCCCTCAGGCTGTTTGCAAGCTTCATAAGGCCTTATATGGCCTCAAGCAGGCTCCTCGGGCATGGTTTGACAAGCTTCGACATACACTTCTCATGCTTGGTTTTGAGTCTACAAAGTCTGATTCATCCTTGTTCATCAGACATACTTCCTCTCCTATTTTTCTTCTAGTCTATGTTGATGATATACTCATCACTGGTGCTGACTCTCATACTGTGTCCCAAATCATCCAACAGCTGAATTCTCAGTTCTCTTTAAAAGATTTAGGACTTGTTCATTTCTTCCTTGGTATTCAAGTGCAGCACATTGTCAATGGGTTGTTTTTGTCTCAGTCCAAATACATTGGTGATCTCTTGTGTAGAGCCAAGATGCAGTATGCTAATGGACTGCCTACTCCCATGAGTGGTGGGGAGAAATTATTTGCTACGGGTAGTGATCCAGTCCGAGATGTTCAGCTATATCGCAGTATTGTGGGAGCATTACAATATGTCACAATTACTAGGCCTGAAATTGCATATTCAGTAAATCGTGTTTGCCAATTCATGCAGACTCCTCTTGAGTCACACTAAGAGTGATGAAAAGAATTTTGAGGTATCTCAAGGCTACACCCAACTTTGGACTTCACATAGTTCCTACTCCTTCATTTCAGTTAAGTGGATACTGTGATGCTGATTGGGCATCTGATCCTAATGATAGGAGATCTACATCAGGTTATTGTGTGTATCTGGGTGATAATCTCATATCCTGGTCGTCCAAGAAGCAAAGCACTGTCTCTCGAAGTAGCACCGAAGCTGAATACAGAAGTCTAGCATCCGTTACAGCTGAATTAACATGGCTGCAAACTCTGTTTCATGAGTTGAGGATTGGTTGCTCAACTCCAAATGTCTGGTGTGATAACAAGAACACTGTCATGCTTAGTGCTAATCCAGTGCTTCACTCTAGAACTAAACATATTGAGATTGACATTTATTTTGTTCGTGAAAAAGTTGCTCGCAAGGTTATTCATGTTCATCATATTCAAGCTACTGATCAAGTTGCTGATGTTTTCACTAAAGCAATTGGTCGTTCCAGGTTCTTATTGTTGCGTGACAAACTCAGTGTAATAGATGAATCTACACTTAGTTTGAGGGGGCATGTTAAGCAATAACAGAAGAGTCAAGAAGTGTAAAGTAGTTAGTTAGTTAGTTTGTTAAGCTGTCTGTTAGTTTGTTTTGCTAGCTAATCAGACATTAGAATGTCTATATAAACAATTTACATTGTACAATTCATTTGTGTGAAATATACAGAACTTTCTCATAGCATAGTCTGTCTTAGATTATAACAGTGACCATGCAAATGCAATGGCGTTATCCTTATATCATGGGGAGAGAGTCATGCTAGAGCAGGTGGGAGGCTTTGCAGATGGTGTGGCTGTGAAAGTTGTTTGGAGAAGAAACTTTTCATTTGTGTAGGGAGTTATTAGATGGTGTGGTTCTTGTTAGCTAAGATGCTATTTGTGCATCAATAAATGTGATTCTCATTTAAGTTTCTCTTTTTTATTTTGTTATCATTTTCTCAGAAATTTTTTCCCTCTATCTTTGTTAAGCTTCTTAATGTGAATGGGTTGTGGTCAGTTCACTGGTATCATCCTTGATTCTCCCAGACTTTATAAACTTACGGTATATGTGTTAATTAAAGAATAAAAGTTAGTAGTAGAGGGGTTGTAATTGATAGATTAACCTGCCAGCGTGAAAGCACAACCTCCTGAGCTGTCAAATTGAATTTCAATGCTCTTACAGGGCTATTTCCTTTGTCATTCCATGCTGCCTCTATCGGTGACACTTGGGTGTCCTTGAACTTAAGCTCTTGTGGATGGCATCATCCATGATTCCATTCGACTCTTTCTCCTGCGTATTCATCTTCATCTCTATTTTTGGCTCACAATATCCAACAGCCACTCTGATACCAATGTGATGTAAGTAAGTCACCAGAATAAATCTTTCTTTCAAAAGATATCAACAATGCAGAGTTCAAAGAGTGACATGTATCATAAATTATCCGGCCAAGATTTCTGTTGGTGCATATAAAGAGGCTAAAACTTAAATGTGAAATAGAATTAATAATTCAGGAGTTCCCTCCAGTCTAGTTCAACCTCTTTGTCCAAATTGGACTTGAACTTCTGGCAATCTTTGGTATGTCAACAGCCATAGTACCTCGGCATACCGAATTTCCATTCCTTTGATCTTAATCTTAACCTTTTTACCCTTGAGAATTAGATATCGTCTTACAGTGATTAATGATTATTAAGATTTTTGATATTCTGTTCTCTCTCTCTTGAAATGGCAATTTGAATAAACAGAGTTAGACATGCAGGAGAAAGTCTAATTTGTCTCATATTTGATTTATGAAGATGAATTACAAAGTATTATTTAAAGGGATTACTGCCGTATGTTTTAGGATGTTGGTTACAATATACAGTTTAGTCAATCAATCCTAAACTTCTTACCATCTTGTTACATAAACCAATGACAACTCATTGTTTGCTTAAATTTATATTGTTGCAGGATGTGTTTGAGGAGAAAAGGACCATTTTAGAACCATCAGGGGCTCTTGCCCTAGCTGGAGCAGAAGCAGAAGCATATTGCAAGTACTACGGCCTCAAAGATGAAAGTGTCGTAGCAACAACCTGTGGGGCAAACATGAATTTTGATAGACTGAACGTGCTAATGTTGGTAGACAACGAGAGGCTGTTCTTGCCACTAACATGCCAGAGGTGCCAGGGAGCTTTAAACTATTTGCTGAGTTGGTATGTAAGCATCCTGGCTTCGTATGACCTTTACAAATGCATCTTCTTTGTTATCAGGTGGGTCCAATGAATATTACCGAGTTTAAATACATATATGATTCCAGAGAAAAAATAGTCCTTGTTCTTTATAGGCCCAGTGTCCGGAGATATGATGTAAATGCCTAAAAATAAAACTAACTAAATGACTACATAATGTCGGGCTTCGCCATTTTAGGGATTCGGGTAAATTTTTAAGAGCTGTATCGAGGTAGGGCTTGGACTTTGGGCCATTTAATTAGGAAAAAAGGCGATTGTGACGAGGATGTTTACATTAGGGTTAATGGGCATGTTGGACCTACAAAAGGTTGTTTATCTCATTAGCACCAAATGTTGTTTTACTTGTAGATATGCTATTAGGGATTAATGCGGGGTAAGCACGTTCATCGATTTGGTGATTAGTTTGTTGCAACCATCGAAGATTAACATCTAAGGGTCTATTTGGTTAGTCATTTTCTCTGGAAAATATTATCCATTTATCTTGTTATGAAGATTTTCGCTGTTTGATTATCTATTTATTGACAGGGAATCAATTATTCATAAAATTGTTTTCTCACTACATATGGGAATTCAAGTCTTAGGGAAGGGGGAGGGCTCGGAATTGGATTCACGGAAACAATTTTAATTTCCTTAACAAATGCTATGTTCAGTGTCCGAAGATATGATGTAAATGCCTAAAAATAAAACTAATAAATGACTACATAATGTCGGGCTTCGCCATTTTAGGAATTCGGGTCAATTTTTAAGAGCTATATCGAGGTAGGGCTTGGACTCTGGGCCATTTAATTAGGAAGAAAGGCGATTGTGATGAGGATGTTTACATTAGGGTTAGTGGGCATGTTGGACCTACAAATTGTTGTTTATCTCATTAGCACCAAATGTTGTTTTACTTGTAGATATGCTATTAGGGATCAATTCTAGGTAAGCATGTTCATCGATTTGGTGTTATTAGTTTGTTGCGACTACCGAAGATTAACATCTAAGGGTCTATTTAGTTTACCATTTTTCTTGGGACCATTTCCCTTGTTATGCAGATTTTTGCTGTTATATTGTACTGACAGGGAATTGATTATTTATAAAACTGTTTTCTCACTACTTATGGGAATTCAAATTTGAAGGGAAGCCTCAAAATTAGATTCACGAAAACAATTTCAATTTTCATGCAACCAAACAAACCCCATACACAAGTATTATTTTAGGTCATTCTCATTACATATCGTTGGCTACATTAAGAGAAAATAGTACATCACATTGTGAACCCAAAGTATTGAATTGATACAAGAATACGTCCTCTAAAACATCTTTTAACATACACGATTAAGGGATTCATGACTTGAAGCATCAACAGCTCTTGTTCAATTTAAAGATAAATACAAGTTAACGATATCATCAAGAAGAATAAGATATAAGACCTTAGGGTAAATCTCTTTTGTGATGCAATATGTTCCTACACGTAGTATTATTAGAACAATGGCTTTCTAGATTTGCCCCACATACTAAATTTTGTTACGGTCGATGTTTCCTTCTCTCTTGGATTTGAAAGTTTTTTTTATCTTTTCCGATAACAGATTTTAGATTGAAAAATGAAAACAAACCAACCCGTGAATCGAAAGTGATTGTGAAACCTGTTACATAAAAAATGAATGTGCACAAAAACCTAATGACTCAACAAACTAAGGACGAGAGAACAGAGTAAATTAATAATTGAGGCCACAGACATGTCATGTGCAACCATTTGATTTGACACTAATGAATGACTATTGAAAGCATCTCTAATATGAATCTCATAAAATGTTTAAAATAGTTATTTTAAAGATTTTATGTGAGCATGTTTCAATGGATTTTCTAAACCATTTTCATTTTAACTTCATATTTAACTTATTCTAAATTTAGGGGCAACTAATTATCTCTTAAAATTTGAAAAATATTTCAAATTTTTAATTTTTAAATTTAAAAAATCAAAATAAAATGAATAGTGGATGAAAAAATGAAAGATATATTTAAATAATAATAAAAAAATTAAAATAGGAAATGTGATTGGAGTGATAAAAAAATATGAAAATTCCTAAATTTAGCTTTTGGTTAAAATGAGAAATGATTGATCTCCAATTTTAGCTTTTACCATTGAAGATGCTCTAAAATGACTACTTTATTGTTCAAACTTCAAACTAACAAAAGAAAAAATACCTTAATTAATTATTAAATATATTTTTATAAAATACTAAAAACTCTGGTTTTTGCAATTAAAATGATGTGCTGTGATCTTGAAAGAATGATAAAATCTCCGAAGTGTTTATATGTAACTCACGGTTAAAAAACAGTCTTCTAATAATGAATTTCCCAAAGTATTCATTAGTGTCAAATGGTTGCACATGGAATACATTTTGATTGAATGACATGAAATCATGGACTGGATGAAAGATAAGTTAATAACACCTGCAAAATGAGGATCGGAAGTGAACACTATTGCTAGTCTCGAGCCTTTGAACTTTGAAGAAGTCACCTGTTAGTAAGCCGCCCTAACTATTGTTAGTCTAAGATAATCTCTCTTCACAATGTTCTAATGCTTCGAGTTATATCTATTTATATTGTAATATACGTAGTTTGCAATTTGATGTGGTCTATTATAATATTTGGACATGACAATAATAATAATATAAATAAATAAGATTTGAATACGATAATCAAAGACTATTATTTTCTTAAGGCTAGTTGATTATGGACGATAATGTATTAAGCAGCCATACAATTATGCCGATAGCAATATACAATCGGGATTCATTAACAAGATTAGGGTACAATTATGTTGATAGCAATGTACAATTAATGGAGCAAACCAGAGAGAGTTGAAAACAAGTATGGTTCTTATGGTCCCTTGCCATAACTTGGAATCAAATTCTTCCATCTAACAAGTCTTTGAAGAACAACTAATTCTTATGAATGACTAAGCAAAAAAAAAATATATTACAAAACCATAGCTCATCTGTAATGCTTGATTTTGGATTTAGCAATAGAAATATGATTTAATTAGTGATCTAGTAAGTAATTAGAGGTCATGTATAGCAGGAATCATTTCTCATATTTGTCGTCAAAACTAGCACGTGCAAGGCACGTGAATAAATCTTTAAATAGATAGGTCTTCAAACAAGTCTTCATCATCAGAGTTAATTAGCTCTCTCTGTTTATCTCCCTTGCTCTGTTTTCTGCAACAACAATGGAGTCTCTGAGCTTCACCACCCCACACGTACTATTGAGAAACTCCACACGTGCGAAATGTTCAAACTTCCCTCTCACAACCACCATTTTAAGACCCCAAATGACTAAAAGGGTTTCAATTTCAGCTGTAATGGAGATAACCCAGAAACCGAAGACAGTTGATTCCCGCGAAAAACCAGTGAAGTTGGCGCCATCACCACCACCACCACCAGCATTGAAGAAGGTCATGGCGGAGTCTTTACAATATGAAAGCGGGTTTCTTGGAGCTGTGCCGGACCGGTCTTCTACTGGTCCGGCTGAGGAGGACAATGGACTAAGTGCTACAACTTACTTGACAAACATATTGTCTTCTACGGTCTACGATGTCGCTATTGAGTCTCCATTGCAGCATGCTACGAAGCTTTCCGAGAGGCTAGGTGTCGACATTTGTCTCAAGAGAGAAGATCTTCAACCTGTAAGCTTCATTTCTTCATCTCTATTATTGAGCAAATGATCAAAGTTCAATTTTCTGTTTATTTGGATAAACTTCACAAATGTGAAATTTAGATTTGGTATCTCATAATTTTGTCTGAATTTAATATGGGTTTGTTACAAAATGATGTTATTACCATCAAGGGTCAGATTGTGATCTCTTTTGTTTATTACATCTATGTACAGGTTTTCTCATTTAAGCTAAGAGGAGCTTATAACATGATGGCAAAGCTTTCGCAGTACCAACTGGACCAAGGAGTGATTTGTTCATCTGCCGGAAATCATGCCCAAGGTGTTGCATTAGCCGCAAAGCGACTAGGTTGTAATGCTGTGATTGTTATGCCTGTTACAACACCTGATATCAAGGTCAGTTTCATAGTTAGTAATTCACTGAATAATTCACATATTATTATTCATGAAAATGATTAGTATTTACGCTTTTTTTTTAGTGGAAATCTGTGGAGAGGTTAGGAGCAACAGTTGTCCTTGTGGGTGATTCCTATGATGAAGCACAAGCATATGCTAAAAGGCGGGGTGAAGAGGAAGGTCGGACGTTTGTACCTCCTTTTGATCATCCAGATGTAATAGTTGGACAAGGAACAGTCGGGATGGAGATTATGCGCCAAACCAAAAAGCCATTACATGCGATCTTCGTGCCTGTAGGTGGTGGTGGGTTGATAGCTGGAATTGCCACTTATGTAAAGCAAATTTATCCCCAGGTTTGTGAGCTGGATCATATCTTGGGTGTTGTTTTCGGTTCTGGTGGTGTGTGAGGAAATGTATATTGAAGTCTGCAAGTTTTTATTTCCTTATTTAGATATTAAAGACAACTTTTTTTTTTTTTAGTAAAAAAGGCGTGTTTGTATTTATGCAGGTAAAGATCATCGGTGTGGAGCCTAATGATGCAAATGCCATGGCGTTATCCTTGCATCATGGAGAGAGAGTCATGCTTGAGCATGTGGGAGGCTTCGCAGATGGTGTGGCTGTGAAAGTTGTTGGAGAAGAACCTTTTCGCTTGTGTAGGGAATTGTTAGATGGAGTGGTTCTTGTCAATCGAGATGCTATTTGTGCGTCAATAAAGGTGAATCGATCTATATTAAACTATGGTTTCCATTAACAACTTAAATTATGAATATATAATATAAAAAATATCACTCCAGCTCTACTGTATTAATCAATCATCAATAACAATACAATTCAGAAATTTCATTGCTTTGTGTTAATATATGCCGGTACAGGATATGTTTGAGGAGAAAAGGAGCATTTTAGAACCGGCAGGAGCTCTTGCCCTAGCGGGAGCAGAAGCATACTGCAAGTACTACGGCCTTACAGATGAAAGTGTTGTAGCAATAACTAGTGGGGCAAACATGAACTTTGATAGACTCAGGATGGTGTCTGAACTTGCTAATGTTGGTAGGCATAAAGAGGCCGTTCTTGCCACTCACCTGCCAGAGGCGTCGGGAAGCTTTAGACGGTTTGCTGAGCTGGTACACAGCCTTCATTGGCCATTTTTGATTTGAAATATCTTCTTTCATCTTGGTACTAAGGTTATTAAAATTGTCTTTCTTATCAGATTGGTCCAGTGATTATTACGGAGTTCAAATACAGATATGATTGTAGAGAAAAAGAGGCTCTTGTTCTATATAGGTAAGTGAAAGGAATGCAAATTTATTCTATTTTTTGCTTCTGAGTTAAATATTCCTTAAAATATTTACATGGGATTCCTATCTGTTTTGCAGTGTTGGTCTTCACACTGTTTCTGAGCTCGCAGCAATGGTAAATCGCTTGGAATCTGCCCAACTTAGAACAGATGATCTTACAACAAATGACTTGGTTAAAGATCACCTTCGGCATCTGGTAATCATTTCTATTAGACAAGTCAATCTAAGTTCATTCTTGCTGGTAGGAATCACAAGGTTGTTTTCTGCTGGAATAATTAAGTGATCCATGATCTGCAAGGGCTAGATAAAGAACCAAATGAGAGTTGCAAATCAATAGATAAAACTAGCTTTGATAAAAAGTTTTTGCACACCATCTGAAGATTTCGAACCTGCTGGTTAGAACCAGTGAATGGTGATTCTAACTGGCATATTGATTTTTTCTAGATGCTGCCGGTTGAATTTTACAGCATGCGATGCAACTGCACCAGACCATTGTGAACTAATATTATTATGCTTTGAATTCTCTCCAGATGGGTAGTGGCCGAACTGATGTTCAGAGTGAGCGTCTTTATCGATTTATTTTCCCAAACAGACAAGGTGCTCTGATGAAATTCTTGGATGCGTTCAGTCCAAGATGGAACATCAGCTTATTCCATTACTGGACACAGGTATGTAGATTAACTTTCGTTGTCCACTTCAGCTTGCTTGACAAAGTTATATTACATTAATTAATGAGTCGATCGGCTACCACTTTGATGTTTTTTTTTATAAGTTTTCTCATACGGCTTACCCTGAACTTCCAATTTCTTCTTGTTTTCTCAACAGGGTGAAGCAGGTGCAAATGTCTTGGTGGGCTTCCAAGTTCCAAGTTCCGACATTCAATGGTTCCAGACCTGTGCCGACAGTCTTGGATATGAATATGCTGATGAGACATACAACTCCTCTTACAATCTCATTATACGATGAGTAGTACTATCCGATTGGTTGAATGCCCTACATCAAGTTGGGAAACTGATAAAGGATTATGCGCCCTGGAACCCAGTCTTTGCCAATGAACTAGGTCAATCGGAGAATCCAATAGATGCGATACATACCACATATCAGATCAATGTTGTATTAGTCTACCCCTGCATGAAGTTGAATCTCAAGTTAGAGAAATAGCTTGATGTAGTTTGCAATACTGCTTAATTCTTTGATTTGCTCTCACTTGAAGCTTAAGTGAGAGTTATGATGATGAAAGTGATTACTTCTTGTAGTCCCTGTTGTTCCCTTTTGTATCACCAACATATACACAGTTTAATTGAATTTAGACGAGCATTTTTGCCTTTTCTCCATTAGTTTTTTTTTTTTTAACAATATAGTTATCAATCATCAGAGCTCAAACCAAAAGTCTCCCAACTTTACAGACCAAGTTTCAACATTAGCTTTCAACCTAATATATTGGTGAGCTGGGTGTCACGAGCCATCTCTAAAAATATCCCTCATCAAGGCAACAAGGCATCCAAGGCATCATATGGGCGCTGGCAGTAGGCCCGCAAAGGCCCGATGGTGCAGCAAGCTTTTCGAGATGCCTCCGGAAGGTTCTAGAGTGCTCTTGGACATTCTAGCTTAGCTTTCTCTTGAGTGTTCTAGCATGGATGAGTCTAGAACACCCTTGTACAGATTTGTATAGTATTTTCTAGAAGCCTCCTTGTATTTTCTAGATGCATAGAGGGAGGTGGGAACTTTCTAGATGCATAGAGAATACTCCTTTGAAGGAGGATTGTAGAAGGTTCTAGGCTAGAAGCCTCTAGGACTTTAAGGGCCTATAAATAGGCCTTGGCATTCATTTGTACAGATCATAAAAAAACACTTGTACAACTCTCTCAAGCAATACAAAGCATTCTTTCAAAAAGCCTAAAAACTTGTGCCTTAGCATTTTCCTCACTTAAGCTTTCGTAGCATCACTTAGCATTAGCCAAGCATCAAAGTGCCTTGACTAGTTAGTCCGACGGGAGTGTGACGCTAGTGGGCAGCGTGTTAGCCAAGGGAAAAAGGTCAGCACGTGACACGTGGTATCAGAGCAGCGACGATCGTAGGGGCGGTCTTGCTGACGTTGCGTTGTGCTAGCTGCTGTGTGTATGAAGGTTAGGTGCGGAGCAATCTGATCATGTCGGGAAACAAAGAGAGTGTTGTTGGAGGGTCCGTGGTCGAGGAGACTGGAAGAAAGACTAGTCGGACCAGCATGCTTGAGGATCGTATGGCCAAGGTGGAGCTGACCGTGGGCGATCTCCAGGACAGCGTCGGGGAGATGGAACAGAAGGTTGAATCCTTCAATGGGACGTTGGCTAGCGTCACTACGGATATCGAGCAACTCGATAGCCGCGTCCATGACCTTGAGCTTGACACTGTGGAAGCCAAGGACGAGACTCAACTTCTCGTCAACCAAGTTGTGGATGTCATGCGCAACGAGATGGGCCAGCTCAAGGACACGCTGATGGGGCAGCTCCAAGCCATCCGGGAGCAGGTTGAGTCCTTGCAATCGGACGTCAACCTATGCAAGGCGGCTGTGGCAGGTAGTGCTACTGTACGAGAGGGACCAAGGATGAAGGTGCCCGAGCCGCCAAGGTACCATGGGAAGCGCGATGCTAGGGAGCTCGACAACTTCCTATGGAGTATTGAAAAATATTTCGACGCGATGCGCTAGGACGACGATGAGTCCAAGATCACCACCGTCACCATGTACTTGGGTGATGATGCCATCCTTTGGTGGAGGAGGCGTGAGTCAGATATCAAGAAGGGTCTTTGCTCGCTTCAGACTTGGGACGAGTTCAAGGCGGATTTCAAGCGGCAATTCTATCCGGAGAATGCGGAGGAAGTTGCTATGAAGAGGCTGCGTGGACTGAAGCATACGGGGTCGATCAAAGAGTACGTCAAGCAGTTCACTTCTCTTATGCTTGAAGTCTCGGACATGCCGGAGAAGACTCAGCTCGTCTACTTCATGGATGGACTACAACGATGGGCTGAGCAAGAGTTAAAGAAACGCAACGTTCAATCACTTGCGGAGGCCATCCCAGTTGCCGAATCCTTGTTCGAATACAAGGCTGATTCGAAAAGCCACAAGGGCGGCAGCAAGAGTGGCGGCGGTAACAAGGGAAAAGGTGGGGGAGCAAAACCCACCGAAAGAAGCAGCAGTAGCAGCGGCGGCAAGCATTTCGAGAGGAAGGACAAAGCCAAGCAGTCCTTCTCGGATAGCAAGGTGAAAAACCGCGACTGCTTCTTGTGCGGAGGGCCGCACTGGGCTAGGGAGTGCCCACAGCGACAGAAGCTCAATGCGATGATCGCTAGCAAGAGTGGATCGTCCGGGGAATCATCAGGGGACGAGGCGCAAATGGGGACTTTGCGCTTGCTAAGCAGCGTCAAGGCTACGGTGGAGCAAAGCAACGTGGCTAAGGTAAGTACGCTGCCCCGTTCGAAGAAATCCGCTCTTATGTTTGTGGAAGCCAAGGTAAATGGCAACGCTTCAAAGGCACTCGTCGACACGGGTGCAACGCACAACTTTGTTGCTTTGAAGGAGGCAACAAGGCTGGGCGTGCAGTACACCAAGGAGCCAGGCACCTTGAAGACCGTCAACACAGCACCGGTGCCTATCCATGGTGTAGCACGAGGCGTCTCCCTTCATTTGGGCGAATGGAAGGGGACGGTGGACCTGACTGTCGTCACGATGGACGACTTCTCATTGGTGCTGGGCATGGAGTTCATGGATACGGTGAAGCCATGGACATTAGAAAGGGACGGGTCGATGACTATTGCAAAGGATCGAGAAGCATGCTCTGTCCCTGTCACTCGGGAGATCGTGGAGGCCAAGATGTTGTCAGCCATTCAAGTGAAGAAAGGCGTGCAAAAGGGGCAAGCAACATTTGTGGCCACGATGATCGAAGATGGGCCTCAACCCAGCGAGGTTCCAAAGGAGGTAGCTGCGGTTTTGAAAGAATACGAAGATTTCATGCCTCCAGAGCTACCCAAGAGACTTCGTCCAAGAAGGGAAGTCGATCATATGATCGAGATGGAGCCAGGGGCTAGGCCTCCAGCCATGGCGCCTTATCGGATGGCACTGCCAGAGTTGGAAGAGCTACGCAAGCAACTCAAGGAGTTGCTGGACGCGGGGTTCATTCGGCCATCCAAGGCCCCATTCGGTGCACCAGTATTGTTCCAACGCAAGCACGACGGGTCCTTGCGTATGTGCATCGATTACCGAGCACTTAACAAAGTAACCATCAAGAACAAGTATCCAATTCCTTTGGTTGCCGATCTCTTCGATAGGCTCGGTAAAGCCAGGTACTTTTCTAAACTGGATCTCCGATCAGGGTATTGGCAAGTGCGCATAGCCAAAGAAGATGAGCCAAAGACGGCATGCGTCACTCGCTATGGGTCTTATGAGTTCTTGGTGATGCCTTTTGGTCTCACCAATGCCCCGGCTACTTTCTGCACTTTAATGAACAAAATCTTTCAGCCTTTCTTGGATAAATTTGTAGTCGTCTATCTCGACGATATCGTCGTGTATAGCGACAACTTGGAAGAACATGTGCATCACTTGCGACAGGTTTTCCAAGTATTGCGGGAGAGCGAGCTGTACGTGAAATTGGAGAAGTGCTCGTTCGCCCAAGACGAGGTGTCTTTCTTGGGGCACCGCATCAAGGCTGGAAGGATCATGATGGAACGGGACAAAGTGCAGGCCATCAAGGAATGGGAGCCACCCAAGAACGTTTCGGAGCTACGTTCCTTCCTTGGGTTGGCCAATTATTATCGGAGATTCATTTTGAGCTACTCGGTGAGAGCAGTCCCACTGACCGACTTGCTGAAGAAGAAGGTGCAGTGGCATTGGAGTGAGAAATGCCAAGAAGCATTCGATGATTTGAAGAAGGCAGTCACCGAGGAACCTGTCTTGGCCTTGCCCGATTATGCTAAGTCATTCGAACTTCACACCGATGCATCAGACTTTGCCATCGGAGGGGTGCTTATGCAAGAGGGGCATCCCATAGCCTATGAATCTCGCAAGCTCAATGATACCGAGAGACGGTATCCGGTGCATGACAAGGAGATGACGGCCATCATTCATTGCTTGCGAACTTGGAGGCACTATTTGCTTGGGAGTCGGTTTACCATCATGACCGACAATGTGGCTACGAGTTATTTTCAAAATCAGAAGAAGATCAGCCCCAAGCAAGCTCAGTGGCAAGATTTCTTAGCGGAGTTCGATTATGTCATGGAGTACAAGCCGGGCAAAGTTAATGTTGTTGCTGATGCTCTCAGCCGAAAGGCCATGCTCGCTAGTGCAAGCAGCGCCGCTAGCAATCTTCTTGATCGGATCAAGGAGGGGACTTCTCAAGACCACTTGGCCAAGGGACTCATGGAGATGGCCAAGGAGGGGAAGACTCGACGGTTTTGGGTAGAGGATGGGGTACTCTACACCGTCGGTCGTCGCATTTATGTGCCTAAGTGGGATAATCTTAGGCGAGTCATCATGAAGGAGTGCCACGATTCAATGTGGGCTGGCCATCCGGGGATGCAGCGGACATTGGCACTCTTGGAGGTGGACTACTATTGGCCTCATATGCGGGACGATATCGAGGCCTATATGAAGACTTGTCTTGTGTGCCAACAAGACAAGATAGAGCAACGTGTACCGGCAGGACTATTGCAGCCTTTGCCGATACCGGAAAGGCCATGGGAGAGTGTATCGATGGATTTCATATCGGCCTTGCCCAAGTCTGATGGGTATGGCTCTATTATGGTGGTGGTCGATCGCTTTTCCAAGTATGAGACTTTCATACCTGCCCCACGCGATTGCACGGCCGAGCAAGCCGCCAAGTTGTTCTTTCAGCATGTGGTGAAGTATTGGGGCTTGCCTCGGAGCATCATAAGTGATCGAGACCCAAGGTTCACAGCAAAATTCTGGACGGAGTTATTCAAGCTCTTGGGTTCGGGTCTACACTTCTCAACAAGCTTTCACCCGCAAAGCGATGGGCAAACAGAGAGGGTGAATGCCTTGTTGGAGTTATACTTGAGGCACTTTGTGGGTGCCAACCAGAAGGATTGGGCCAAGTTGATGGATGTGGCTCAATTCTCATTCAACTTGCAGCGGTCCGAATCGACGCAACAAAGTCCGTTCGAGATCGTCATGGGCCAGCAGCCCTTGACTCCACAAGCCGTTGCGTCGGGCTACACGGGTAGCAGCCCCGCTACGTACAAGCTTGCACGAGGGTGGCATGAGCAGCTTGATATAACGAAGGCGTACTTGGACAAAGCGTCTAAGAAGTGGGCGGACAAGCATAGACGCCCTCTCGAGTTCCAAGTGGGCGAGATGGTCATGGTCAAGTTGCTACCACAACAGTTCAAGGTCTTCCGCTCGGTGCACAAGGGACTAGTGCGGAAGTACGAGGGGCCATTTCCCGTCCTACGGAAGGTCGGGAGAGTTTCTTACAAGCTTGAGTTGCCGCCCAAACTCAAGATTCATCCGGTGTTCCATGTGAGCATGCTCAAGCCCTACCATGGTGATAAAGAAGATCCAACGAGGGGCGAGTCACATCGGGCACCAATCGCGGTCGTGGCTTCCTTTGATCGAGAGATCGAGAGCATCGAGGCAAAGAGGCTCATCCGACGGAGGGGTGTGCCAAGCTATAATGAGTATCTCATTCGATGGAAGGGGCTACCGAACAGTGAGGCCTCATGGGAGAAAGATGACGACCTATGGCAATTCCGGGGCAAGATCGCGGAGTTCGAGGCACGGTCTTGACGGGGTCGTCAAGGACTTGGGTGGGGGAGAATGTCACGAGCCATCTCTAAAAATATCCCTCACCAAGGCAACAAGGCATCCAAGGCATCATATGGGCGCTGGCAGTAGGCCCGCAAAGGCCCGATGGTGCAGCAAGCTTTTCGAGATGCCTCCGAAAGGTTCTAGAGTGCTCTTGGACATTCTAGCTTAGCTTTCTCTAGAGTGTTCTAGCATGGATGAGTCTAGAACACCCTTGTACAGATTTGTATAGTATTTTCTAGAAGCCTCCTTGTATTTTCTAGATGCATAGAGGGAGGTGGGAACTTTCTAGATGCATAGAGAATACTCATTTGAAGGAGGATTGTAGAAGGTTCTAGGCTAGAAGCCTCTAGGACTTTAAGGGCCTATAAATAGGCCTTGGCATTCATTTGTACAGATCATAAAAAAACACTTGTACAACTCTCTCAAGCAATACAAAGCATTCTTTCAAAAAGCCTAAACACTTGTGCCTTAGCATTTTCCTCACTTAAGCTTTCGTAGCATCACTTAGCATTAGCCAAGCATCAAAGTGCCTTGACTAGTTAGTCCGACGGGAGTGTGATGCTAGTGGGCAGCATGTTAGCCAAGGGAAAAAGGTCAGCACGTGACATGGGGCTTCCATGCTTAGCATGGCCTCACATTTGGCCCTACATTCATAAGCTGAAACGTGGCCTGTGAATCAGGGAACAGCCTACGTTCCCTGCTTCTAATTGTCAAAAAGCTGGCTTCAATTGCATAAAGCTCGGCCAAAGTTCTGTAGAAATGTATGTATTTGGAGGAGTTGATTGGACAAGAAGGACAATCCCATCATGGATTGTGATCACCACCATCAGAGTGTCCTCGAGTTAAAGCATGCCAAAACATAGACAAACACTTCACCAGAAAGCAAGTTAGGATATCACAGGGCTACAATACCCCCTTCCTGCTGATACTCGAATGCAATGAACTGTAACATGAGGATTCATTGTTGTGTCCTTCCACCTTACAATGAATGTGTTGTGGTACATGCATGATGAACTTGGAATTTAAAGATGACATCTTGAAATTCCAAATGACTAGCTACATGGGAACTTGAGATTCATTGTTTTTGGATCTTGAATGAAATTAATGTTAATGTATTGGGTGGCCTATATAAAGAAGTGTCATTCTTCATTCCACTCCATTCCTTCTCATTAGAGTGTGAGTGAGAAACCAATTGAGAGAGATATTGTAATCTACCTTGGGGGTGAGAGTTGTAATCCTATTATTCATACATAGTGGAAGTGGTTCGAAGTGACCCGTGGACGTAGGCTTTGCCGAACCACGTAAATATATGTGTGTTATGTACTTTAGTTTTTCCTACATACTTTATTTCATAAAGAGTTTGGAAGAAATTAAATCGGCGTACACAGATCAGGAAATGAGAGATCGTTATTCTGTTGCGATCTTAAATGCCCTGACCCAACAACTGGTATCAGAGCCAGATTCAAGGTGAGGTGTTTTTCTTGTCTCTTTTCTGATTCGATATGGAAGAGTCAGTGGGTTCGATGGTCAAGCTGAATTCGTCAAACTGCTCCATTTGAAAACCACAGATGGAAGACATCCTTTATTGTAAGGATTTGCATGATCCTATCCTTGGGAGTAACAAGCCCGAATTTAAGACCGATAAAGAATGGGAGATTCTACACCGTAAGACCGTGGCTTATATTCGACGGTGGATTGATCAGAGTATATTCCACCATGTGTCTCAAGAGGCTAATGCCCACACTCTTTGGACGAAACTTGAAACCATGTACGAATGGAAGACGGCACAAAACAAAGCCACTTTGATTCGACGCCTTGTATATCTCAAGTACAAGGATGGTCGAAGCGTCACTGAGCACCTGAGTGATTTTCAAGGCTTGGTGAATCAACTGAACATTATGAAGATGGTTCTCGATGACGAGTTGCAAGCTCTGTTACTCCTAAGTTCTTTGCCAGACACTTGGGATACCTTGGTGGTGACGTTAAGCAACTATGCACCTGAAGGGAAGATTACCTTGGACTTGGTTAAGGACCGCATGCTGAATGAAGAGAGTCGTAGAAAAGATGCAGGAGTATCTATCGACTCTGAGGCCCTTGTTTCTGAACGGAAGGAGACGCGGGGGAGAAGCCAATATCGATCTTCCCAAAATGGAGACCGAACAAGGAGCAAGTCTCGTGGGAAGTCGAAGTCAAGAAGTGAAGTTGTATGCTTCTATTGTGGCATGAAGGGTCACATGCAGCGAGAATGCAGAAAATGGAAAAGAGACCAAAAGCAAGAAAATGACAATGGAAAACCAGAATAAAAATACAATATTGTTCTAGCTTCTGAAGGTATTAATATTGTTTTTGCTTCTGATGATTTTGTTAGTTACACTAGGTATGACTCTAGATGGGTGATTGATTCTAGAGTTTCATTCCATGAAACCTCGAGAGGAGAACTCTTCTCATCATACACAGATGGTGAGTCCGGTCATGTCCAGATGGGAAATGATAACAGTTGCAAAATTGTGGGAATGGGAGAAATCCATATCGAGACCAACACCGGATGTACCTTGGTTCTCAAAGATGTTAGACATGTTCCCTACATCCGTCTAAATTTGATATCCACTGGACAGCTAGATGATATGAAGGCTATCATAGTCGGTTTTCTAATGGCAAGTGGAAACTCACTAAAGGCTCTTTGATAGTAGCAAGAGGATCGAAGCAATCTACTCTCTATACAATGAAAGCAAAGATGAGTAAAGGCAAAGTTAATGTTGCTGCTGATGAAAAGAAAACTGAGTTATGGCACAAGCGGCTTGGTCACATAAGCAAAAAAGGAATGCAGATTCTAGCCCGAAAACAACTCTTGCCGGAAGTAAAAGGTACTGACCTTAAACCCTATGAACATTGCTTGGCTGGTAAGCAACACAGGGTAACATTTAAAAGATCCTCTCCTCATAAAACTAATAACGTTCTAGACTTGGTTTATTCTGACGTGTGCGGACCAATGAAAGTTAGTTCCATTAGTGGAAAACGTTATTTTGTTACTTTCATTAATAACTACTCTCCAAAAGTCTGGGTTTATGCTTTAAGGACAAAAGACTGTGTTTTCGAAGCATTCAAGTTGTTTCAGGCAAATGTTGAAAGAGAAATCGGGAGAACTTTGAAGAGTATTCGAACAAACAATGGAGGCGAATACATGAGGGTTTTTTATGACTATTGCAACAGTCGTGGAATTAAACATCAAAGAACTGTACCCAAGACTCCCGAACACAATGGAGTGGCCGAGAGAATGAACAAAACGATTGTTGAAAGAATCAGGTGTATGTTCTCTCATGCCAATTGAGAGAGATATTGTAATCTACCTTGGGGGTGAGAGTTGTAATCCTATTATTCATACATAGTGGAAGTGGTCTGAAGTGACTCGTGGACGTAGGCTTTGCCGAACCACATAAATATCTGTGTGTTTTGTACTTTAGTTTTTCCTGCATACTTTATTTCATAAAGAGTTTGGAAGAAATCAAATCGGCGTACACAGATCGGGAAAAGGAGAAATCGTTATTCCCCTGCGATCTTAATTGCTCTAACCCAACAACTGGTATCAGAGCCAGATTCAAGGCGAGGTGTTCTTCTTGTCTCTTTTCTGATTCGAGATGGAAGAGTCGGTGGGTTCGATGGTCAAGCTGAATTCGTCAAACTACTCCATTTGGAAACCACAAATGGAAGACATCCTTTATTGTAAGGATTTGCATGATCCTATCCTTGGGAGTAACAAGCCCGAAGGAAAGATCGATAAATAATGGGAGATTCTACACCGTAAGACAGTGGCTTATATTCAACGGTGGATTGATCAGAGTATATTCCACCATGTATCTCAAGATGCTAATGCCCATACTCTTTGGACGAAACTTGAAACCATGTACGAACGAAATACGGCGCAGAACAAAGCCACTTTGATCCGACGCCTTGTAAATCTCAATTACAATGATGGTCAAAGCGTCACTGAGCACCTGAGTGATTTTCAAGGCTTGGTGAATCAACTGAACGTTATGAAGATGGTTATCGATGACGAGTTGCAAGCTCTATTACTCCTAAGTTCTTTGCCAGACACTTGGGATACTTTGGTGGTGACGTTGAACAACTATGCACCTGAAGGGAAGATTACCTTGGACTAGGTTAATGACCACATACTGAATGAAGAGAGTCGCAGAAAAGGCCCTTGTTTCATAAAGGAAGGAGATGCGGGGGAGAAGCCAATACCGATCTTCCCAAAATGGAGACCGATCATGGAGCAAGTCTCGTGGGAAGTCGAAGTCAATAAGTGAAGTTGTATGCTTCTTTTGTGGCAAGAAGGGCCACATGCAGCGAGTGCAGAAAATGGAAAAGATACCAAAAACAAGAAAATGACAATGGAAAACCAGAACAAAAAGACAGTACTGCTCTAGCTTTTGAAGGTATTGATATTGTTTTTGCTTCTGATGATTTTGTTAGTTACATTGGGTATGACTCAAGATGGGTGATTGATTCAGGAGCTTCATTCCATGTAACCTCGAGACGAGAACTCTTCTCATCATGCACAGATGGTGAGTTCAGTCATGTCCGGATGGGAAATGATAACAGTTGCAAAATTGTGGGAATGAGAGAAATCCATATCGAGACCAACACCGGCTGTACCTTGGTTCTCAAAGATGTTAGACATGTTTCCGACATCCGTCTAAATTTGATATCCACTAGACAGCTAGATGATAATGGCTATCATAGTCAGTTTTCTAATGGCAAGTGGAAACTCACTAAAGGCTCTTTGATAGTAGCAAGAGGATCGAAGCAATCTACTCTCTATACAATGAAAACAAAAATGAGTAAAGGCAAAGTTAATGTTGCTGTTGATGAAGAGAAAACCGAGCTATGGCACAAGCAGTTTGGTCACATAAGCGAAAAAGGAATGCAGATTCTAGCCCGAAAACAACTCTTGTCGGAAGTAAAAGGTATTGACCTTAAACCCTGTGAACATTGCTTGGCTGGTAAGAAACACAGGGTAACATTTAAAAGATCCTCTCCTCATAAAACTAATAACGTTCTAGACTTGGTTTATTCTGACGTGTGCGGACCATTGAAAGTTAGTTCCATTAGTGGAAAACGTTATTTTGTTACTTTCATTGATAACTACTCTCGAAAAGTCTGGGTTTATGCTTTAAGGACAAAAGACTGTGTTTTCGAAGCATTCAAGTTGTTTCAGGCAAATGTTGAAAGAGAAACTGGGAGAACTTTGAAGAGTATTCGAACAGACAATGGAGGCGAATACATGAGGGTTTTTCATGACTATTGCAACAGTCGTGGAATTAAACATCAAATAACTGTACCCAAGACTCCCGAACACAATGGAGTGGCTGAGAGAATGAACATAACGATTGTTGAAAGAATCAAGTGTATGTTCTCTCATGCCAGGCTTCCGAGATGTTTTTTGGGGGAAGCATTATGACCGATGTTCATCTTATTAACCTCTCTCCAGCCTATCCATTAGATGGTGATGTTCCAGATCGAATATGGAAAGGAAAAGATGTTTCCTATGATCACTTGAGGGTGTTCGGTTGCAGAGCTTTTGTGCACATCCCAAAAGATGAAAGGTCCAAACGCGACTCCAAGACAAAACAATGCATATTCTTGAGTTATGGTCATGAAGCATTTGGATATAAATTGTGGGATCCTGTTGATAAGAAGGTTATCAAAAGCAGAGATGTTGTATTATTTGAAGATCAAACTATTAAAGATTTTGATAAATATGAGAAGAAAATCAAAGAGTATCCAGTCAAACTTGATATCTAGAATCCTCTCCAGAAGTTCATGACAATCACGGGGGAGAAGTACCAGTGGGTAATGATGACACCGAGCAAAATGATGAACAAATTCAACAAGATGAGCAAGTTGAAGAAGAAGAAGAAGAAGAAGAAGAACAAGCCCCTTCTGAACCACAACCCAGAAGGACTACCTGGGAGAAGCAACCGTAAAAAAGATATCCTCTAAATGAATATGTTATGCTCACTGATAGAGGAGAGCCCGAGCACTACCAAGAAGCCATTAGTGGTGAACACAAGAAAGAGTGGTTAACAGCCATGAAGGAAGAGATGAAATCCCTACATGAGAACCACACCTTTAACTTGGTGAAATTGCCAAAGGGTAAGAATGCTCTAAAAAACAAGTGGGTTTACAGAATAAAGACTGAAGACAAGAGCTCACATCCAAGGTACAAAGCAAGGTTGGTTGTGAAAGGTTTCAGACATAAAAAGGGGGGTGATTTTGGAGAGATATTCTCACCTGTTGTGAAGATGTCATTGATAAGGGTTGTGTTTGGTCTGGCTGCAAGCATGAATCTTGAAGTCTATCAACTCGATGTCAAGATCGCATTTCTCCATGGTGATTTAAAGGAGGAAATCTACATGGAACAACCCGAGGGTTTTCAGGAGGAAGGCAAAAAAGATTTGGTGTGCAAACTGAACAAGAGTTTGTATGGACTCAAACAAGCTTCTAGGCAATGGTACAAGAAGTTTGATTACTTTATGAAACAATAGGGTTACAAAAGGACCAACTCTGATCACTGCGTGTTCACAAAGAGGTTCTCAAATGGTGAGTTCATCATCTTACTACTCTACGTGGATGATATGTTAATTGTGGGACAAGATGCTCAGAAGATTGCTCTGTTGAAAAAGGAGCTCGAAAAATCTTTTGCTATGAAAGATTTGGGTCAAGCTAAGCAAAAACTTGGTATGCAAATTACCCGAGATAAGAAGAACGGGAAGATCTGGTTATCACAGCAGAAGTACATTAAGAAGGTTTTGAAGAGATTCAATATGGACAAGTCCAAGCCAGTTGGAACTCCACTAGCTAATCATTTCAAGCTCAGCTCGAAGCAATGTCCAATAAATGAGAAAGAAAAAGTAGAGATGGAAAAAATCCCTTATGCATCTGTTGTTGGTTCCTAGATGTATGCAATGGTATGTACAAGGTCGGATATCGCTCATGCTGTTGGTGTTGTGAGCATATTCATGTCTAAACCAGGTAAACAACATTGGGAAGCTGTGAAATGGATCCTCAAGTATCTGAGAGGAACTGCTATCGTGTGTTTATGTTTTGGTTCTAAAAAACTATTCTAGAAGGCTTTGTGGATGCAGACCTAGCTGGCGTCATTGATAATCAAAAGTCCACTTCAGGATATTTAATGACTTTTTTAGGGGGAGCTATATCTTGGCAATCAAGGCTGCAAAAGTGTGTCACTCTATCAACTACTGAGGCCGAGTACATCGCCGTGACAGAGGGGCGCAAGGAATTCCTATGGCTCAAGAATTTCCTTCGAGACTTGGGGTTTAAACAAAAAAAGCATGCTCACTATTGTGACAATCAAAGTGCCATTCATTTGGCTAAAAATTCGACATTTCATTCTAAGTCAAAGCATATTGATATCCGGTATCATTGGATCCAAGACGTATTGGAAAATAATCTGCTTCAACTAGAGAAAATCCATACCAACGATAATGGTTTGGATATGATGACGAAGTCATTGAACAAAGAAAAGTTTGAGTTCTGTAGAAATCAGGCTGGTATGGTTATACCGGAGGATGTGTCTGGAGGGGGAGTTTGTTGTGTCCTTCCACATCCTTCCACCTTACAATGAATGTGTTTTGGTACGTGCATGATGAACTTGGAATTTAAAGATGACATCTTGAAATTCCAAATGACTAGCTAAATGGGAACTTGAGATTCATTGTTTTTGGATCTTGAATGAAATTAATGTTAATGTATTGGGTGGCATATATAAAGAAGTGTCATTCTTCATTCCACTCCATTCCTTCTCATTAGAGTGTGAGTGAGAAACCAATTGAGAGAGATATTGTAACCACCTTGGGGGGTGCGAGTTGTAATCCTATTATTCATACATAATGGAAGTGGTCCGAAGTGACCCGTGGACGTAGGCTTTGCCGAACCACGTAAATATATGTGTGTTATGTACTTTAGTTTTTCCTGCATACTTGATTTCATAAAGAGTTTGGAAGAAATCAAATCGGCATACACAGATCGGGAAATGAGAGATCGTTATTCCACTGCGATCTTAATTGCCCCGACCCCCAACATTCATTTGACCTGTTGTATCATGAGACAAAAAGAAACACCAAAAAGTAGGCATTGCCCTCCATATTTGTGTAAAAAAATGAACAAAAACATTAGCACTAATAGATTCAGTGTCACCCAGGACAGGGAGCTCCTTAGCTCATAAGCTCCATAAAAAATTAAATATCTGCTAGAAAAGATAAAGGAAGTTAGAAATGTCCTAAAAATTATTGCAAACAGGGGCATTATTGCTACTGCTAGTCTCGCATAGCAACGTAAACAAAACATGGATAGTTGTATCAAAGTGGAGGGATTCTTGAGGTACAGAGCTGAAGTTCTCTGAGCTACAAATTGAATATGAAAGAGATAAGTAGAGATTTACATGGTTCCATCATGAAGGGAGGTAGTCCATGGTGCTCGAATCCTATTGTCTTCATCAATCATTTCTCAAGTGTTTACATATTTTCTCCTCTTCTAACGCTCTCCTTCTTCATAGGTAAAATATTTGCAAGTACAATATACTAAGCTAAATATTTACCAACTAACAGATCTGTATTACAATTCAGAGTGATATTTTACTATTAATTGCTGACTGGGATAAACTAAGGTAGGAGATAAAAGATGGCTAAAATTGAAAGTTGGGAAATGTGTTGAGGTTGAGATTCATTTTCTAGGATAACATGTTTATAATTATAAAACATGTAGAAAGGCAAATAAAATGGAAAAAAAAATTGCAAAAAAGTTGGTGAAATATACATGTGGCAGTGGCTGAGAGAGAAAGTATTGTATTTTCATTTTTAAAATGAAATTATCATAACTACCTACGTAGTTGCCGGATTTTGGTAAAGTTGGTACCATTGAAATGTAATTATGAAGTTTTTTTTTCAATAAAACCAATGATAAATACAAACACTTAAAGTTTCAAAATATGCAAATATTTTTAGTATTTTAATGCCTAATTATAATACTTTTGAATAAACGAACGAACATTTTTATGAACATTCAAACAAATACCCCCAACATTCAATCAATTCTAATTTTAACCAATTTTGAATCTAAAAATTTAGTATTTTAACAATAAAATAGACTTTCACCTCAAAAAATTTAGTTTACATTCTAAAATATGATTTTTCTTTTCTCTTGTGGAACCGATTGAGGGCAATGGTGGAGATGGTTGTAAAGGTGTCAATTGGATGATAATTAGGCAAACAAAAGTGTATGGAGTGCCAATTGTTGGGGTGAAGTTGGCTTGAATAGTCTCACATCAAGTAATGATGAGTCGTCACTAAGGTTTATAAGGAGATGGTTCACTCCCTAATAGCAACGAGGCCTTTTAAGGGAAAAAAAACCCACACCACCTAGTCCCTATTAGGGAGTGGATGCTTATTCACCCCACAATGTACTCAGTGGATGCTATATTTGGTACCCACAGATCCCTTAGCCTATAGATCGAGATTTCACGCATACAATGAAAACTATATCATTAGAATTCTATTTGAGCTGAAAATTTATAAATTCAAATAAGATATGTGTTTAAAGTTTTAGCCCACTTGACAAATGATGCCGTAATGGTTTGAAACTTTAATACTTTGTTTCTAGTGTTTTGTTGTTTTTATCGAAATTTTAGTTCAAACGAATCCTTTTTTAAAGTTTAATAGTGTCCTTAATTTAAATAATAACTCAGTGGGTCCTAAATACTTAGTCAAAATGTTTTATTTGTCTCTAAACCACCCACACTGATATTTTCAAATTATTAAATTTTGTGGGGATGATTTTATTGAAATGGTCAATAATGATATCTGCTAGAAAACATGGTATCAGTGGATTTCAAGGAATTGATTAGGGGTGGGCATCCCATCCCGCGATCCCGATCCCGTCCCGTCCTGTTTATTTTGGGTTTTATATATTATGTAATATCGATTTAGACTATATATGAGTGTCTCTTGAGGCTATCATTTCTGGGTTTATCTGAAGTTTCAAGGAGAAAACAGATGAAAACAAAAGCAAATTGAACTCTCCCAAACATCCCAACTAGATTAGCACTTGAGGGAGGTTTGCAATAAATCACGTGCTCGTTACGTATACAATGTTATAAGCATCTTGAGAGACATATTCAGACATTTTTTTTTATCCATTATTAATTTGGTTTAAGACTAAAGCCTGCTAGGTAATATGCTACTCACCCTCGGGCAATAGGAGTTATCTTGTAGTGTCAGAGAACGTATATTCAAGAGCTGATCTGGTTTACGAGACCTTTGGTTTTCCATGGGGTCGCCTCTATATTGGTGGGTATTTCACTGCTTAGGTGTTATCCATAACTATTTTCATATTCCTGCAATTTGCTCGTAGGTTTAAGAAAATTATTTTTCACGCTCTATATCTAATTATAAGAAAATTATTTTTCACGCTCTTATATGATGATAATCTTCGCAGCAGTCACAGGCAGCACGCTGATCCCGTCCCGTCCCGATCCCGTAGGAACGGGATGGGATAGGGATGGGTATATCTCGTCCCATCCCGTCCCATGCCCACCCCTAGAATTGATGTGTTTCTTCTTCCCATTTCTCCATTCCTAAGCTCGAGAGTCATTTCCAAGGATTTCTTTCTTAGATCAACCTCCAAGCAACTCCATTTAGTAACTCAAGTCGACATTCAACGACTATTAAACTCTCTAAACTCATTAAAGTCTGGCTAGCTTGTAATTTTGATTTAATACATATGTAAAGGTTTTTATCAAAATTACAATCTTCATAAACAAAGGAAACCGATCTCCTAGCGGTGATATAAGAGTGCAAATCACACTTACCAAGTCTTCATTAATACGATTATATAAGCAATATAGATACAACTCAACACTACCATCATCATTCCATAGACTATGTGCCAAACTAGCATGTACCCTCATCGTCTCATCGAGGCTCGGGGTGTCATAATATCCCCAAACCATCTTAGGCCAAAATCGACCCTGGATTCTAACACCAATTGTAACAACCAACTTTTAGACCATCGCTCGATATTATCCCCACTTTAACCATATTCATGAAGGTGTATTTTTCTTTGAACAATTCTTAAGAATCAGGCTCTTAGCGTCAGATCGGGGCAGGGGGGAAGAAAATAGGATGATAAAGGGTCTTGAGGCTCCTTTGGCACCGATTTGGCGCTAAGGGTCTGGCTCTTAAGAATTGTTGATTTTTCTTAGTGCCTTGTCTCGTCCTTTGCCATTCTTACACTCCGATGATTGCCCAAGCATTTGTAACATATCTTGGTGCAACTTTCGTCATTATGACCCAGTGTCCATCGTACATACCATCTCTTCTCCCCTCACTTTTTTCTTCCTCTTGCTTTCTCCTTCTCATACTCTCGCACCACCGATAGTTCATAGCTCATCTTCCACGAATGTCGTAAACAAATTAATTAATTAAATAATAATTATTTATTTATTTTCAAAATTTTATTTTTAAATCCCATCATAGGAGAGGGTCACATCAAACGCCCACTCAAATGAAAATAACCTTTGGTTTTGTCATCCTTTTTAGCCCAATTCTAGTTGCTTTGCAAGCATTGGTGGACAAGACTCCATAAACAAGAAGTTCCTTTCCAGACTTCAAAAACACAACAGAGAGACACAAAGGTCAGAGCTTTTTCTTCGCATGGTCATCTCGTCTCTCGTTCTCCTCCATGGACGAACCTCGCAAACACCAGGTTCCAATTCTCTCAAACCCTCTAAAGATCTCTCCATTTCAATCCATAAAGTTTGAATCTTTACTTCGTTTTCGACCGATTTCCCACATCAATTTGAACTTGTTTGTGATGATCATGTTGAATTCTTGCAGGTTTCGTTGAGGGGGGCGAGCGCCAAGGAGATCACTAGAGACAGCCTTCTTCAAAGGGTCGCTCATGAAAGAGAGATTCGAAATTATACTAGACGAGCTGCTGCTTCAGCTCTCTTCATTCAGGTAAGACTTTTTTATACTTGAAATCAGATTTTTGATACTCAAATTTGCATTAAAAATTTCCCTTTTTGGTTTTCAGAGTTAAGGGTTTTGGTGTTTAATTTTCCCCAATTGTTTTTAAGGGAAAGAAGTTTGAGATACAATAGGTGGAAATTAACCTACAACTGAAGTTATAATTTCATGGAAAAAGGTGAAACATAATCAAATTTATTTATTTATTTTAAGGAGACAAGTGATTCTCATTTGGTGTTAGTTTGATTAAGAAGGTTGGTGGGGATGAATACTGTGAAGTGTGAACAATGTTGTAGTGACATTTTGAAGAGGAAAAGGACTGTGTAGGTTAGCATTAGCCTTTTAAAGCAACACTGTTGTAGATGTCGTGTGAAAAAGTTTGGAGGAGGGAAGTAGTGGAGGTGCTGCTAGAAGCTATGAGGTTGGGGGTCCGACTGCATGGTTAATTTTTAAGAAGGGTGCCTCACCTCCATTTCACCGTGCTTTTTTTTGCCTTAGCAACTCCGCCGGAGATGCCATGTTTTTTTTCTTAAATTCTCTTTTAGATTGTTTTAATACATATAACTGCACATATTTTAAATAACTAATCATTAATTAGATATTCATTTAACTAATAAGGGAATTGGCAAGCGAAATGGATCCAGCCCTAAGCTATTTATTCTTACTAGTATAACTACACCTATTTTAGGTGGCTCTAAGTCATGAGAAAAGTAGCCAATAACTTTTTGGTTATTTGTTATTGGATTTATAAATTCAGACATTTAATTATGATTTATGCATTGTTTACCATATGTCGATTTATATAGGTTTATAATCATCCACGATTTGTTCATATTTTGGATCGAGGGGGCGCTAAAATAAATCACAACATTGAAAAAGCTTGAAAAAAAAAAAATATATATATATATATAATAATAATAATAAAAAAAAATTAAAA
Source organism: Berberis vulgaris (assembly GCA_963556465.1). Classification (NCBI taxonomy): domain Eukaryota; kingdom Viridiplantae; phylum Streptophyta; class Magnoliopsida; order Ranunculales; family Berberidaceae; genus Berberis; species Berberis vulgaris. The sequence goes on along the minus strand of OY747124.1, from coordinate 107,685,533 downwards.
AATAATAATAATAATAACAATAACAATAACAACAGTGCCCATGGGTTTTACTATATAGGAGCTGTCACTTACATGTGGAGGACATAAACCATTCTGATGATGTTTCTTGAATATATTACCTGCATATTGTCCAGCCATTCAAAATATTTTTGCAAAGCAAAGCTGATTATGCAGCACTTTACTCTGGGAGGGTCAAAGTGTCTGAGATGTGTATATGGAGTTATACTCTTTTTGTTGTGAAAATACAAAAACTTTGACCTGTATGCTCCTTCAACAGAGAATGATCTGGGTCTCTATTTTTACAGAGAGTCTGGAGGCGCTACAATATCACGAAGAAGGTGGCCATTCAGGTTCGTGAAGAATGGGAAGCCTTAATTAGTCGTCATAATGTTTCTGTTACCACAAAATGGATTACAATCAGATTGTTACGGCCTTTTCTTTTCTTTATTACTTGTCCATTTATTGCACGCCGGAAGTCACAAGCCACAAACATCAGGTGCATGCAGACCTGCTTCAGTATTCTGTTGGAAAGCATAAACTCTACTGGTAGATCATCTTTCTCCTATAAATTTATTATTTTATTATTTTGTGTGTCTGTGGAAAATATTAGTCTTAAACATTTTGAAAGGTAATAACATGTTTCATTAAACATGTAATAATTTCACAAACTCTAAATCATGATGTGCTTATTGTTCTAAACATAAACCAATCGGCTGGTGCTGCTGCCTACCTCTGATTCATCAAGTTGGAACTTGGGACATCCCATATTCCTCAGTTTATTCTTATGGAGACAAAGTTTCCAAGAATTTTTGCCAAAACTGACAAGGGAGATGGAGAAAGAGGGACAGGATGGAGAACATGAATTGTATGATGATCTGTACCGTCATGTTCTTTTACTAAATCGTGGACATTGTTCTTTGGGTGGGACCGTGGGAGCAAAGAATATTTTGCCAAAATATAGTCATCTTCAACCTCAAGTGGAGAAAAAGTTCCCCCCTTCCTCTCCTATCTCCTCCCCATTCATGTAGTTTGCTTGAGAATTTTTGCTTTTAAACCAAACACAGCCTTAAAACCATGCCTTTTAGCCTTGATATTATTACCAATCTTGAGTTTGTTTTGGAATGTATTGTGTAATTTATCTTGCATGGTTTCATACGCTAACCGTAAGAGACTATTTCCATTGTCTGCTGACAAGATGGACTGATCATTCCAATGTCTTTTACCTTGTAGAATCACAAAAGAATTTTTGTTCTCTCGCGATGGGCACACTTGAGGAGAGAACTACATGGCTTCATCAATCAAGGAAAATGATATCTGTATGCCTATCTATACTTTCTGAAAGTGAGTACACCATTCGAGCAGGTCAAGATACTGTTGGCCTTACTTCTCTAGCAATGCGTCTTGCTGTAGTCTTAACTGATATGAAAGGGTGGAAGTGTGTTAACAGTATGCATTTTAAAGATGCCAACATTGCAGTTAAGGACTTGGTCAAATCTATTGTAACTGGAAATCATGGTCTATATAGCTGCATTAGGAGATACATCCTCAAACTGGATTATAATGTTGTACCCAAAAGCAACAATGGCTTACAGACGGATGATAATTTTTTGATTATTGCAAGTGCAATAACTTTAGCTTTGCGCCCTTTTCAAGTAGCGGAGCTGGATTCTTACATGGATTTACAAAATGCTGTGGAAGAGTATTGCATTTTTCTTCTTACAGTTCCCTGGTTTGTTCAGCGGCTACCAACAATTCTTGTACCAGCTCTGAAACACAAATCTATATTTTCACCTTGCCTCCAGACTCTACTGGTAAGGCTCTTCGAACTTGCATTAGATTTCTTGAACTTTTTTGTCAACCTTACCTTGCACTTATATAAAAATAGATTTTCATGTATATTATAATATTTTCATTGTTCTGCAGCTAAAAAGGCAGCTGAAAGTTACTATTTTAAATGGTTAAATTTCATACAAGTAATGGAGAATGCTCAAAATTTTAATGTGGTATTCTTTCTATCCTCTGGTATCAGAGAACAAAGTACCACAGTGTTAGACATTTCTTTCAGCAATTTTTGGTAACCCTGAAATCATCTGTAATGTACTAATAATCTCCTAATTATGTTCCATTCTGGAATTGTAGTTCAATTGTATTTCCTCACTTTACAATAAAAATTTAAGCATTACTTTAAAAGAGAGAGTCGCACTTCCTCGTTTTACAATAAATTTTAAGCATTACCTCAAAATTGAGTTTGGAATCAAGTATGCCGTGTATCAAAAAGGTCCAGAATTTTGGTACATACTAAAACATGTGAACTTTGTATACATCCTAGACAAGTGATAAAACATACATGGGAAGATAGGGCCACTTGAGTGTACATGTGCTTGTGCCTTTGTGGCATTTATCAAGAGTTTGGATTGAAAATTTTAGTCTCCAGTGCGATGGATCTGGCTTTGGGATCAAAAGCATATGGGTGGGGAAGTGGTTGAGTTTTTTTTTTTTAATTATTATTTCAAGATGGCCTTTGAGTTGGGGTATTTAGGGTAATGGTAGGTTTATATTGTTGCTTTAAGGGCTCAAGGGTGCCCAAATTCTTTTTGTGCTTCTTTTTGTATTGGCTCCCTTATTAGAAGTGCATGATTTCTGTTCCCTTTCTGACACTGTCCCTTTATAATAAATTTAGAGTTTCCTTAAAAAAATGGTATGGAAGCTTGCATAAGACTTGTAAAAGGACTTTCTCTATGGGTATTGTCCAAAGAAAATAAATAAATCTCTCACCCAAGAAATTAGTCACTGCCTCCTCATTGTTTGTTTATCATGACAAGAATCGGCTAGTAAGAATTTGATCAATCTGATATTCCAGTGTGTTTATTCTTTATCTCCTTTAGGAGTTTATTTTTTCTGCAGATTCCATAGCCATTAAGAATTTAAGCATTTTTTTAGCTTACAGATTGTTAACGTTTTCAGGCGTCACACACGTTAGGACTTTAGGTTTCTACTGCAGATTTGGCAAATTGTATTCTAGTTTGGGCTAACTCTCTCAGTGAACATAGAGCAGAGAACTGCCTTTCTTGATTAAAAAATAGCACTCCAGCATTACAATACTGCATTATTTAATATTCTTTATAAGGGTTCTCTGCAGTCTGCATGACTGCATTCATATATCATCAGCGAACAACCTGATATATTATTATTTTATGGGATTTAGTAAATATGAAATCGACATTTTAAACATGTGAGGACTGATCAAACTAAGGCAGGTGGTGGCAGGTCATGAAGGAGAAAATCTTCATGGAAATGTCGATGTCAGATCAGTTACGTGATTGTGGTCCTAAACAGATTCCGTCTGTTGGTTGGGTGCTTGCTAACATGATAAGCTTAGCAACAGAGTATGAGAGTGGGAAGTTTTCTCAAGGTATAAACTGCACATTTTATGTTCAAGTTGTTAACAATGTTGCAGAGAACTTGCTGACTTGGCTTGTGAGTGCTGGAAACCTAAGGAAGGACCATGAGTACGAGGATGATGGTAGTGCTTTTACAGAAGCTACTGATACAAACATTTGGGAAACCCATACACAAGTGTCTTACATAGATCTTTTGAGGCCTGTTCATCAGCAGTGGCATCTTATGACGCTTCTAGCAGCAACAAAGAAGGATGAGTCCATTCCGAAGACTGGCACTTATCCAACAAACCCCACTATGGAAGATTCGGGGAAGTTGAGATTTGTTGATGTTGCATATTTCTATACCTACATGCTGAGAATATTATCGTTATGGAATCCTATTTCCGGGTCATTGCTTATTCTTAATATGCTATCTTTTACTCCGGGGTTTCTTCTTGATCTATGGAGAGCTCTTGAGTCTTCCATGTTCCTTGGAATTGGTCATGGTTATGAGGATGGTAAACCTGGCACAAGTGGACCTTCTGGAGATCAGAATGATAGGAACTTCGATAATAAGCAAAGGAGGATCTCAAAGGAAGTGGGAAACAAGTGGACAAATGTACTGCAGAAAATCACTGGGAAATCGCCAATGGATGTGGAACATAATGATACGGTCAATGTGGCACCTAGTGTCTGCCAGATTAAAGAGGATGCTTGCGACTTATGGGATATTGAGCCTTTTAAGCGCGGACCACAAGGTATTTCGAAGGATGTGTCATGTATGCTACATCTGTTCTGTGCTACATATTCACACCTATTATTGGTTCTTGATGACATAGAGTTCTATGAAAAGCAGGTATATTGATTTTAGCTTTGCACATGGATTTGTAGATATTTAGCTGTCTTCTAATTACTCATTGCACATTTATTGGCATGAATTAGGTTCCTTTCACACTGGAGCAACAGAAAACAATAACATCAGTACTCAATACGTTAGTATATAATGGCTTTTCTCATACTATCAGCCAGCAGAATAGGCCCTTGATGGATGCTGTTGTTAAATGTCTTCATTTATTGTATGAGAGGGATTGCAGGCGTCAGTTTTGTCCACCATCTCTGTGGCTTGCTCCTGCCAGACAGAATCGGCCTCCAATTGCAGCAGCAGCTAGAGCTCATGAAGCTACATTTCTTAATCTTAAATTGGGGGATGCTTTGATGAATCCAACCATGGGTTCTGTTATCACTGTTGCCCCCCATGTTTTTCCATTTGACGAAAGGCAAGCATTTCCTGATAATTCTTAATTAAAAAAAGCTCATGAATGTTTTGATAATTATCATTGAGAATAAAAGTTAAGATTGCTTGCCTCTTTATCAATTATCAGTGCGAAAATCGCCATGTTGATTATAACTGCATTCTTTGACAGAGTTCAGATGTTCAGAGAATTTATCAAGTTAGACAAAGCCTCCCGCAGTATGGCTGGTATCTCTCACAGGATCGCTGGTGAAGTGGCTAGACCAGGCCCAGGATCAGTAGAGATAGTAATCCGCCGTGGTCACATTGTTGAAGATGGATTCAAACAGTTAAATTCCCTTGGATCTTGGTTAAAATCATCTATTCATGTTTCATTTGTCAGCGAATGTGGCCTTCCCGAGGCTGGACTGGACTATGGTGGGTTATCAAAAGAGTTCTTAACTGATCTTTCAAAATCAGCTTTTGACCCCAAGTAAGTTTGAACAAGTTCTTTGCACACCAGCAGTTCCAAGTTCTTTTTACTTTAGGATTTCTGTCTTCTTCTGTTTTGATGATAGGAATTGCTTTTCTTTCTTGTTGCAGCTATGGACTGTTCATTCAAACCTCAACTTCAGAGAGACTTTTAATTCCCAACACATCTGCAAGACTACAAGAGAATGGCATACAAATGATTGAGTTCCTTGGCAGAGTTGTTGGGAAGGCGCTCTATGAGGGAATTTTATTAGATTATTCTTTTTCACGTGTTTTTGTACAAAAGCTTTTGGGGCGCTACAGTTTTCTTGATGAATTGTCAACACTTGATCCAGAGATTTACAGAAATCTTATGTATGTAAAGGTAAATTCTTCCACTGCAAGGCTATCAAGTTTACGAATTACGACAGTATTTCATTATTCTATTCGTGCTTACCCTGATCTGTAGGACACAAGTGGAAGATATGGGTTAAGTACAGAACTGTTAATAGAGTTCCTAGGACTGTGACTCAATATATTGACGACTATATTGCTAACAAATCACAACAATTAAATTGACTAAATAATAGATTTATACTGTTGCCAACAAATCATAACTTTTTTTGAACAATTTTTACGACTACATAAATTTTAGCTACAAACGCTGGTTCATTCGTAATTATCTGTTCCCGAACTCAGAATAGCTTTTAATCAGTGGCGGTTTATATATATTAAGAACTCATTTTTGATTGGAACAGTTGAATAAAATATATTTAAGGCATTAAAGGACCAATATCTGTGAATTTTCACATGTATGTACATTTTTTATCACCGTGTTAAGTTCTCTTCTGCTTGTGAAAAATCTGTTTGTTAACCTGGCTGTGTGGTTTATGAATCAAGTACTTTAGATATGTGGTAGTACTTCATTTAGTTCTAATCAAATTAAATTCAACTGGCTCTGTTCTACAGAATTATGATGGTGATGTCAAAGAACTTTCTCTGGATTTCACCGTTACGGAAGAGTTGCAAGGAAAATTGGTTGTCGTTGAATTAAAACCTGGAGGGAAAGATATAGGCGTGACAAATGAGAATAAGCTGCAGTATGTTCATGCAATGGCTGATTATAAACTTAACCGACAGGTTTGTGGTATACTTCTGGTTTGCAAGTTATTAAAGACTATCAATGTACATTTTTTTATCTGCGTATTAATTAGCTCCACGTGCTGATCTGCAGATATTACCTTTGTCCAATGCATTTTATAGAGGGTTGACTGATCTTATTTCACCATCTTGGTTGAGTTTATTTAACGCAGGGGAGTTCAATCAGGTATTAGTCTTTTTGCTTTTCTAACTCAGCGATTTTAGTTGCTTTAGAACTGATTCTTAAGTAGTATGTCCTTCATGCCTAGAGTATTTGTTATTATGAAGCTATGGACTTAAGATATCGTAACTTATGGGTGTGTTTAAGACAGGCACAAGTTATAGTGTGATTATTAGAGCATCTCCAAGGGATCCCTTAAAATAGCCAAAAAGCTAATTTAGGGGTCATGTGGGAAAATCCATGCTCCAAGAAACCCCTAAAACTTCTATTTTAACTTTACTTCTACCTCCCCCTATATTTGGGGGCAACCATACCATCCCCAAATCCTAAAGAAAATTAAAATATTCCAACTCTTTTAATTTTTCAAATTAAAATTAAAAACAAAAACAAAAACAAAAACTAAAACTAAAACTAAAACTAAAACTAAAACTAAAACAAAAACAAAAACAAAAACAAAAACAAAAACAAAAACAAAAACAAAAACAAAAACAAAAACAAAAACAATGATGAAAAAGTGGAAGATATAGTTAAATAATGATGAAAAGGTTAAAATAGGGAATGTGGTTGGAGTGATGAAAAAATATGGGATCCCTAAAGTTAGTTTTTGGTTAAAATGGGGGATAGTTGATCCCTTATGTTAACTTTTACCCTTGGAGATGCTCGTAATGGCTTATTAATACGTGCAGCGTAGAAGTTTTTTCTTCTTCTTATAACTAGGGGGATCGGTATGGCAGACATACATATCACATTAGTGTATTGAAGGCAACGATCTGCTGATTTTGAAAGAATTGGACAGAGTTGGGTAATTCAGATCAATAGAGTTTCTTTCTGGTGTTAGTTTATGCTATAAGATACCATTTCAATGCTATGCCACACATATGTTTGGTGTATAAGATTGAATGCTTTCCATAAGAACTTCATGAACAAAAACCCTTTCTTAGTCACATTGCTCCCTGACCCATTTCGATAGATTTTTATGTTATCATGTTTCATTGTGAAATGACATATGGCTCTTTTTTTTGTGTGTGTGTGTGGGTGGGTGGGTGGGTGGGTGGGGTGGGGGGTATAATTTAAGTGTTTTTTCGCCCTATTCAAATTCACTAGGCTGTAGCTTAAGCTCCTGCATCTCTATGTTCCCTTTCTTATAAAGTCTATGATGCAGAAAGACTCCCGTAGCTGACATGAGATGACGTGGATGCTCGACAGACATTTTACAACTTAAGATGCATATTGAGTAGTGTAATTAAATGTACAAACACATATTTCCTTAATAAATTACTTTTACCTTAATTTTCAATAACAAATGATGAAGCCAATGTCTCATATAACAAAATGTTCATGTCTTGATTTTATTGGTGACAGAAACTTAGATTGCTAATAATATCCATGTTATAGATGCCATATAATGTGAGGATGCCTATAATATCCGTGTTATAGATGATTATACCTGTATCAGATCCTAGATTTTCTCAAAATTTTGGTTGCTTCTTCGTAGCTCTTTCAGTGTCAGTGTCAGTGCCCATAGCATGGTATCGTAGGTATTTGTATTTAACAATTGGGGTCTAATATCTGTTTTGATGCATCTTATCATTCAAAAAATCTGAGTTTCGTTACATATTCATCTTATCTTCTTCATGATTTCAAATGTGCTAAACTGCTAATCCATAGTTACCATGCGTAGTTACTTTCAGGTGGAAATCATGACATTGATGTTGACGATTTAAGAGAAAATACTCGATACACTGGAGGCTATTCAGACGGTAGTCGGACAATTAAAATCTTTTGGGAGGTATAAGTTAGTGTACTAGGTTGCCTATTCTATGATTTAATCAACCTCATCTTTGCTATTATTTACCATTTTTAGATGCATATATCAGTTTGTTTTCCTCTTACAAGTGAAAGGATTCTTGTCTGGTCACAAATTTGGTTAATGGAGGATCTTGGCAGAAAGAGGTCCTCCTTTTCCTTAATTTTTTTGCCCGTCAGTGAAAATTTTCTTCATAGTAACGTGGTTAGAATCCGTAATCAACAGATTGACATAAAATTTCAGAAAACCTCCCAGATGATTATTCCAAAACAGTGTGTGATGCAGTCAGTTGTTGAAGTCATTGCTGAGTGCATGACTACTGTTACATTGGATTATGATCTTGGAATACAACACAACAAACTGTCTAGTTGATATAAAAGTGTAAACATGTAAGTGAAAATGAGGTGTTGGGATTATCTATAGGTGGAGTCTAAGTTTGATTAGACCTTTCTAAAGAAAAGATTCAGATTCAATCATACTGCACTTCCACTAGTGGTGGTGAGGAGGATTCAGTGGTATATGGATCACATAAGAGGGAAATTCGTCAGGAAATTTGAATGACTGACTGGGCTACCACCAGCACCTACCACTTTGAAACTGTGTTAGGATGGGGATGGGTGGCTGCCTAAACATCTTACTAGTCCCTATGTTATCAAAGGCGAGCTCTAGGTACTCAGCAGAATTTACATCGGCTCTTTTTGCATAGGCGCAACACCAAAGGCTGTTGTCGAAGGTGCTCACCTAGGCATCGTCCAAATTTCCTAAATCTGTACTACGCTAAGCACTTGCTCAACACATTTTTGTTTTCTTGAAACTCCGTTACCAGGAACACACCTCATTTGAAGGAAAGGAGTTGATCCTATAGTATTGAAGACATCTGCGGAGTGCGAAGAGTGGCTAGCTCTACATGTGCAGGCAATGATGTTGTTGGGAATTGGGACATATGTCATTTATAGAGATGTTGAGGAGCTTTCGGGATATGGCATGAAGGCTCTTGCCATGGCACGAGGCAGTACAAGAGGCAATGGCTATCAACTAGTCAAACTCGAAGCCGAGGGAAGAAATCTGCAGAAACACTTTTGGATGAAGCCTTTGAGAGTGACATCAGATCATAAAGTTGTTGGGGATTTTGCATATCCACCACGATACTCAAGATGGTGGGTTCAACTTTGGGGATGAGGAACATCTAGAGTCCAGAGTACCATCTTTAATTATAAAACTTATTTAATTACTTGATTTTTGTTTTCAAATTTTTTGATTGGTTTGGATGATCAAATTACTTGATAAGTAAAAGGCCTTATATTACTGTGTGAACATATGCTGTATTTTTATCTCTGCATTGCCATCATCTATTTCTTTGCGTTATGTCATTTCAGGTTATTGCAAAATTTGAGCCAAATGACCGCTGTATGCTTCTAAAGTTTGTCACAAGTTGTTCTAGAGCTCCATTACTTGGGTTCAAACATCTCCAACCAGCCTTTACTATTCATAAGGTATGGTCTAACTTACACTATTTTTTGTATATTTTATTATTTTATTTATTTATTTATATATTAATTTTTGTACCTTCTTAATCTTATTATCTTGTGGTGTCCACCTCATGGTTGCCTAGGGCTCCCTTGGTTTTTAGGTGATTTTCTGTTATTTGCCCGATGCCCGAGTCCGAAAAGATTATCTTCTATCGATTGCTCTCAATGAATTAATACTTCTCCCTCGTACCCTATGTAACATGACTGGAATGTATAGAAATAAGGAATCTTGATTTTATCTTCTGCCATCAAACATCTCTCTATAGTGTAAGGTTATATTGGTCAGTTTTGCAGATTATATGGTAATTCTAAATTACCTTAACAGATGGAAGGGTCATACCATTACCCACTTAATGTTCTTGACGTTTCGAAACCAAGACAGTTGTGATAGGTCCTGGTGTCCTGCGGCATTTTTCGAGTGACTCTGAACTTCCAAGTATGAGTTATAAAATGAAGTTCGTCACTAATCAACTAAAGCTCTCCTTGACCAATTCCAGCTGGGAATTAGTGTTGGATCAAAATTTTCCTGGAATTTTGAATTAAAATAAGAGTTGACATTACTGTTGACAATGAGATGTTAAACGCTTGCTTGTTTTTTGTGGTTCTCTATCATGACAGGAGAAATTTTTTCACTAACAGACTGTCATTATGTTTAGGTTGCATGTGAGGTACCTCTTTGGGCAACAATTGGTGGACCGGATGTGGATCGGCTTCCCTCAGCTTCCACGTGCTACAATACACTTAAGGTACTAACAGATCGCTTTCCTTCTACTCAACTAATGTTGGGTTACAGGTTTAGCTCATTTTTCTTAAATATTTCGTGTGTGTATTTTGGTCTTGCAGCTTCCAACATACAGACGTGCAAGCACATTAAGAGCAAAGCTTCTATACGCCATCAATTCTAATGCAGGATTTGAGCTTTCTTAGAAAGATATGGTCTTTGTTGCTGATCCTGGTATGCACCAATTTTATATCGAACTTCTTATGTATATATTTGAAACGCAAAATGCGAACTTCAGAATGCAGTTTTCTATGGAATACTAGGTAGGTATGATCCATTTACTCATTCATATATACCTTGTCTGATACTCTCCCATCCAAGGTTGTTTGAGATGGTTTCTTTACAAGGAAAACAATGCCAGACAACTGAAAGGCCACAACCTGCAAGGCTGCAAGTGCTCATAGTTTTCACTTCCCACATTACTATCTTGTCATTGTTGGCATCAGTCTTGCCTTTCGCCTACATCCAATTCGCACTAACTTTTGCTCTTGGATCTGTCGCAAGTCCAAATCATGTCTCTGGATGAGTATTTTCAATAACAATAACGTGGTGGTCGCCTAGGCAATGACCCCACTAGGGAGTCGGAGTCCTGTACATTCATCTGACCTTATCAAGTTTGAACAAATACTACATGCTACAAACTGATGAAAAAGAATGAGCATGCATATACTCTTTATTCATATATATATAAATCAACATCACCAGATTCTCACCTGGAAACTTTATGCAACCCTCTAGATATCACAGTAAGTATTGAAACAACCAAACTCTCAACTAATCAAACCGGCTAATCAACCTTTAAATTCTATATAGCTCCTATACTAAGAATAGCAACAGCAGAATAAAATTGAATTCGATGGCACGTCCATGTCTAAGTGATGAGGTCAATGCCTTGCATGAGGAGAACATCAGCCAAAATCTTGTTTGCAGCCTCTGTGGGGTGGAATCCGTCCCAGAATACATACGCTGTTGCATTTTTGCATGTCCCTACTGACTTGGAATTGCAAAGCAGCGATGTCTCAATTGTCCCTGTTCCACAACACGCTTTCCTTGCCTCAAAAAACCCTGCAAGGTCACATTAATGACCCCAAGCATAAATCAATTACCTATAGAGGCATCATAAATATGTTATTAACAACATTGAGGTGTTTCATTTATTTTTATTATTTTTTTAATGTAAAGTCAATGGCCTGGGCTGATAAATAAACTGTTATGCAGATAACATGAAGAAGACGAACATACCATTGTCAGAAGGCTTATTGATAAGATCTAGGAGAGGCTGGTAAATGTCAAAGACCACCATTTTGAGGCCGGAGAGTCTTCTCTTCAACGTCTGAGACGTGCCATTTAGCTTGTTATTGAATGATACGGCTGCTTGGTTTAACTGCGTTATGCACCGGTTTTCACCAGAACCAAACAGGGTGATGGCTGCTGGTAAGCATCCTAGTGGTGGTAACGTTGTTATTCCAATCCTCCTTGCTCCTAGTTGATACAAATTCTGTTGAAAAAATGCCATGCTTGTGTCATAATATTTAAAAATGGTTTTGTTCTGTGGGTCACACGAAGATTAGATGGAATTGATACTTTGTGAATATAGGTTGTTATTGACACTTATTTCAGTTTGTATGATTGAAATATACTTGCAAAACATAAGGAAAGTCTCTCAAATAGAAAACTGGTGTGCCAGTGGTATGATTGAAATAGACTATTGTGCTAGTTGCTCTAGTTATATTTTTATGTGACGAACCCATCCTGGCTTTTGGCAATATTAATTTAGAAAAAAGTAGATTGGGATGACCTGGACAATACTAGTCACGGATTGCATGAGCAAGTCTGAGAACTCATTCGGTGTATAAGCTCTGTTTAGAATTGGGCTGATGTAGTAGTTCTGAAGAAAGTCACTGCTCCCTGCACTGATCATGTAGATCGAACCATTGATGATAGAAGCAGCTTGAGATTTCCCTGCAACCCTTACTAACTTTGCTTGGTACTCCCTAAAATACTGCACCTGCTGAGGCAATGAGATCGCTCTCTACAAACCAAATGGAACCAATCATAACAACTTCAAAATAGAGATAAAGAGATAAGAGAGTGAGAAACAAATTTTATTCTAGTACATATAGTTGTGCGGTCATGTCATAGTAACCAGAAGAGGCCGAAGCAAAGTTAACTCCAGTCAAGAGGTTCTTCCCTTGAGCTTCTGTGCTAAGGTAAGCTGGTGGATAAGTAGTGAACCCGAGGTTCTCCGCTGCATTCAAACAACACAAACCAACGTGCCATGTGAGAAGAAAGCTGGATGCTAGATCTAGAAACAGACTGATCAAAATTTTTGGGATTTTGTACCAGTGAAGTCGGTAGCTAACTTTCCATTGCAGAACCGCCCTGTTGGTTGGTGTGTGACATAGTCTCTTCCATAAGGAGGGAAGTTAGCTTTGACAAGAGTGTAAAGATAATTGTTGTTACCAACATCTACAATAGAGTCTCCAAGTATGTAGAATGCAGGAACTAGAGGTTGCCCATGCACTACATGTAGCATTACTACTATAAGAGAAATACCCAAGAGAGTTCTACAAAACCCCATTTTGAGGCACTTTAGCTACACTGCAAACCACTCTGTCTTGTTTGGGTGTTCTATTGAAGACTCAGTGAATGCTTATGGGATAGAAGAAATAATGGGGGAGTATTTAAGCAAGTGCAGGGACTTGGAAGTATTGGCTAATGTGATTGAGTGCACCAATCCCATACCTTAAGATGTCCGTAATCTTATTGAACACATTGCCATGACATCATTGATGTATGCTATCAAGAGGGAAGTTGGGTGTCTGAATGGCGTAAAAGGCGTGATGTTAAGTAAGGCAGGTCGGTGCCTGATGCAGGGGATAGTAAAGAGGGTAGGGTTGATAATTTCCAGCTAAGAATGGTTTTTTTTCGGCTCCTTTTATTGAATCAACAAGAACTGTTTATAAAATTTTGTTCATTTTGGGTTTTTGATGAGATGATGAGAGTGTTTGTTCATGTAAGACACTTGAAGAGAGGAAAAAAGGAAAGGGTGGTAGTTTCAACTTTTAGTAAGTAAACAAAGCAAATCACGTTTTGTGTAATGTCAGAAGTTTTTTTTTGGAGCTGTTCAAAGCTTGTAGGACACCTTCCCTCCTGTTCCTTATCTTCAGCTAAAAGATCCAAACCCTCGTTTTGTTCATTTCCGGAATTTATCTCTTTTTAGGAACTAAAAGGAGGAAAAAAGCAAATTCTATTACGGACGAGGTGCTGAGTGTTTGTGTACTTAGCAGTGCTGAGTCAGTCTCTGCTTTTTATTAAACAGTGTATGAATGTCATTGTGGTTTTAAAAAGAAATGGCCATGTTTGGTGGTTTGCATGGAAGAAGTAGATTTATGTAATAAATATTTTCAAGATTGTTATGTATGTACATCTCAGTTTTCGAGAGTGATCTGATGTTTGTAACAATATTAGATTGTCTGGTTATCATTTCATCGGCTTGGATTGCCTGCAATGTGACCATTTTAACGATATTTAATATTGTAGAATTTGTACAAGGGTTAGGAACACTATTAATCATCACGAAATTAGCACTGGTACACAACCCGTATAGATGGCTTCCTTAGCATGTCATAGTAAGACATGCCCTTTGTAAGGTACTCAGAGCCTTGCACGTCATTGTCTTTGTTTTTTCAATGGTTTAGAAGGATAGGTCGAATAGGATCATGAAGCCCGCCCCTGCGAAGAATGCTAAGATGGACCGCCAATCCCGCCTTTTGTTTCGCTGGTTTGGAGATTGATTTCTGGGAATGATGCATCCAAGGAGCCCCATTTCAGAAACTTGTGTTGCTCCAATGCACTCTTCTTCTCTTCACAACATCACCATTATCATTTGATCCATTCACCTCTGCTACCTCTCCTGCTTGTTGTTATCAACCTACGTAATCAAACTCAAAATTAATGAGTGATAGGGGTTGAAATAACAACAATATACTAAGGAAATAACAACTAATAAATAGAGAGAACAAAAAATACTCTTACAAGTTGCTTGATTTCTAAAGTTCATTGAAAATCAATGGTGAAGAGTGATTGAATGCTTCATGAGCTTCTTCTTTCTTATGAACATTTGTTGTATCAAATCTACATGATGTCTCATACTTCCTTCATCACTAGTGGTAAATAAACCATCACCACCACCACTAGTAGTGTAGGACTCCATACCCATGGTGAGTAAAACATAAAAATACCCCTATATAAAGAAGAAGCACCCTTGCCTTGGACTCATGAGTACTATAGTAGTCACCCCATACACCAACATCAATGGAACCACAGTCAACACCACCTTCAAAATTGTTCTAAGTTTTACTACTTTTTTACATTATTCTTTAAAATTGTACAATGTGAAAAACGAAGCTTGGAGTCCCTTGGATATAGCTGACCATAAAATAAGTAAACAATTTCAATATTTTCTACAAATCCATCATGAACTTAATTAACACTCATGGATCAACATTTACATTTTAAGTGAATGTGTATTTACTCCCTTTTCACTCTCCAATATTTCATAGAGTTTCCATGCAATAAACCACGCGCCCTTATCAATACTCCATTGGGAACTTTGTTACATTGCACTTTATAGAACTGTTTCAATGTGTTAATCATCTTTGAAGGCTCCATCGCGCAAAGTCCATATGATATCTTTATGATGTCTTGACATTTCTTGAATTTTTGATACAGGGATAGTTGTATTTTATTTATCTTCTTATCTTTAATAAAAAATTTCGTGTTTTGACCAAAAAATAGAAAGAAAGAAAAAAAAAAAAAAAAAAAACTAAAGATGATGAATGAAACATGCTGCCTAAAATCATTGGTATTAAAATATACACAAGCGCGTGCATCTCACTATCTTTCGTTAATAGGTTTTTAAAAATAACATTTTTACGACACACAACTAAAATGTAATGCCAAAAATTAATAACAAAACCCATGAAGCGGTTGTGCCCCCGGCAGTGGAAAGAGTATTATAGTAAAAGTGAGAAAATGAAGCAAGTTTAATTTCGTGAAATTTCATAATTATTCAATTTAATTTGAGGATATTTTTGTAATTTTAAAAGCTTAGAGGCACAACTTACATATAAATTCATAATAGGGCCTTTTTCTAATTGTAAATATGTAGTGTTTTCATTAAGAGGTGGGCACAGGACGGGATGGACCTTATCCCTATCTCATCTCGTTTGTTCAGAATCGGGACAGGTCAAACGGGTTCGGGATGAGACGAGATGAACATGTACTAAATTTTTAATTTTGTATTGAAAATTTAACACGTAAGATTGAAAATTTTGGATTTACCAAACACGCAACTCTAAGAACAAATATATAACTTTAAGTCATTGATTATTATTTTCCCATTTCATTAGCTTTTACTCTGTTTTTTAGAACCACTATTGAAGATGGTCATTTTTTTGTACATTGCTGACGAAAATGATCAATGGGTTTGTCATTTAAAAACTACGAGGAGCACACATTATAGTTGTCAAGAGTTAGAAAGAGGAAAAAAAGGGAGAGATTTTGAGTTAGATTCATTATTTAGGTAAGTCGCATAGAAACTTGTGAGAATAAAATAACCATATCAATAAATAAAACAACAAATAAAAGTCATGTCAACAAATAGTTTCATAATTTCATACTACATATTTCATATTAAATATTAAAAAAAATCGGTTCGGGACTAAACAGAATGAGCGGGATTGAAAATCTTCATCCCGATCTCATTCCACTCTAGATGGGGACGAGACGGGATCGGGGTGAGATTGATCAATCCCAATAGGACTCGAAAAAATCGGAATAGGATGGGATCGGAATCGTGAGATGGGATGCCCACATCTAGTTTTGGTTTGTGCTTGAACGTAATAAAATACCCTCCTACTTTTTTTTTCTATTACTGTTTAGGTGACATATTGAATTTTGTGAAGGGCATTTTTGGTATTTAAAAAATGGTGATGAAGACATCAGCCACCGTAGATTTGGAGCTCTGCATTTAAAATAGTAGAGATATCCAAAAAAATTAGGCCCAACCCAAACCGAAAGCCAACACAGAAAATCAACCAAGATTAGGCATGCAATTTGGCCTAAATTGATGGGTACCCGTACGAACCTGGCCGTAATTGTCGTTCTGTTCCCCCATTGAGCAGAAACGAAGGATTGTGATTTCGCAAAATTATAAGAAATTTTCGTTTTTTTTAAATTACGAAAAGAAAAAAGAAAAAAAAAAGCGAAAGAAAATATTACATTTTTTAAGGATTTTTTGTAAAATTCGGGGTTTTTTCGTAAATTTCATTTTTTGTAAAAAAAATACAAAAAACAGCTACTAAATTTACATTTTTCGAAAATTTTCGGGATTTTTTTCATAAATTTAAAGTTTTTTTCTTCGAATTATCATTTATTGATTTTTAAAATCACACCCTAATTTTCTAAATATCACTTCTTCTACTTGTATATTGATTTTTTAAATTATCCTTTAATTTTCTAATTATAGGTACTTTGGTTTCATTTAATGTGTTTAATACATTTATTTACTTGCATATTATTTTTTCACATATTTAATATACTCTTGAAATTCATTATATATTTTATGTATCCTCCAAATTTTTTCTTTACACGCCAAAATATTTTTTTTAAATCAAAAAGCAAAATTAACTCAAAAAACGAAATCACGATCATTGGATAAATAAAAACAAAGAAACTTCTATTAACGGACAAAAAACCTCCTAAGAGTTACATTCTGGTGGGCTGATGATTTAAAAAAAAAAACCGTGGATGGACCCAAACCAGATCCGAAGAATGTTTGGTTCGATTCTAAATCTAGCAGACCTAAACTAAACCCACCATGTTTCCATACCTAGCCAAAAAAAAGGAGTATGATTGAATTGGATGGGACACTCATTTGAGTCATTTACCAATATTATTTTTATATTATTTTTTAATTTCTAGTTTGAGTGTTGCTTGACCATATAAATAATTTTCCTCAAAATTCATGTCAGGCCAGCTTAATACCCTCCATCATTTTAAAGATGTTCATAATGTCTCAATTAAACACAATCACACGCACAAAAAGCCACTCTGTCCTGACACTAGGGGTTTGACTCTCTAGATTTTTTTTGAAGTAAATTTGTGTGATGTGTGCGCTATAATGTCACCCTAGCTAGATGCCTAAGAAGGAACTAGCCATCTAATGAACAAAATTGTTCACCCCTTATAAATTAGGACTCATTTTTAACCATCAAATGGTAAGGTACCACATTAGCATCCCAAACTAACCCCCTAACCATCTGAGAACGATACATTAGCAGGCCAATTTGAAACCACTGGCTTCCTTTCCCTTAAAAAAAACCTCTAATCATGGCCCCTATTCCTCTCCCAACCACAACAAAGTTTATTTTCTGCATTTCTTCTACAATTCAAAGAACAAGAAGGAAGGAAGAAGAACCATCAACAAAGCCTTTTCTCAAACTATCTATCCTTCAATCAATTTAAATATTGGTATGTATTTCTCACAACATTTACTTTCCTTTATTTTTTTAAGGTTTATGAATTTTCAACAACATTGGCTTCTAGTTTGGATTCAAAATTTGATTGGAATTCGACTTTTTGGTAGAAAATAACTTCTCTACATGTTATCTCTAATTTTCATCTCGAGGTACAGTAAGTTATTATAAATTTTGTCGTTGTTTGTTTTATTTTTTCATATATTTTTCATGTAAAAATGCGTACATGGTATTATTTGAATAGGTACTCTGTCAAACGACAATCGAAAAATACATTTTTCTAGTAATGGGCTATCGCGCAACCTCAAACCTGACCTGACTTTGGGGTTTTGCATCAAAGCATAACACCATGCCCTCGAAACTGGAAAGACATTTGAACTTTGCCTAGGAAGCCACTTTCATTGTCTAACTTTCATAAGAGGGTCGCACGAGTGACATACAATTCCAACTTTGTTAGAGAATTAGGATTCTAATTGTAAAACCTTATTACAAAATCCTGGTTACCAAATATTTTTGATGCAGTTCACAAGAGTAGTTGTCCCTTTAAAATTCTTAAACCCTATTTTTGGGCATTTTAGGTTTGAGACATTCTTATTATGGTCTCGAGTAAGTCTAGTCAGTCATATTTGCTAGTTTTTTTTTTTTTTTTTATAACTTTTTTTTTGTCTTTTTTACACTTTTTATTTATTCTTTTTAAACAAAACTACAAACACTATTTATAGAAAGAGTGAAAGTGTAAAAAAATCCAAAAAAACTAACAAACATGACTGGCTAAAATTTCTGTATGGTCACATACAATATAATACTAAATGGTATTGAAAACATGGTAAGCCAACAAGATAAAAGTGAACTAACTATTCCTTTTGGACATTTATACATGGGGAATTTTAATTGGCGAGGAAACGGGCTCCATCCCTCTCGAAATATGTGCCTTCACACATCTCGAGGGAGATGGAGGGTTGCAGCCCCCTCCCTCACCCGTTTCCTCGCTAATAAGACACGCCCTTTATACATATAGCCAAACAAATACTTGAAGGACAAAAAAAAAAAGTGATGTTTTCTTTAATTGAGAAACTGGGGTAACCTGTCCAGAATAATTCGAGTGTTGTGGGACAAATATGGCAAAGATCACTTGGTGAACAATTAAAGGTATCAATAATGATTATCAAGGACCACCCATGATTTGATCTATACTACCCACACTTCCACATGTTTTTTCATTTTTGCAATGTTGGTCAATATTATCTGAAGTTTTATTCATGATAAAGTGAGAACTGTATAATAAGGAGAAAATTTTCCCTTTCTTGTTGATATAGATAGGTCTTTGGTCAGAATACTCAAGTCGTAATAAGTGAGATTTAAACCTGCAACCTCCCTTAATATATAAAGGGGTTTTTTTCTAAATGCACTGGCCCTATGCCTGATGCAAATTAGGCATCGTATATCTGCATTGAGATAGGAGTTGTCTCTTATCTCGATGCTTGATAGCACCAGGCACAACACCAAACATAAGGCCAGGCACCGTAGCATCACTCTATATAAAGATGTATCATTTTGAATTATCCTAATTCCCAGCAATGGTGTACCTACCATATGCGTCCTTATCAATCAATTTTTGTGGGCTATCCGTAAGTTTTTTATATTTTAATTAATCATTTTTCATCAAATAAAATTCAGAATCCTGCAAAACAACGGTCTTTGTATAGCCATTGGTGATAATCTAAATTTAGAATAAAGTATTAACTTGGTATTATCTTTTAAACAACTACTTCATGTCCTTAATTTATGTGCAGAAGTCTAATTTAGGAGTTCTTTATCTTGAAGCAACTCTTTTATCAATTTTCAATTATCACTAAACATATCCTTTGTATAGAGCATCATCTTACATTCAACTCTGAGCTTCATGTGTTCCAGTACATTAGATTTATCTTATTTAATTGAGTAATTCTACGCTACCTTATTTAGATTTATAGATTGCCCGCCAACTATAGTTATATAATTGAAAAAAAAAAAAAAAAAAAGTACAAAGACATATACACACTAAACACGAGTGCTACTATTAGTGAAGGACCGTCAAAATCATGTTTTATAGTGATAAGTGTATTCTATTGTAAATCAAAGCGACTGTAATTTTAACTCACTTTGAACCTTTTATGAAGAAATTCATGTTTCGTTTAACACAAAGAATTAAACTCTTATGATTTATGACATTTTGTTCTTCAAAGTCAAAAAAATACATCAAAACGTTTTTATTATGTAATGTATGCATTTGAACCAAGGATTGTGATTTCGTTTTTCGATTAATTTTGGTCTCCTGATTTTAAGAAATATTTTGTTGTGCAGAAAAAAAAAGTAAAAATTTCGATTGTAATTTCGAATTTAAAAATATAAGTTATACATTTAAACTCTTAAATACTATGTATAAAAAATATATATATCACACGACTTGTAGTGTCGTACATACTACTTATTACATATGAATTACTCGTATAACAAACTTTTGATACTAAAATAATATTATAGTATGTTAAAATATATAAAGATTAAAATATTTATTTTTTTTTTTAGAAAAATTTTAACATATTCCAAAAGACACTTCAATTACTTCAAAATAAAAAATATTTTGTGAAATTTTGACATATTTCAAAAATCACAATCCTTAAATTCCTTAATTTGAACCAGTCAATTCGAGGACCACCGATGATGACATGCAGTGTATAGGTCGACACGGTTCAAAGAACCACTCATTCATTCAGTCAAAAACTTTTGGACTCCACTCTTGTAAATAAAAAGCATACAAAAGAAATGAGTTGGCATACTACTTTGAATCATTTAGGAGTATAGTGCCAAAGAAAGAAGTGCCAAAAAGATTGTCCCTCAAAAGCAGCTATGATGTGCCAACACTTTTTCGTACACAGAGTGGTATCCATGTGAATGTTGTGCACTGATAACGAAACTTCTCGGTGAAAAATATAGATTTTATAGATTTTAGGGTGAGTTTGGTTCTATAAAATCTTATGTTACGTGAATTAATGAGAGGATTCTTATAATTTAGGTTAAATTGATATATCACTTCATATCTATAATTTGATTTTGTGATTAATGGTGGGAATGAAAGTTTCATGAACATGAAAATCTCACTCATTGATCCCTCAAGGCATGTGATTTTCATGTTCATGAGACTTTTATTTCTATTATTGATCACAAAATTAAATGGTGGATATGGAGTAATACATCAAATTAACCTAAATTATAGAAATTTTATGATATAGGATTTCATACAACCAAACACACTCTTAATTGTATGAGGATGTCTAGATTTTACCTAAAATGTTTCGCATAATGCTCTAATAAAGACATAAGAAAATCCCACGACACAGAATGTTGGTGGATGCCTTCATAGGAACATTGTGTGAAAATAGTGGTTGGCAAATTATTGGTTGTGGACAACTAAAATGTGTGTCCACTATGCTCATTCACTAAATGAATATAGCTGAGCTGGTAGAAGTGTGACGAATAGCATCACATATCACAGCTTAAAAACACAACCGACGGCATAGGGTGGTGAAGTTTAAGGGTTAAAAAAACTAAAAAAAAAAAAGAGTGAGGCTAAAGAGCGAGGAAACGGGCGAGGAGAGGGACGTGGCGGGGTGGGAGCCGTCCACCCCGCTCGGGATGCGTGCTGCAATTTTTTGTGCGCACATCCCAAGCGGGGTGGACGACTCCCACTCCGCCACGTCCCTCTCCTCGCTCGTTTCCTCGCTGGTTTCCTCGACATTTAGAATTCCCCAAAAAAAAAAACCTAAAAACTATGTTCATTCAATGTTGGACAGTGCAACATGAACCTGCCATATTCATTAAGGCTTCTTTGATTGTAACAAAAGAGGATAACATAAATGTCAGAGAAGGATTGCAAGACAGAAACTTTTTTTTTTCGTTTTTTTGCACTTCTAATAGTAAATAATGAGTGAGACATAAACTCCACTTTAAGTGGGAGATGTTTCAGAGCACCTAAAATCCTTTCCTAATATAATCCGACCTTTTCAAAATTGGGGTTTTTTCATGTCTAAACCGGTAATATTTAAAGAGCCTCTAAATCATTTAGCGCGTAAAACACATGGCAAACATCTTTTAATGTGCAAAAAAAAGACTACACGAACAATAATGGCTAATAGGATCTTCATTAACATCTGATGCGTTTAGTTTAGTTTTCGCTAATCTTGATGATATCTATTATCTAACTTGCAAAATGAGTAGCGGTTAGTCTTGTGACCATTGTGGTGGTGGTCGAAGACATTTCGATACTTAAATCAGATACTAGTTCGAGAAAGGGTGAAGACTAAATGTAAACTTGTAGTGTGTATACTTGCGTATCTTTCTCTTTCCTTTCACTTATTTTTATAGCGTGTGTTCTCTCTTCAACTGTCTATGTGATCAAGGGCGTGATGGATGGAGGAGATTTCACATAAGATCTTACTTGTGTATGATTGGAGCTCTTCGACACTTGGCCATATTTATGACCCAATGCTTGATTGGATTAGAGTTGATTTTGTGCGAATAAATCTCGAGACTGTGATAGCTCTGAGATCTGTTGTTCGGGCTTTATTGTCCTAGATCAAGCCCAAAGACTTATGCCCTTGGGACTCGTGTCTTGAATCTGGGCGTCTGACTTATTGGCTGAACAATAGTCTTGTGCATGGATATATTGGAAGATGCGCTAAAGCCTTTTACATACTAGGATTTAGCTCATACCACGTGCATAACTATAATTGAGTGATTGTTTAATGTCTCATCAACATCCACATATCTTCATCATCAATAGTATCACCTGACAGTCATACAAATCATATGCAAATCTCCAATTCTCGTAATTGAGAATGATGCAATTTTTTACAGTTTACCACATGGGGATTAAGAACAATCCAAATCCCTTATCATTAAGTTGCTCTATTTAAGATCATTGTATTTAGGTTTAGGATATCCCTTCAAATTCTCAAGGGCCAGGCCATGCAAGGAGAGGGAAGGGAACCCATAGTTGGAAAAGTAACCAATAACTCCAAAACACCAAAACATACTAAAAACTATGTGGACATATGTCCATTAACACCATAATGTATTCAAATTGAAATTGGACTCTTCATTCTCTTCTGCTCTCCTCTCCTCTCCTCTCCTCTGCTCTGTGGATCTCTTATAGCATGTGAAGTCTCCATCCAAAGTTTAACCAAAACGACAGTTTTTTCCAGACTTTCTCAGAAATTTCTACCTATCCCCACAAACCCATTAATACTCTCTTGATATCTATCTATCTCTCTCTCACACTCACTCATTGAACTTCTCTTCTTTTGGGTTTCTCTCTCTTTTTTTTTTTTTTTGAGTATTGGTGGTGGAGGCAGAGTAACAGAGCAATGGGAACAAAGGGATTGGTTGTTTATCTGCTTTCTGGTTTCTCCATTGCAATTCTATCAACAGCACTGTTTTTCAGCACAAATCAGCAATACCCATCTCTCAAAACTTCTCTGAAAGTTGCCACTGATGGTGGGTTTGATAACTCTTCAAGCAAAGTTTGGCCTGTAAGTTTTGTTACTTTCTTTTTCTTGTTTAACTATCAATTGTGTTTCGCTTTCGCAAAGCGAAAGTGTTTATGTTTTTTGTTATCCATGTTTGTTTGTATTGATGATTGGCTTGGTACGTTTGTTTGTTGGGTTTTTGTAGAAGTTGGAGTTCAATTGGAAGACAGTGTTGATAACTGTGATTGGGTTTCTGGGATCTGCTTTTGGGACTGTTGGTGGTGTTGGGGGTGGTGGGATTTTTGTGCCCATGTTGAATTTGATTGTGGGGTTTGATACCAAATCTGCTGCTGCTCTTTCCAAATGTAAGTTCATTCATTTTTTCTCTAAATTTTATGTGAAAAAAGTTGATTCTTTTAAGAAGAAATTTTAGTGTTCAAGAGAATTCTATTAGTTTCTTAGAAATATCTTGTTTGTTGATAACTTCAAAGCAATTAAATATTGATTAATACGTAGCCGATCGAACACTACCTGAAAACAAATGGCTCTTATGCTCAGAAGCGGAATGTAACGGATGAAGTACTACTACTTGAACAAAGTGTTTCGAATGTTCTTAGATAGTAATTTAATTCAATTTTCTATTTTTTTGTTGTGAAAGATGGATGATGAACTCTATTCATACTCATTGAAGTTTCACTTTTTCAGATTAGTCTTCTAAATCACCTTGTTTTGGCATAAAAGCAAGCCATGCTTTTTGGTATGAAAGCCCCCCATGTTTTCTGGTAAAAGAAGTCATCCATGTTTAGTTACCTTTCTTAAGCCTTTTTGCTTTAAAGGGCTAACTTCATTTCCATTTGTTCATTGATTGATTGTATCACTCAAAACTATGGCAAATGTGTTAGCCAGCCAAATCAATTTTTGCTACTGTTTGCATCATCAATCCATGCTTTTCCAAACATAACAAATGTATACAATATAGATATTGATTAACAAATTTGCATGTGCAGAAGTAGTTTATGAATAATAGGATCTACGATCTGAGATGAAAGAAGACAAGCCTAATAATGGAGGTGATGATAGAAATGGAATCCTAGCTCACGAGAATTCGCCCACGTTCTTAACTGAAGAAAACTTCAAAGAAAAAAACATTCTAAATGAAAAATGGGGTCTACTTTTGTTAATGTAATAGGAATATGGGGTCTACTTGTGATTATGAAATGGGGTTAATTGACTTGATTGATGCAATGTTGTTGCAGGTATGATCATGGGTGCATCCGCATCTTCGGTTTGGTACAACTTAAGGGTGCCCCATCCGTCGAAGGAAGTACCCATCCTAGATTACGATCTAGCCCTTCTCTTCCAACCAATGCTCATGCTTGGGATCACTATAGGTGTCTCCCTCAGCGTCGTTTTCCCCTACTGGTTGATCACAGTTCTCATTATCATATTATTTTTGGGTTAGTGTTCTTTAATCTTATAACTGTTGTTTATATCGACAACAATCTTATTGTTTATTAGCAATGATTAGGTTTTTTTTACCACAAGTCCATAATTTTTATATTTGATGTCCTTTTTCCCCTACATTTTATAGTGATGGTAGGTCTGATCTCTGAGATGTCGCTAACAAGCATTTGTTTTTATTCTAAATCAGGGACATCATCAAGGTCATTTTTTAGGGGACTTGAAATGTGGAAGGAGGAAACCATTTTACTCGTAAGTTCAAATAATTTGCTTTGTCATAAATATATTTAGGCCAACTAGCTTGGTCGTGCTAACTGTAGGAGGTTGCAGGTTTGAGTCTGGTAGTGCGCATAGGAGACTACTCATCTAATTAATTTATATAGTTCAGGATTCATTAAAACCTTATTCGCCTCTACTAAATAAATAAATAAATAGATCTAGTTCAGGTGGAGCTGAATGATGAAGAGATCATTCACATAAATTATTAAGGTCACCAACCCAATTTGGATCGCACAACCATTTTGTCCATTTTGTTATCTTCTTCAGACAATTATTCAATCAGAGAATGACTCATCTGTTTGTTTTTTCTGGGAAATTATGCAGACAGAGATAGATGAACAGAAAAAAACTCCATTCAACTCACATGGCGAACGTAAGAGCCTCTTAAACTTATCACTTATTACCCAATAAGTTTTAAGCTTTTTTTTTTAAGATCTGAATTATATTCAAGACTTTGTGTTTTTTACTGATTTGGCAGTTCTCATTGAACCATTGGTGTCCAAAGAAGAAAAGTCTGGGCTGGTAAGCAACCCCACATTAATAATTGATTTACAAAGATAGAAAAGTAAAAAAATGAAAATATGCCATTTTTATGCTGCTTCACTTTCAGGAAATATTGCGGTTTAACCTGAGATGGAAGAGGATAATTGTTCTTCTGACAGTATGGGTTTGTTTTCTGGGTCTTCAAATTATCAAGGTAATTGATAATAATCTTTGCATACTTAGTAATGCCACGTCGAATAGTTGTTTGGATTTATTTACTATAGTTTTAATTGACAGAATGATACAAAAGCTTGCAGCCTGTGGTACTGGGTGCTGAACCTATTACAGGTAAGCAATATATAAGACTTGATGATCACTATTTCTGATTGGGTATGACTTGTATAGGTCTAATGGCTTTAATCAACTATTTTCAGTTCCCTGCCGCGTTTGTGGTGTTTGGGTACGAAGCTGTGAAACTGCATAAGGAGAGTAGGAATAGAAGGATGAATGGAAACTGTGAAACAGTGTGCGAAGCTACAATTGAATGGAGCGTCCTGCAAATCACCTTCTGTGCACTTTGTGGACTCTTGGGAGGAACAGTTGGAGGTCTATTGGGATCTGGCGGTGGCTTCATTTTGGGCCCATTGCTCCTTGAGCTTGGTGTGATCCCACAGGTATGATTATGATCAACATTTTATTATTCTGCATTTTGGTTTGTCATCGGACCCCCTTAATATTATTGTGTTACAGGTAGCAAGCGCAACAGCAACGTTTGTGATGTTGTTCTCATCATCTTTATCGGTGGTTGAGTTTTATTTCCTTGGAAGATTCCCAATCCCCTATGGTATGTCTCGACTGGTGCCATATTTTGTAATGTTCAGACCTTTGGTTCAATTAAATAGGTGGCTACATAAGTAAACGATATGTATTCTTAGCTGATATTTCTGTATCAGCAAACATTGTTATTATGTACAATGAACCATTCTGAGTATTTTCACTTCGTGCAGCTTTGTATCTTATTGCGGTGTCCATTTTAGCTGGATTTTGGGGACAATTCATCGTGAGAAAGCTAATTGCAATACTAAGAAGAGCTTCCATCATCATCTTCATCCTCTCCGGAGTGATTGTAGCAAGCGCCTTGACAATGGGTATTCCTTTCAACAAACATAATCATGAATTATTTATGAGAAACAATCTTAAGTAATACAGAAACGGTTAGTATGAAATCTGAATATTGAATTTGTGTTCTTTTATTTTATAGGTGTTGTTGGGATTGAGAAGAGCCTGAACATGATACACAACCATGAATACATGGGATTTCTGGATTTCTGCACAAACTCCTGATCTGCATACATTTATACAGTGGAGAACTGCACATACATTTATGGTTTGATTCATATATCGCAAATGCAGTGTAGAGAAAAGGGTGATGGTCAATACCTAATTGACCAAGTCCAATCCACACTGTTGGAATAAAAGTCTGTGTGTGATTCATTATTGTTGATGACTTGGTGGTTTTGTGGTTCTGTGTTTAACTTAGGTGTTAACACCACCACCATCACCAGTACTCCCTTCATTATTCTTCATTTTCATCATTAGATGAATTTGTGCATGTTTTCCAGTTCATCAGTTGTAGACTCTTCTCAGTAAATTAGTCGTTGTGAGATACTTGTTCGATAATTCTGACAAAAGCTGCAGACATTTTGCGATATTTTGTTATAAAAGAAAAAAAAAATGAGCTATCTGGATATTTTTACTGAGATATTTGAGTGGTGATTCAATGAGGATAACCTCACGCCCACTTTCCTAAACTTACACATCTCCTTAGCTTTAGGCTTTAGTAACTCCATTCTCCTTTTCTTCTTCCCATCCTCTCCACCGATTATTTCTTCCTTTTGAAAAGTTTTCTAGACTTCTCCATAAGCGATTTTGTTAAACAAGATTTTAATGAAATCATTGAATTTCACGTTAAGATATGGCAATTTTTTATATGACTGAAGAGAATTTTTGTTTTAATTTAAAGCCGTTAAGGAGGTCCAAAAGGGCAATGAACATGGATTATCTTTTAGAGTTTGTTCATACTATTATACCCTTGTCAAGAGATAAGAGGATGAATGTCATTGCTTATGAACTCTAATGCACCGACTCGCCGGAAAACTCTCGTATCACGTGTCAAATACGTGTCAGACACGGACACGCACAGACACGTATTTGACACGTAGTCAACAGTCAAAATTTGTTGACAGACACCAACACGTCTTGGACACGGTCCAGACACGTTGAGAGATCGATCGACAAATCGATGGACAGATCAATGGACATTGATCAATCAGTCTAGAGGGAGAGATCTATCTGTCGAGAGGGAGAGATCGATCGAGGGAGGGAGAGATCGATTTCGACAGAGAGAGGGATGAATCTTACCTTCTTTTGTGGTGTCGAGAATGGCTGGTTCGATCCAGAGATGTGTGTGGTTGAATGGTGGAGCGATCTTGTTGATTGGAGCAATCCAGAGATTTTTTTGTTGTTGAGAAAGTCATGGAGGAGAAGACCTTGTTGTTGTAAAATGAAGGAAAGAAGATAAACTATATGGAAGTGGAATAATTAAATAAATGAGACAGAGATTATCCAAACTAAAGTCTGATTTTGGAAGAATTTTTGTTTTGCCCATTGAGCCTTTTGCTCTTGTGTCACTCTCCAATAAAATCATGACACATGGAATAACTCTACCAGGTAGTTATATAGTTTTTGCTCCTTTTATTTGCATGTAAGCATTCAAAGCCGTGTATATGTTAAAAAAATATATTAAAAAATAAATTTGACCATGTCGCCGAGTCCTATTTTTTTGAAAATTGCCGAGTCGCCGTGTCGTATCCATGTCCGACACGACACGCGTATCCGAGTCCGTGCATCATAGCTTATGAACAATAAACTACTAAATATTTATTTTTGTCTTTCATTGATTATGTAGAAGAATTTGTGTGATCAAATGAGGGAGAATGAAATTTCTAAAACTATGGAATTGTGACGGTTTAGGAAACTAATAAATCTTTCCATTTTTCAATGTAACAACTTCATCCATATTTATTTAATCCAATGGTCTACAAAGGTGTGCCCTCACCCAGTGTCCGTGAAGTTAACCTCATTGAATCACCACTCGATATTTTGGTTTGGAGTTCTTGATACAAACAAGCCCATGATAATTAGACACTGGTTCCATGTACTGGCATTGTGTACCTTGCTCTTACATAATATAACAGAAACATTCAATAAAACTAGGGTTGAAAACCGAATCGATTCTACTTTATACAAACCGACAAATCGTAACCAAACCGACCAACTATTTTAAACATATTATATTATTTTTATATAATATATATATTCTGTCGGTTCGGTTTAGTCGATTAAAATCACATAGAAACCGAAAATCGAACCGACCACTTCAATTTTGAATCTTTTAAAACCGAAACCGAACAGATCGGTTTATTCGGTTTGATCGATTTTTTTCAACCTTAAATGAAACTCTGAAGCCCTAAGAGAAGCTTTTAAGTACATTCCATGAGTTGAATACAAAATAAGGGATTAGGCCTCAAATTTATAATTCTATAATAATACACTCAGGTTCATAACACCCACATGGACATTATTAAATAAGTCGCTTTTTTTAAAAAAAAAATTTGACTCAATGCCCCTAATTTTATTTTTTTAATTTAACTTTTTAAAATTGCTCGGTGTACCCAATCACATTTTATTAACCCTAAAACCACTTTAACTAATTACCAAGAGAAGTACTCATATTGATGATTAAGGACTTTGTAGAAATGATTCCAATAATGACCTTTTTGATGTAAGATTTTTTTTAGTTTTAAACAATTTTTTCAAAGGAATTCTAATTGGCGAGGAAACGGGAGAGGGAGGGGTGTAGAACCCTCCATCCCCCTCGAGATGCGTGAGTGCACACATCTCGAGGGGGATGGAGGGTTCCACCCCCCTCCTTCGCCCGTTTCCTCGCCAATTAGACAAGCCCTTTTTCAAATTTGTTTTAATAGTTGCGACAATTTTTAAATTGATACACTCACTTAAATAGAGGAGAAAATGTGTTTGTAATGTGGTTTTGGAAGATTTTTTAAGACGCGTATCTTATTTCTATTACACAACCTAGCATAGTGTTTATTATTTATTGTAGAACTTGTGACGATGGTTAGTGTATCTTTGATGTTTGTACGCACATTTGAAAGTTAATAATTTTGTGACTGAAAGTTTAGTTTTATCGATACTTCCTCCCCATAGGTCGATTGACCATCAAATTGAATTAGTGCTTGGAGCCACACCATCTGCTAGAGGACCTTTTCAAATGAGTCCTCTCGAGTTATGCAACTAGATGCTCTACTAGATTCAGGCTTTAACAGACCTTCTAAGGCCCTTGAACCAGTGGATAGGGCTAGCGGTATGTGGATGCTATGGAATAGTACCAATAGAGCATCAGATTCATGCCTGGATGGGGGACAAGGTAAAAAAAAAAATTGACCGCATTCGAGCAAGAGCCTTTGCCTTTCTTCACTATGTAAATAGAGGGCCGGAAAAGTGCCAGATCTTCAACAAAATAATGGCCCCCGTGCGCAGGAGCTATAAGCCTCGACCAACCAATCGAAGGGCGAAGCTCGGAGCGCGGGTTGAATGGTACTGACTTTCATACAAGTGTTGCATGGCTGTCGTCAGCTTGTATTCGTGAGATGTTTGGTAAAATCCTATAACGAGCGAAACCCCAAGATCCATTCAAAGATATCATTGGAAGAAGGCAACAGATACCATTGAACATGATTTATGTCTTTCCTTTCTACCAGTGATTTACCTTTATTTTTTAGTTAAGAATAAATTAATGCTTATAAACAAGAAAATTTAACAACCAAATTACTTTTATTGATAAAAATGGTAAATTGATGTTACATATTTTAGATCAGTGCAACCAAGAGTTGGGGCAATCGAGCCAAATAGTCGAGTACATGCAACAACTCCCTAAATAAGCTGATAAATCAATTTTGCATAGTATGAGACATAGCAACTCTTTCAAGAACTTGATAAGAAATCTACGGATTTAGGAAGAAGAAGAAATTGTTGTATTCCTCCACCTTAAATGCAGTGATTATTGTGTGATTAACTTTAGGCAGCGACTATAGCACACCACCATTTCTTCTCTCTTACACCATTCTACTTTCTCACACCACCTACTTTCTTTCTCACACCACCTATATAAACAAAAACCATCCATTTCTTCCCCTCACCATTTAAATTGACAATGGTTCATCCCTCCCCCATTCGAAATCTCTTGCAAATCTCTCCCCACATTCAAATCTCTTGCAAATTTCCTCCATTTTCCTCGAAAACTCTAAAAATCCCCTCAAAGTCGAAACCCTTAAACCCAAACTAAATAAATATGCATAACTTAACATAACAGGGAAACCCAAACTCAAAATGAAAAAACGTAAAATAGGGTAACTTTCGACCAATTTAAACCCTTAATTGAGACTGATTTTCAACCTCATCAAAACACAAATATTGTATTACTCTTAGTTATCTAATAAACAGAACTTGAATCACTTCAAAATGTTTTGAAATGACCAAGTTATGGTCATTTTACTAAAATCGCGCAAATCTATCTCGCAATGAAAACCGGATAGTGTTCCTGACTTTCGGCCAACTTATGTGCTCGATTGAAACCAATTCTCAAGTCGATCAAATCAAAAATATTGTAGTACTATTAGTTATCTAATAAATACAACTTGAACCACTTGAAAATCTTTTGAAATGAGCAAGTTATGGTCATTTTACTAAAGTCGTGCAAATCTGTCTCGCAATAAAAACGGGATAGTGTTCTTGACTTTCGGCCAACTTATGTGCTCGATCGAGATCGATTCTCAAGTTGATCAAAACATAAAAGTTGTAGTACTCTGATTTATCTAATAAACAAAACTTGAATCACTTGAAATGAATAAGTTATGATCATTTTACTAAAGTCGCGCAATCTGTCAAAAAAAATTTATGTTCGCAGAGTGCACTGCGGGGTATCTGAACAGAAATTTTTTGGACAGTTTTTTTTTTACAGATTGCACGACTTTAGTAAAATGATCATAACTTGTTTATTTCAAAACATTTTTAAGTGATTCAAGTTTTGTTTATTAGATAACTCAGAGTACTACAACTTTTTTGTTTGATCAACTTGAAAATCGATCTCGATCAAGCTCATAAGTTGTCCGAAAGACAGGAACACTATCCCATTTTTATTGCAAGACAGATTTGCGCGACTTTAGTAAAATGATCATAACTTACTCATTTCAAAACATTTTCAAGTGATTCAAGTTGTGTTTATTAGATAACTAAGAGTACTACAATATTTGTGTTTTGATGAAGTTGAAAATCAGTCTCAATTGAGGGTTTAAATTGGTCAAAAGTTACCCTATTTTGCATTTTTTTTTATTTTTTATGTTAAGTTGTGCATATTTATTGAATTTGGGTTTAAGGGTTTTTTACTTTGAGGGAATTTTGAGAGTTTTTGAGTGAGAGGAAGGAGATTTGAAAGAGATTTGAGTGTGAATAGAAATTTGGAAGAGATTTCGAATGAGAGAATGAGAAACCATTGTCGATTTGAATGGTAAGAGAAAAAAATGGATAGTTTTTGTTTATATAGATTGTGTAAGAAAATTTTAAAAAAATAATAATAATATATAAAATAAAATAAAAACCCATCTCAATGATGGTGTGAGAGAGAGGATATGGTAGTGTGGCGTGGTCGATGCCTTAACTTTAAAATGGAAAACAGGGATTAGGCTCTATGTACTACAATGCAGTTAGAGCTTCAGTAGAAAGATGCAGTGTTTCATGTAGAACCCAAACACAAGGCATTTTGAAACATCAACGTAAACACCAATATCTTTTAGCAATACAAGCTCGGGTATTACAGATTGTATGGGGCATGAGACATAACTCTTCATAGTTGAAATTCAAATTCAACTTTGAGCAAACACAATATGTGAGATCATGATGCCACCAGAATCTGCAGGATACCAAAAGCCAAACCAGCAAGAGAAATCTCATACTCCCAAACCATCATCCACAATGTCACAAACTATTCGATTAAAATTGAAAAAGATGTGGCTCAGATGAACTTGAAGTTCACGATGTAGGGAGAAAAGGCCCGACTCTCAGAAATTTGGCTGATGCAACTCTCTTAAAGTGCCTCTTTAAGCTGGAAAGTTCGGACTATGGCCCTGGCTTTATCATATTCATTAAGATCAACCAGCATCTTCTTCAACCGGCGAGCAAGTCCAATAGTCTCACTCTCACTCGACATATGCTTCTTCTCGAGCATCTTTCCTAGTGTTAACACGTAATCCACTAAAGGTTGCAACTTTTGTCTACAAACAAACAACAAAAAAATTTAGAACCGAATTATGAACATGGACACAAGTATAGTTCAGTTATCACAACTTTCCCGTAATTATTTTTATCGGTAAGACATCAAGAATTTCAATTTGTAGTGTGTCTAATAAACAACATAAATCCAAGACCTGCAAACCCTTGAAGATTAGAAAACAAAGTTTTCAAGTAATTAGCTGCTGTGAGAAAGGAAGTGCAAATGTTTCTGAAAGCATTACAAATAGTGAACCAAACACACATATACAAAGTTCAACAGAGATAACAATTAAAGGATTATGGAAAAAAAACATATGGCAAATAAAAATGAAAAATTACAATAATCCTATACTCTTACAATATGAATCATGAATTCATGGTAAAGGCTTCTTTGGTCCTAACTTCTGAAAATTTCCATTAATATCATAACTTCTGAAAATTCTTTTTCATATTTTATCATAATTGTTAGATGTATGAAAACATGCACAATCACTAAAGTTTACCTGCTCTCCATTGTTGCACTTGGACCAGCCCAAACCCCGGATAAAGATGCAACGATCCGTTCAGTCCTTGTCATTGCATCATGAACATTTGCTGTTATACTTCGTACATGAGGCAGAACTTTTCCACCCAAAAGTTCATCAAGAGCTAGCTGCTCTAGAACTGGCAGTGCAAGAATATCTTTCCACAAGCAAATATTTCTGAGCAAACGAATAGACAAGCCAAACTTGTAAGCAGCAACACGTGCTGCATTTGGCACAGCCTTTGTCACAAGCGGGGTCCATGTTGGAACCTATTAAGGTGAAGTGGTATAGTAAATAAATACGAAGAAAAATACTGATTGATTATCTAGGTGTGCATGTGGTTCAAAAAACAGAGAAAAGTTGAAAACATACTCTAAGATTAGCAATAGCATCAGCTAAACGAGTGTGAATAGCAGTCAATAATTCCCGTATAGCCTCACTGGAAGCTGGAACATAATTTATAACCAAGTTGGTGGCAGAAACTGCATTTTTTGTCCCTCTAGTACTCAACATATCCCAGCAGTATGCAATCTGATGATGCAAAATTGGAACTGCGACCTTTTCCACCAGTCCCGGAACAAGGTTAGCATCTGCATCATCGAGGCTGAATTCACTTTCCTTGTCTGGCAACCCGTAATCAAACAGTAGAGAATGCCTGAAAAATAAAGAATAGATGAGTTTTAATGAAAATATTTCGCCCAACGTTGAACACATGAATAATTCTTCGTGTTTTTATTTTTATTTATCTATTTATTTTGCCCAAACTTGAGTCTCGTCTTTTGCTTCAGCTAGAAAATGAATGACCCTAGTAATATTTGCCTGATTATGCAAAACTAAAATACAATGAACTTCTATACTCTACTATGAGAATTTCTTCTTTTACTTTCATGACGTATTCCAGTTCATGACTTGAATAAAACTAAAAACTCTGAATGAGAATGAACATCATCACTAAAAAAATTAAGAAGTTTTCAATCGAACCATATGTTTCAAAACAATAATAAGGTGAACTTGTTTATTAAGATCACATGGCTAATTCAGTAGACGATTATCCACTTCCACACCCAGCCATAGTATCAGATCATATTCTGAACAATGTAACACACTACTTAAGTAGTTAGTACTGGGACGTTCTGATTTCAGATTTTAAGTGGGACATGCCCAACATGTCAACTTTGCCCATTTCTACCACCAACTCAGCTCAATGAGTATAGATTGAACAAGGGTCTATGAACGTTTCGAAGAAGAGAGTCGGGTCAGACTTGGGACATATAGAAGAAGGGAGTCATCAGACTTGGGACGTTTTATGTCAACTACTCAAAAGCCTTGAAGGATCACAAAAGATATAACTACATACCATTGCATATCATTGAAATCTACCTCTTCATACAGTGGATCCCATTTTAGAAGCTCTAATCTCACATATGGAGAGAAAATAGCAGGTGAGCTCAGAGACATATATGCATCCCGGTAGGTTGATGAGTATTGTTTCTTCCATGTCTCCAACCTTTCTTTGACAACAAGAAGTTGGGAATAATCCTCGGACGCATCGCTGAATATTTGTCCTGCAGTTTGTAGCAGCAATTCACGTCTAGACTTGTATGAAGTACACTCGTCATCACTCTCATCTGTGCTCGACTCCCCTTCTATGTGGCGATGCACATTATCATCTCCGACTGCTGACATTCTCCTCAACTCAGATTTAGCTTTCCTGCGTTTTCGAGCATCAGCCCTCTGCAACATATCTATGCGTTTTTGTTTGTTTACATCTCTACC